>CM042146.1:83514309-83521809 GCA_023376005.1 Doryteuthis pealeii | reverse complement strand
ATTTAAGATATCAGATGAGGGTATTAATATTGAAAAATATGCACACGCCCATATCTCTGCTCGCGTACTTGCACGACATACATCCGTGCACACTAACAAGCACGCTTAACACGTACACATACATTTGCATGCACATATAAACAGTTACACACATACGCATTTATACGTCATGGGTAGGGTATAGCACAAGGCTGCAATTATAGTTGAAAGCGCGAATCGAACTCGCTATTACAATAGTAAAGGCTCTGCAAGATTAGTTTGCTAACCATTACACCACGATGTGACACTTTAGCGCCTTTCAACAAGTAGGTATTTACCCAACCCGTTCGCCACGGAGAGGATGTGATACAATATCGCAAGTATGAGGCATCCAGTGAGGATAGAAATCACTAATCAGTAGTAATTGATCTGCGAAACTAGATGGCTAACCATTACAACACGTTGGGACAATTCCTTTCAACAATTAATTGAGACCTAAAATTTGCTGTGATCAGATTTTAAAATTCAGCGAGTCACCTGGTTGGTTGGTTGGTTGGTTGGTTTGTGGGTTGGTTGTTTGGTTGTGGCATGTCAGTCCTTGTGTTATTTTTTGTCTAAGACATTTTTGTTTATCCAGTCTTTGTTGAGAATTCAAATTTTTAACTCATTTTAAACAATTTTTTAAACTCATTTTTTAATCTATCAAACCCAGAGTTTTTCAACCAGTGTGCCGCGGCAGATTATTATACCGTGAAGCTTCCGTGGGTGTTCTTCGAGTGTTGAGGACGGTTGATCATCTTATATTTTTATACTATTACTTTAATATTTTTTGTTTTAATTAAATATTTTGTTTTAATTAAATATGTTTGTACTTTTAGAACAGAGTTTTTCCAACTCTGTCTTAGAAACAGGTATTTCTACTTTTACATGATTAATATTTTGTGAAAATATATATTTTTACACAATTTAATATTTTTTTCAACATTTAAATATTTTACTTTAATATTTTTTATTTTATGTTATTGTTTTTGCACACCGGCTGAAAAACTTTGTCGTAGAAACTGTTATTTCTACTCAAGTAAACTTCTTTGTGAAAATGTATACCTTTTATTTCAATATATACTGATGGTGTACCTCAATCAATTATTGATTGAGGTACACCATCAGTATTGCCCAGTTCACTGCGCCATGAGATGAAAAAGGTTGAAAAACTCTGATCTAATCCATAGATGGAACCATAACAGGTACCACCACTCCAGGTCAGAATTCATCTGGGAGTAATGGCAATGAAAGAATCACAGCTCCAGAACTGGAACCTCACCTCTAGATGCAGTTTAACGTCATTCCGAGAACATGCGAGTCATTTATTTGTGGTGTATCCTAAGCTGGTCTCACAAATCAATTACGACTGATTAGTGAGTTTTATCCTTACTAGGTGCCCTGTACTCTTGTGCCAAATCTAATCGGCACTTAGTAATCTTGGCTTATCGTCAAGTCTTACTGGAAACGCCGGTTTCTACAAGATCTTAAAAATTAGGTATCGACGAGTCTGCTCAGTTCTTATATAAGTGACGTCTAAGTAATATTAGCAACCATAGGTAACCCGAAGACATGTGTACATAACTAAGCCTTCTAAGATATAAAAAAAAAACTAATAGAATCTATGGAGGGAACCCGACTATGGACAGTAGAGTTTCAGCTTTCTTTCTTAATGTCACTAGGTGCAACAGAGAAGGAGGGAGAGAGAGAGGGGGGAGAGAGAGAGAAAGAAAGAAAGAACAGTTTCATTGAAAAGCAATTATTTCTGTTTTTCTACCTGCATTAGATATTATTCTGAAACTTGTTTAACGGCCAAAATCGATGTGATATAAATAACGTGCCCTCTCGAAATTTAATTCAGTCCAATTCTGGCTGGAAGCCATAGATTCGCGAAAGAGTGCCATACAAGGGAGACAATTCATAATTAGAAAGAAAGCTAAAATGTTTTCAAATCAAATAGTCATTCTTTTCTCAGTGAAGCATGTCGAACAAAAACACTTCTTCAAACACAATACAAACAAACGTTTGTATATATGTATGGTTGGTTGATCAGTTGATTGGTTCATGTATTGGTGTTTAATGGCATATCAATCCTTCTGGGTTATTTAATTCCAAGTCAGTTTTATATATATGATTTGTTTAACTTTACGTGTATTAATAAATTGGCAGAATTTTTTTTTATTTTTAATCTTTCATTATCGCCATGAGTATTTATTAGTACGTATAATTATATCAGTTAGTTATTTTGTTTAATGGAAAAATGTACTATTGTAGACTATTTAATGCCAAACATTTTTGTATATATATATATATATATATATATATATATATATATGCTTAATTAAGTCGTACCTAATTTTGAAAATTAATTAATTAAAATGAATTAGGCGGGAATGCCTATTTAATGTATGGCTAAACAAATCGAAAAAATCAATCTCTGTATGTACATTTCGCCTATTAGGCCTCATCAGCAGAGCTATAGATAGGAAGGCCGCCCTGTGCGTGATTTGAAACCGGACTGCCAAGCTGACAGGCCGATCCCATAACCTCTACACCAAACGGACTTCTTAGATTTACGATTTGTTTAGAGTAGGTTAATATTCCTCTTTTATATATATATATATATATATATATATATATAACTTTGAAAGAAAGAAAAACGTAACAAACCGTCTTTTTCTTTCTTTGAAAGTTAAATAATGCTCTGTATATAATTTAATTTATTGATTATCATACATTGAGCTCCTTTTAGGGATTTATATCAATCTTTGTATGAGAATATATATTTGCACCTACAAGAACATACAGTATGGTTGTGCAGTGAGATTTCGATGATCCCAAATATTATCATTCCTTACTTTCCAATCATTTGGATTATCTTCCAAATTATATATATATATATGTGTGTGTGTGTGTGACGCAGCGATAAATGGACACAACGAGACGAGTTCAAATCCTGGACGAGTCTAAGCATATTTACAGATGGTCAATTAGTTAAGCGAAGTTTAATAGTTCAGAGTTTTTTCTCTTAAACCAATTGCCATAACCAAGGTTAATGTGCTCAGTCTGCCCTTCTATTCACTCAGATCTGGAAGGCAAATACTTGCATGTATATATCTCCAAAAGTATTAGCGTTATGTGGAATACAAATAACCTCGTCCATGATTTGAACTCGGCTTACCACGTAAATTTTCTATGAGGATAACCATTAGACAACGAGCGTCTCCATTGTTTGGCTTGTATAGTAATAAGCATCTTTGGTTAGTTAATACGAGAATAATCCCAAAGATCTCAAAAATATTTAGAAATCATACAACTTTTTATTGTTTATTGTCAATGATGTTTACATTATGCTAAACTTCTAAGATGTATCTATTTTTTACATAATTGCTATTTCAGGCGATGAATATTTCTGGCAATTTTTGTATGCCCATGTCATACCAGCAAGCGGCCATGTCGTTGAGGAAGCGTTGAAACATGTCGTTGCTGCAAACTTTGTACACCACTTGGGAATGTTTCGGAAAACCATGCACGACTTGTCACACACTTCCGCTAATTTGTTATGAATTTCAATCGGTTTAATGCCTTTTGCATTCTAAATCTGATTAACTTCACGAACTTCAAACTTGGCGGTAGCGTCAATCGAGAGCTCTGTCAGAAACGACAGTAAAGCCAAAACTGTGCATGGCAGTGAGGTGCACGCAATGCCAGACACAGGCGCCTGAACAACAAATACAACAGTGTTACCAATAGCTGCACGAACAGTTTCCCTAAGTCCGCAGTGCTCTCGAGACATTACTTTTTGGATTACCCTCGTAACACATCACTCAATAAGTCCCGGGCCTGGAGCATAAATGGTGCCAGTATTTTAAAAAATATATAGATTTTATAAAGTACTAACCCTCAAATGACACGTGTCAAAATTTGAGCCCAATCGGATTATTAGTTTACAAACTCATTTATTTAAGTGAAGCTACTGTTGCAAATTTTCAAAACATGGTAAAAATCTCAATTTTGTGTGTTCATAAAACATTGCTTTCTGACGAGGAAAAATACTGTTCAAGCAAAGCAATGGCTTGATAAGTGTTATGTGTACCTTACTTTTCGGATATCTCTCGTAATTCAAATCGGAATTGCAGAAAGCAAGGAATCTCTGATATAATAATATTTTATTGAATAATTAATCGCTTAAAAACTACGGTTCCTTCAGCGCCAAACGTAATCAGTTTATGTAATTGCCGATTCCATCGATCCACCTAATTTCGTTGGTAATTGCAGATAATTTCTCACTAAGTGTCCCCGAAAAAAATGTTAATTACGGCTATAGTGATTACGGGAATGTTACCTAACTTACATAATAACGAATACGTTGTTACAATAAACGCGGGGAAAGGGACTATTATATATTTAAGCCTAATGGCGCTTTATATAAATGATTTACAGTGTTTCACTTTTATGAAGGTCCGTTGTGAACGTAAACATCAAAAGGAGTTACAAAACCAACGAACAATTTTCATGTAATTATGTTATAATTATTTTCAACTGCCGTCCCTATATAATTGACAAATATATTGGGTCTTATGTTAGAATTTTGTTTTTTAAATCACTGTGGTTTGATAAAACTTACGAGTACTCCAACTTAGAAGATTCCTGATCTGTCACTCGGTTGACTTTTTGCCTTGTGGTGACAAAAGTGCAACTGTAAACAGTGCTCTATATTGCCAACTGCTTAGGAAAAATTCACATATATTGAATGACGCATATATAACTGCACTGATGAGAGGTGATACCTCGAAACACGTATCTGTAGTTTACTCTCTCTCTCTCTCTCTCTCTATATATATAATATATATATATATATATATATATATATATGTATATGTATATGTGTGTGTGTGTGTTGAAAGATAAATGTAAAGAAAATATTGTATGGATAAAAATTGGTTATTGAAATGTCGACACGTGTTTCGACCAAGAGTTTGTCCTTGTGTACATTGTATCTATAGTATTATTCTAAACACAATGTATACGAGGACAAACTCTTAGTCGAAACACGTGTCGGTATTTCAATAAATGATTTTTATCCATACAACATTTTCTTTCCATTTATTTATCAACATAATTGTTGGATTCACTTCCATTACACACACACAAATATACACACACACATATATATATATGAATGAAATAAAAACGTGGTCTGACGAAGCTTGGTGGGCCTCAGATACCCACGAGTGGAAATGGTCCATAATCACGATACCCACGGCATTTAAGGCCATTTTATTCACACATAAATTGGCCCTGTTTGTAAAAATTAAGCATTGAACTCTCATACGGAACCTGAACTCTACAACAAACTACTGTTAGAGAATGGGACCAGCCTAGAATCACCCTTGTACCAAGAAACCTGGTACCCCAACAAAGAATATATATATATATATATATATATATTATACTGAGGCACCTTGATTTACAATCGTCCCAACTTTTTCTGAGTTATGAACTGTCATTTTTGTTTTTTTGCTTTGTGTTCAGAGCTAAAATTTGAGGTGCGTTTCAGATTTGTTTATGTTAATAAGTTCACTAAAACATTTGAATTTCTAAATTTATTACGCCAAAGAAAATATCATTTATAACTAAAATGAACATTAAAACATATTACAACACATTACATTCTATCCTATCATATTTTTATACAATTCAGGGCCATTTTTTTATTTAAAAAAAAGGAAGAAGTTTAGGATTTTTTCTTTGGGAGGGGGTGGGCTGTAACAGATTAGTAGCATTTCAGTTTATTTCAAAGGGAAACATTGATTTGACATACGAGGAAATTGGAAAAGAGGAAGGAGAGGAGCTCTCAAAGTAGACTAACGAGAAGATAGTCCCTTCGGTTTGAATGATTTCTATACCAAAGTAAAGGAGCCCAGTCTGAATACATTTTACTAGAGATACCCAAATTTGTCGACTGCTAGCTTTTTAAAAACTGATTAAAATTAATTAAATCTATTATTTAAGGTCAAACCTTTGTCTAAAATGATAAGTAGTAACATAATGACGATCATTAAAAAAAAGAAAAATATCATTACATATGCAGTTTATTTTAATAGATTTAAAACAATTTGTTTTGGTCAATTTCGACGCGATCCCCACTCTGCCTCTTTTCAATGGTTTTGCGTTTGTTTACAATTTTTAAAATAACATTTGGGATGGAAAAAAATTACCAAAAATCAGGTAATTATCCGTTTTAATGGAATTTTCAGTATTGATTTATCAATTAATGAATTTTATAATGCACCAGTTATTTTATTTCAAAACTTTAATTTAGTATTTTTGCCATGAAAAAATAATATATAAAATTCATTTAAAATGTGAAAATCCTGATGTTAAGTTTAAAATGTTATATTTTTAGATTCTAGAAATAAATATCTACTTAATGCAAACCTTATTTTTTTCGAAAAAAGTATACGCTTTGATGAAAAACTCTATTGAAAATATACCCCCCTTTTTAAGCAGAAAAATATCGATGTATAATTTTTTCTTTTATAAAATAATAGCCAATTAAATAATTATCGAAATGAGTAAAAAAGAAATCTCCAAAAAATTAATTATTTACTATTTTTTTACATTTTATTTTTCGATTTTCGGTACTTATTTTCTTATAGAAAAGCCACCGTAATTTTTTTTTCTATTCATAACTTTGGTCTTTTATCTCTTTATTTACTGTAATTAGAAAACGGAAAGACCAACTTGAAAAAAAAAGTTACGCCCCCAACATAATGGGAGTCAAAAATAAGTGACCTGAAAAAAATGAGAAAGGTTAGAAATAAAATAAGTAATGCGTTATAAAGATCATTCATTGATATATAAACACTGAAAATTTCATTAAAATCCGATAATTCCCTGATTTTTAGTAAATTATTTTCCCTAGTGGGGGCTAAAGTTATTTTGTCAAAAATGCAATTTAGTTTCATTTTGGGTATCCCTACTTTTTACCCATAGCTGAAGTGATAATAGTTGGATTTGTACCTTTCCCGAGGGTATTAGCGCAACGTGAAATACAAACAACCGCATTCAAGATTTGAAATCGTCTCGTCGTGTCCATTTCCTACGACGTAAGCCATTACACCACGTGCCTCAAACATCGTGATGCTGGTGATGATGTTGACTAGTTAAGTATTGATAGTTTAAAGTCTTTCTATCTGAAATTAATATACTCATTTCTAATTATGAAAGTGCTTAATTAGATTTAACATAATAGAAAAGTCGTTATTAATACATTGTGCATACTTTTGGAGAAATAATGTGTGTGTATGTGTGTGTGTCTGTGTGCGTTTGTAAGTGTGTTCATGTGATCGTGTGTCTCCGTGTGCACACACGTGTGTTTCCGTGGGTGCTTTTTGTGAATATTTATAGATTAACTTGAAATAGTATGCACGTTTGCTAATAACAGCTATAATTGTAACGTAGGAGTTAATTAAACCT
>CM042146.1:83474309-83509309 GCA_023376005.1 Doryteuthis pealeii | reverse complement strand
TTGGCCCGTGTTCAAATCCTAGTCGAAGCTACAGTTCGCATAGCGTTAATACCTTTTGGAAATGTATGAATCCAATTACTCTCACTCTATGGGTAAATAGTAGGCAGATTGGGCTTTTTAACCTTGGTTATGCAACCAGTCTAGGAGAAGGAAAATTCTGCTTGGGGTGGTCACAACTAGACTAGGCTTAGTCCTAATTAGTGATCTATTTCACTATTTTTTTATTTTCTCTTTATTTCCCTTCTCCTTATTCTATCTGCATTTCTATTTTTTCGCCTTTCCTTTTCTATTTCACCCCTCCTCTCATCATTCCTTTCTTTCTATTCTCCTTCCTTTCCCTCTTTCTTTCAATCCTATTCCTCCTTCCTCTTACTTTGTTTCACCCCCTCCCAACCCGTTTCTCTTTATTTGCTTTCTATTTTGGTTTTACTTTCTCTTTCTTTTTTCTTTGCTTCTTCTTTCTAACATTTTTTATTTTTCCTCTCCTTTTTCTTATTATACTTTCTCCTTCTTCCCTTACTCTTTCTGTCCTCTCTATTATTCCTTCTTCTTTCTTTCCTTTCTATTTCCCCCCTTCCTCTTTCTTTGCTTTCTCTTCTACTTCCTTTTCGTTTTTTTTTTCTTTCTCCTCCTCTTTCCTTTCCTTTAACTTTTCCTTCATCTTTATTTTCTTTCAATCTTTCCTCCTTTTCAATACTCTTTTTTTCTTCTTTTTTCTTCTTCAGGAAGGCTTTGAAAACCCGTTCCTTTTTTCTTGATACATCACAAACCCCAAAACTGAAAAAATATTGATTATATTTCAGAATGAAAAAACTCATTTATCGAAACATTTTCTTTTAGTTTTTCTTTCTCTTTCTCTTCTTTTTCCTTTTCCTTCATCTTTCTTTTTTTCCGAACTTTCCTCCTCTTCAATATTCATTTTTTTCTTACCCTTTTTTCATCTTCAGGAGGGCTTAAAAAAACCGTTCCTTTTTTCTTGATACATCACAAACTCAAAAACTGAAAAAATATCAACTATATTTCAGAATGAAAAAACTCGTTTCTCAAAACTTTCTTTTCCAAAATCCAATTTTTCCCGAATTAAAAAAAAAAGCTCATAACAAAATCTGTAATTAAATCTGTTTAAAACCTTCAGCATATTTTGTAAATGTCTAGCATTAACCTCATCTTCCGACTAGACTATCATCTCTTCCTACTCGTAATTTTCCACTTGACTTACTTCACTGGGAAAATATCCTAACTTGGTTCTTAGCGCCATTTCAAAGAACCGAAAATGTCAATAGTTCGATTTCTATTTCTCATCAATGACTCCTTTTTAAAATATTTGATCTATTTCCATTTTCAAAGACAAAATAATCGATCAGATCGGCAAATAAGATAGTTAACCCTTAGCAGCCGAGCGGCCAGTAAGTGTGCCTATAACTAGAGGCACATATCCCTGGAAGATTTGAATTCCGGACGGGGAATCCTCATTTCTACGTCATTGTTGCCTACAAAATGTTGTGTAATGTTGGCGGCGCGTAGTGTAATGGTTAGAGTAGTCAGAAATGGACACGTCGATCCTTGACGAGGCTGTTTGCATTTCGCCTAGCGCTAATACCCCTGGGAAAGTTATGCATCCAACTACTCTCCCTCCAGCTGTGCTTAAATAGTCGGCCAGATTGGACTCTTTAACCTTGATTAGGCAACTAGTCTAGGAGAAGGAAAACACTGCATTCAAACCTGTTAAACCCCGCTTAACAACCTTGTGTCACATCCTGCTCTTGCGGATGGGTTGGTAAATATGTGTAAAAAGTTGTTCATATATATATATATATATATATATATATATATATATATATTTAGGCAGCATTTTTTCTTTTAAACATGCTGTGTTAAACTCTACTGACGATTCTTGTCGGACGAGTTTTTGTTCGATCCTTTCTAACTGTCTAGCCCTCTTTTTTAATGTCAGGGTGGAACTGGTGTAGCAATCCACCAAAGGTTTCTTCACGAGCGCTTTCGGTATGTCTATCTGCCATCTTCAGGTGTGAAACTGATGGAATGTTTCAGGTTTCTCGTTTTTAAGACGAACAGTAGCGTAGGAATTGGTAGTGGGAGGTAGTAAGAATTGTATATATATATATATATATATATATATATAATATATATATATATATATATATATCACAGTTTTTTTTGGGGGATGACCCTCTGTGTCATTTTCCCTCATTTTCTGTCTCTAGATAAATTTATTTCATCTCTAATCGTGTGTAGTTGCTAACGATGTGGACTGCAACATTTTAGTAAGTGAGTTCGAACTCCAGTTGCGCTATGACGTTCACATTCAGACTAAGACCTTGGGGAAGTTACGAAGCCCGTTAGCACCCCACCTATGCGTTAAATAGAAGCACTAATGTCCTTCTAGATGGATGGCTTTGGCATTAAATAATACACAAAGGTTGACATGCCTTTAAACAACGAAACCAAACCATCCTTGTCCGTTAAGCTTCTTGAAACTCACGGTCGAAAAATACAGAATTCGGCAAAGTGCCCTCGTCGCAGTTACAAACTTTAGCTCAAATCATTGTTTGTTTATTGTTTGTTTGTTTGTTTGTTCTTTTCTTTATTTCCCGATTGCTAACGTGTATCACAGTTTGTTGATTGCTTCGTAGCATTCTTCGCGGCTGAGAGGGGAAACAAAGAGAGAAGGTTTTACGAAGAATATTTGTAGCTTGAAGTTATGACTTTTATAGTCCCGCATTTTGTATTGTTCTTGATTTTAGTTTTGTTTCTGTTTCTGCTTTGTTTACAATCGTCCTCGAGCCAAGTTCAAATTTACAGTTTGTGCCCTGAACGAAAAAATAAAGATAAAAATAAAAATAAAAGTAAGAATAAAAATAATCAGTTAGACAAAGACGAGAAAAATACCAAACAACGGACAATGCAACGGTCGTTCTTATAAACAAACACCCACACAAACAGACAATCAAATATATATATACACGCATACCCACATTTGCATACAAACACATGCACATACATATATATATACATTATGTATTATGTATGTATGTATATATATATGAATGTGCGTACATATAAATGTATATATATATATGTGTGTGTTGTGTGTGTATCTGAATAAATATTACTATATACAAAGGAACTTATACGTTGTATATGTGCAAATATTTCTGTTTAAAGGCATATCGATGCCTATAAACATATCTCCTTTTATCTCTCCCGCTTTATGATTATATATATATATATATATATATATATATATATGTGTGTGTGTGTGTGTGTATATAAGGATGAGAACATAATTTCAGTTGAAAAATTACACACATAAAGACAGGTGTATGTATTTAACACGTGTATAATAAAGGGTATTTTTAATATAAATGCATAAATATAAATAGAGACAGACAGACAAACAGACAGAGACGGAGAAAGATAGTACGGCAGACAAAGACATAGATGGATAGACAGATAGATAGATAGATAATTTGGATAATGGTATCCGAAAATTTTACTGAACGAGTAAAACACCATCTACACGGGGCTTAAAATACGCCGACAATAACCACTGCGAAAGGGTAAAATCAACCCCATAAGTACCCCCGACTGCCCTAAAGTAAACTATCTACACTGCTAAAGCTCCAATTCTTGATCCCTATGGTAAAAGGAGTACCCCCTTGTGGTCATTCCTCCCAGGTGTACTCTCTCCCTATGTGTACTTACCAGTAGGTGTCATTTATTTGTCAAATAGAACTCTTTGAAAATCGTAAATATAAAAATTGCACTCATGCTAACATCCACTTATACACACACACAGATACAGACACACATACACACACATACACACATATATAAAATCATGTGACGGTACTTCCAAATGAGAAAATAAACATAGAACTATATGTTTTAGTGTATATATTTAGTGTATATATTCAACAACAGTATATATATATATATATATATATATATATATATATATATATTAATACGTTTCAATATCTTTAGACGACAGTAAAGTAAAGTCGTCGGGGCGGCCTAATGTCGGTATCAGCCATACACCGAGGGAGTCTATCTCCTTTTCACTAGCGCTAGACCAAGGAGATTATTTTAGCGTCTGAGGCGGTGCGCCACACCTACCATCAGCTCGTTACTTTATCGCACAGTTCCCTGTGCTACTCATACGCTAAGTTGGCGAGGGCGGGTATCGAACTAGGAACCTTGTGGTTTCTAGCCGAACGCTCTGCCGACTGAGCTAACCCGGCCCTTCTTAACAGTATATATATATAAATATTCAAAGATATTAATCTATGAATCTGTGTGGGCACTCTTAGCATAACGGTTAATTTCGTAGGAAATGGAATCGGTGACCCCATTACAAATCCTGGAATAGACTATTTGCGTTTCATTTTACGCTAATTCCTTTAGTAAAGGCAACAGTACATCTGTTCTCATTCCATATATGGATAAATAGTAGGGCAAACGTTCTATTTATGCTTTAGTAATGTTACCAGTCTAGGAGATAAAAGAATCTGAATTCAACACAGATTAAAAATTGACCTTGCATCACATATTTGGTTAATGAATACTTACACACACAAAAAAAACATATATATATATATATATATATATATATATACATAGAAGGTGTGTCTAAAAAGTATCAAGATTTTATTGTACTTTGTGATACACCATGTATTCTGAAAATAGTTCCATTTATTCTTCATTTCTATCTTGGCAAATAGAGCTTTAAACTTGGTACTATTTTTAACACACCTTCTATTCTGAAAAAATATAATGTCTCATTCATATTTTTTCAGAATACAAGGTGTGCCAAAAGTACAAAAAACCTCGATACCTATTAATACGCCCTGTATATCTATCTATCCATCAATATATATATATATATATATATATATATATATATGGGAGTAAAATGCGGAAATCAATCCGAAAGTATGTGGATAAATGCAGACAAATACGGGATGTTACACATCGTTTATTATTGGTGGTAATGTCGATGTTCAAACGTTTCGATTTATATAAAGAAAACTTCTTCAGTTTCATATATATATATATATATATACCGATGACAAGATTATATAAAAAGGAGTGTACTGTCTTTTTAAGCATGGAAGAAGAAAAAAAAATTAAAAAAAGCTAACATTTAAAAGTACAACGCACGCACACCCATATACATATAATATACATATATATATATATATATGTGTATATATATGTGTGTGTCTTGGTGTCTGTGAATATAATATATATATATATATATATATATATATATATGTATGTATACTAAGCATATTTCTATATATATGTATATATATATGCTTTCATTATATTTATATATTTATATATATATGCTGTCGTATAATATTTGAATAAGAATACATATATATATATATATATATATATATATATATATATATATATATATATATATATATATATATATATATATATATATATATATATATATATATATATATATATATATGTATGTATGTATGTATGTATACTAAGCATATTTCTATATATGTATATATATATGCTTTCATTATATTATATATATATGCTGTCGTATAAATATTTGAATAAGAATACATACATATATATATATATATATATATATATATATATATATATATATATATATATATATATAAAATGTATGTATATTATGCGTGTTCTATATGGATGCAAGGCCATGTTATTTTAGTACGGACTTAGTGTTGTTCAGAACTAAATAAAACAATTGCAATAACTTAATATAGGACAGAAACGCAAAACGAATGTATTGACACTCGACCAATTTCATTATCGAGTTACGTTGTCGGTCCTGTTGGGTCGCAATGGGAAATCTTAGCGGGAAGAGGAACGATAAAAGAAAGAAAAACGAACAGCACAAAATGGCACAAGTGACAGCAGTCGATTTGCTATGAGATAGAAAAGGATTTCAAATGTCTGATGGACGTATAGAATGACTTGTTTTTAGAAGAAATTGGGTTTATAACTACCTAAAGAAAAGAATAAGAAAATAAAAGTTCGAATGAATAAATAACTAAATAGATGAATAAATAAAATAAAAACGAAAGGGTCGCTTACGGAGATGAGAAAATGAAAGTGAAAAATGATAATAGAGAAAAAAATAGATTAAATAATTGAGAAATAAACGGGGAATAAAAATATACATTTCCGTTTTCTTTTCTTTCTTTTTTTCGATTTTATTTTTTCTTTTTATTTATTTTATTTATTTATTTATTTTTTTTTTGCTTAAAAAAGATAAAGGAGAAAATAATGTACTAAGAAGGAGGAAAGAAAACAGAAAAAGGGAATCAAATAGAAAAATAATGGAGAAAAATAATTCTGATATTCGTAAGGGACAAGCAGGACTGGTCATTATATATGAATGATTGTTGTAGAATGGGGGAAAACGAAAATTAGGTTCAGGTTGATAGACATCTAGAGTAAAATATATAAATATAACCACCCCAATACACACACACACACACACACACACACACACACACACACACACATATATAATATATATATATATATATATATATATATATATATATATGCAAGACATCGATTTTCCAAAATCTGGGCATCGGCCCTGGTGAAGTATTCACCAGTTTTCTCTGAAACTTCTCAACCACCTAGGAAAAAGAAATATATGAATGGCTGAACAACATGGCGGGGAAGGTAGAAATTATGGTAAGAGAGGAATACTGCAAATTGAGACAAAGCAGAGAAAAAGGAACTTTGAAAGAAGTAAACCAATGTATCATTCTCGGTGCTGGGAAATACTTACTGCATATCTATAGCTGAGAGAATTTCATACATTCTCTCTCTCTCCCCTCTTTCTCTCCCCCACACTCAAACACATACACACACACACACACACACATATATATATATATATATGTGTGTGTGTGTGTATAAAAGAATAGACCAAATCATCTCCATAAAAAATCAGATGGTACTACAAAATGCCCAAAAGAAAAAACAATACTGTAAGAATTGCATAAGTTAAATATACTAAAGTGCTCAATACAAAAGGTAGGCAAATAAATAATAATAAAGTAAGCCTAATGACTCAGAGCGTATCTACCTAGGTTTCTCCTAACGGATCATTTGGATAATTCTGCCTATATATATATATATATATATATATATGTGTGTGTGCGTGCGAGTGTGTGTGTGTGTGTGTGTGTCAAAATTATCTACCATTACTATATAAATCTCCTTCAACAAATATTAGATAAACAATCACTCCGAACAAGACAGTTAGTTCAGCCATATTCCTTGAATATTAACAGATTTGAATTCTGAGTTTCACTATTCTTTCTTACTTAAAAAAAATACTACATTTATTTTTTATTACCCTGTCATCAAATACGTGAAGCATATGCGAAACTCTTACAATTACAACCGAGACTGTTTGTATTTCACATAGTGCTAATATCCTTGGGAAAGGTATGCATCCGTTCACCCTTAAGCTATGGGTAAATAGAAGGACAAACTGGGTTACTTCACCTTGGTATGGCAACTGTTCTCGAATAAAAGCTCTGGATTTAAAGCCGTTCAAACTTCGTTTAAAAATGTACCTTGTATCATATTCTTCTCGTTTGGAGCAGTTGTGTAAATACATAGCCGTTACGTCATGCCCCTTTTTTGTAGAGGAAGTAAATGACGAAGAAAAAATTGTTGATTAGATATTTCGCGAAACAGGAGAGACTGGGAATACGAACGAATTTTGACGAACAGGTGTAAACAACGAAAGAAAGAAAATAATAAAGTAAAAGAAGAAAAACAAAACAAAAGTAACAAAGACAAATATCAGACGTTGATACCAGGAACCTTGTATGTATATATATATATATTATATATTATATATATATATATATAAAGATTTTTGGATGTTGTTTTATTTAGAAACGTTGCTGATAAAGTATTATTAAATTTTTACTTGAAGGCACTTACAACGCATGTATCGCATAAAATTCGATACTTTTTCTTATAGAAAATGAACTTGACAAGTGTAATCCCGCAAAGGATGGAATCGATGTGTAGAAATAACCGTACAGACTGTTTCGATTTATTAAGTCTCATCAGCGGTATATACTAACGATTTCCTCCGACAGAAATCGAAACCGGGACTTCAGCAGACACAGCAACGTTTCTAAATAAACAAACAATCCAAAAATCTTATTCACTTCGCCGAAGGGCATACGGTCTGTTTGTTGTTATTATTCTCTCAATAACGCCCCTTACCTATTATGGTAGAGGCGTGTAGTAGTATCATTTTGACAAGCTTAATTTCGCTAAGATGGTCAGCTGTGGCGACAATAAAAGTGTTTCACTAGTGTTTCACTGTGTTGCTGAAGTCCGGTTTTCGATTTCTGTCGGAGGGAAATCGTTAGTATATACCGCTGATGAGACTTAAAAGTCGAAACAGTCTGTACGGTATTCTACACATCGACCATCCTTTGCTGGGATTACACTTGTCAAGTTCATTTTCTATAAGAAAAAGTATCGAATTTTATGCGATACATGCGTTGTAAGTGCCTTCAAGTAAAAATTTAATATAATAATATATATAATATATATATATATATATATATATATATATATAGTGTGTAAAGTTATATGTATAGTGTAACGTTTTATATATATATATATAATATATATATATATATATGAGGTAGGTAAAAGGATAGTGAACAAGAAAAGATAACTCAAAACAAATCTAAGAGTTGAAATATTTCGTCCGATTTATAAGGACATCTTCAATCAAAAGATTTTTATTGAAAGCAAAATTACGTGCATGTACATGTGATTTGGTAAGGGAGTGAGTTAGTAGCGGAAGTGAAGGGTAGGGAGGATAGGGGCTAACATGAATGAAGTGTGGGGATAGTTTACAGGAAGTAGAGTGGAGGTTAGGAGTTAGATGGGCACGGGGGTAGGTCAAGGGAGGAGGGTAGAGTTTATAGTAGTGGTGTCTTTGATGTCAGGGGAAGATAAGGAGGAGGGGAGAGTTGAGTGATATTAGGTCACTGGGTTAGTTTTGTGGTGGAGTAGGAGGGGAGAATTTTTATTTCTCCCAATCACCGTAGTATTATCTCCTTATAGGAGCAAAGAAAAGAAATAGTCCAAACTGCAGGTGAATGAAACTTGTATCGGTTTGGAATAAAGAAATAAAAATAAAGGATGTAAAAGAAGTGAATAGATAAGTCATCTGGACAATGGCACCAGGCGTGATTTTGTGTAATGTGTCCAGACAACGGCTTAGTCGTTTAATAGCAGCATAAAGTGTAACGTTAAAAAGTGATGAATTTTAAGGGACTAGACTTTTGGTCGCCATTTTCTCGACAGAGGTTGTAGAAGTAAGTAAAAGTATAGAACAGTTATCTTCCCGTTTTGTTTTTTGTTGTTTCTTTTTATTTCGTTTTTTGCTGGGTTTTTTTTATTCGGGTGACGGGAGGGGGGGTTTCAATTTATTTGATTGGCTTAGGATTGTTTGTTTCAAAGATGTCTGTGTGTACATGTGGATGTTGCCAGATTTTCGACAATGCTTGGGGGGGGGGGGCTGGAAATAGTCTGCTTTATTTTAAAAGGTCAACATTCTATTATTCTTTCTTTTTCTTTCTTTATTCTTTTTTCTCTTTCTTTCTCTTTCTTTTCTTTCTTTCTTTCTTTCTCTCTTTCTTTTTTCTCTTTCTCTTCTTTCTTTTTTCTCTTTCTCTCTCTTTCTTTTTTTTCTCTTTTCTCTTCTTTCTTTTTCTCTTTTTTTCTTTCCTTTTCTCTTTCTTTTTTTTCTTTATTATTTCTTTTTTTTCTTTCTTTCTTCTTTCTTTCTTCTTTCTTTTTCTCTTTCTTTCTTTTTTTTCTTTCTTTCTTTTTTCTTTCTTTTTCTCTTTCTTTTTTTCTCTTTCTTTCTTCTTCTTTCTTTTTTCTCTTTTTCTTTCTTTTTTCTTTCTTTCTTCTTTCTTTCTTCTTTCTTCTTTCTTCTTTCTTTCTTCTTTTCTCTTTCTTTATTTTCTCTTTTTTCTTCTTTCTTTCTTCTTTCTTTTTCTCTTTTCTTTCTTCTTTCTTTGTTATTGTTTCTCTTTCTCTTTCTTTATTCTTCTTTTCTTTTTTCTCTTTCTTTCTTCTTTCTTCTTTCTTTCTTTTTTCTCTTTCTTTCTTTCCTTCTTTCTTTTTTTTCTCTTCTTTTTTTTTCTTTTTTTCTCTCTTCTTTATTTTCCTTTTTATTTTTTATTCTTTCTCTTTCTTTCTTTATTCTTTCTTTCTTTTTCTCTTTCTTTCTTATTCTTCTTTTTTCTCTTCTTTCTTTTTCTTTTTTTTTTCTTTTTCTCTTCTTTCTTTATTCTTCTTTTTTTCTCTTTCTCTTTCTTTCTTTTTCTTTCTTTTTTCTCTTTCTTTTTTCTTTCTTCTCTCTTTTTTCTCTTTCTTTCTTTTTTCTTTCTTCTCTCTTTTTTTCTCTCTTCTTTCTTTTCTTTCTTCTCTCTTTTTTCTTTCTTTCTTCTTTCTTAGACGTCTTTATTTTTTACATAAGATCTGTTTATCAGTTTCGTATTGTTATTTATTTACTTTCGACCGTTCAATATTATCGCTATTTTTACTGCAAACATTTTACTGTCTATAAATCCGACTGAGTCGAGATTTCATGAACAGATTTTTAAGCTCGACATAAAAAAAATGATTTCAGTTTATTTACATAAGTTTCCTTCGTCTGGAATAATGCCACATCTAGTTTAGAGTACATGATATGGTTAATCAGTCACCCATGAAAGAACTGACAAGGACTGAAGCTTCTTAACTCCAATGAAAAAACGATTACATGTGCTTTAGGCATTCTATTATATATGCTCTTCAGACTAGTATATAGTTTAACTTTTAACATATTGATAGAAAAAGATTATAACTCTCTCTCTCTCTCCTCTCTTCTCTCTCTCTCTCTCTCTCTCTCTCTCTCTCTCTCTCTCTCATTATAGATATATTGTATAAAGGTGTATATAGAAATAACCTACTCAAGTTTCACCATAAAGGATCATCTGGGTTACTTGTCATGAATTGATTAAGATATTGATTAGTTACAGTTAATTGCGGAAGTGAATAATACAATTACATTAAATCTGCTCTATAACGTTTTGAGCACTTTATATTCTTCATAACCCTGCCTTATTCGGTTACTATTTGTATCGACCGTCAATATTGCGATTAAACCGATATTCTATTCTCCGGTAAGTCGTCATCTTTAATATATATTATATATATATATAGTGTGGGTGTGTGTGTTTGTTTAGGCAGCATTTCTTCTTGTCGGCATATATGGTTAAATAATGCAGCCATATGTCATAGACCAAGTACTGTACGCCCTATCGTGGGCCATGACATATGGCAAATACATCAGCCAATTTTCGCCAGATATTACAAAAACAATCCGGCAATACGAAAAAACAAAGGACAAAACTTGCAGACAAAAAATGGCTGCATTATTTAACAATATATATATATATATATATAATATATATATAATAAGGGTTTTGTAATTTGCTTGAAGCATTGTGTTTATATTGGTTGCCGGTTGGTTTTGAAGGCTATCACAATGCAACTGTAAATAAAAAAAAAAAGAAGGTAACTGTGGCGTTGTTTGTTAACCTGTGATTTATTCTCAATATTTCGGGATAAAAATCCCATCTACAGGAGATTACTAGAACTGAAGTTGTTGCTAGTGGCTGTTCATTTGTTCTGTCTCATGTCTTTCAAATTCAGGGGGGGGCTGCTTGTTCATGTGTGTGCGTAAGCGTGCGTGTGAGCGTTTATATTTCTGTTCATTTGCTTTTCTTTTTTTAAATATATTTTTTTTTTCCTTATATATAAATATAATATATATATATATATATATATATATATATATATATATATATATATACCTTAGTTAATATCTAATATCTATTTCAGTCTGTTTATATCAGTTAATACATATAACGATAATTAGATGCACAAAAGTAATAGATAGAATGGAAAAGATGCAAAAAAGATAGATATAATGCAATAAATGCAACAAAGTGATAGATAGATAGATAGATAGATAGATAGATGCGTGTAGTTGTACCTGCGTACGTACGTGTGTATTTCCATTTATTACGATTATCTTCTGATAGCATTTGCATTCAACACCATTAAGTTTACTTGTAATATATTTTGGATTGCACTGAAGCTAAAAAGATGAAAGATGGCGGTTCAAAAACATTGGCGCCAAACACATCGAAACATAAATGTATTTTTAGGCAAAGCAGATTGCAACATTACCTTTTAAGAATGATTTTTACCTGTCGGTAAATCTTTTTTTGGCTTTTTTGGGGGGCTTTTTTTTCTTCTCCAAGTTAGACATTTCAAGGCGTGAATGATTTGTTTTAGGTCTTGGGATCTCTGTCTGCGATCGAAATATCGCCAGCTAAGTTTACGGTGGCTTGCTCAATGTGATAATCGATATCTGTGTCCTAGAAATCCATCTCTTTCTTTTTATTCGTCCGTCCTTTTTTTTTTTTTTTTTCTTTTTTTTTTTTTTTTTTTTTTTTTTGTATTTTAAAGTAGTAGTTTTCAGAACTGGTTAAGGAGTTAAAGAAACAGGAAGACGTCCAACCCTATCAACAAAGTCTAAAGTATGCCATATTTTTAGTAGATTTCCCGATTACGATCCTTTAAAGACAATGTGTTTTATTATATCTAATTAAATCCACGCAGTCTATGGGTAAAATTGTAGGATAAACTGTTGACCTATAATAGGGCTACCGGTCTAGGAGAAGGAAAAACAAATCTGAATTCAAAATCTGAGTAAAGTTGTTTGGAAAAGTTCGTGGCAAACGCGTACAGACCATTATTTGTAATCAAACAAGATAAAGTTTAGATTAGATAGACAGAGATAACATAGTTACAAAAGTGAATAGATAGATAGATAGAGACAGAGATAGTTTACAAAAAGTGATAGATAGATAGAGACAGAGATAGTTACAAAAAGTGATAGATAGATAGATAGATAGAGACAGAGATAGTTACAAAAAGTGATAGATAGATGATAGATAGAGACAGAGATAGTTACAAAAAGTGATAGATAGATAGATAGAGACAGAGATAGTTACAAAAAGTGATAGATAGATAGATAAGAGACAGAGATAGTTACAAAAAGTGATAGATAGATAGATAGAGACAGAGATAGTTACAAAAAGTGATAGATAGATAGATAGAGACAGAGAAGTTACAAAAAGTGATAGATAGATAGATAGAGAAAGAGATAGTTTACAAAAAGTGATAGAATAGATAGATAGAGACAGAGGTTTACAAAAAGAGATAGATAGATAGAGACAAGAGATAGTTACAAAAAAGAGATAGATAGATAGAGATAGAGATAGTTACAAAAAGTGATAGACTAGATAGAGATAGAGATAGTTACAAAAAGTGATAGATAGATAGATAGAGAAGAGATAGGTTAAAAAAGTGATAGATAGATAGATAGATAGAGATAGTACAAAAATGTGGATATAATAATATATATATATATATATATATATATAGATAGATAGATAGATAGAATACAATTGACGCAAAAATAGGTAGAATATGAATACGCAAAAAGTGATAGATAGAATTTAATAGATGCAAAAAGAGATAGATAGACAGAATGCAATAGATTCAACAAATTGATAGATAGATAGATAGATAGATAGAGACAGACAGAGATAGTTACAAAAAGTGATAGATATATAGATAGATAGAGACAGAGACAGAGATAGTTACAAAAAGTGATAGATATATAGATAGATAGAGACAGAGACAGAGATAGTTACAAAAAGTGATAGATATATAGATAGATAGAGACAGAGACAGAGAATAGTTACAAAAAGTGATAGATATATAGATAGATAGAGACAGAGACAGAGATAGTTACAAAAAGTGATAGATATATAGATAGATAGAGACAGAGACAGAGATAGTTACAAAAAGTGATAGATATATAGATAGATAGAGACAGAGACAGAGATAGTTACAAAAAGTGATAGATATATAGATAGATAGATGACAGAGACAGAGATAGTTACAAAAAGTGATAGATATAGATAGATAGAGACAGAGACAGAGATAGTTTACAAAAAGTGATAGATATAGATAGATAGATAGAGAGGGATATTTACAAAGAAGTGATAGATAGATAGATAGATAGATATAAGCCGCTCATAGCTAAGCAGATAATCAAATACGAATAGACTAAAAGCAAGAGAGAATATAAGAATTTCCTAATCTGAATTCTCGAGTTTACCTTCTGGAAATCCGTTTATATTGAACGTAGCCAACGCCAATGAATGATTAGGATTGTTCAGTCAACTTAATCGGCCATTGTTTTACGAGTTTTTGTCTCTCCGATTCCATCGACCGTTAACAGGTGCTTCCGTCCAAATCTCTCTCATCAATCATAAAATCGAAGACCTGCTCGTTAAGAATTCGTCGGGTCAAAGCGGCAATTCTTTTCCGTTGATTACGTCTTTAGCCGATTTGATTAGTTTTGCTCTTTTAATTTATAGTCAGCGAACAAATTAGAAGTAAAAATGTTTATCCTCACTCTCTTTCTGTTCTGCAAGTCTGTCTGTCTATCTACCTATCAGTCAGCAATATGTGTTATTATGTAACATACACTCGATCATTGTCAGTCGTCCCATTGTGGTGTAATGGCTAGCAAGCTAGATTCGCAGATCTATTACTACTGAAGAGCGAGTTCGGTCTTTGCAAGAAGACCCATACTTGTGACCTTGTGTCAAATCATATCCGTGGCGAACGGGTGGGACAAAAACGGGTGTCCCATCATGGTATTATGGTTAGCAAGCTAGTCTTGCATATCCATTACTACTGAATAGTGAGTTCGTTCCTCACAGAATGCCCCATACTTGCACTATTGATAAGGTTGAAACCACTTGGACAAAAAATATGGGACACTTTCTCTACAATCTGGATCCCGATAAATGGAAAATAGCAAGAAGACTTGAACCTCTACACTTGAAAATCATAAAGAAGAAATATTTTTTGGGCTTTAACAAAACTTTATTATGTATATATATATATATATATATATATATATATATAATCAATATATATAGATTAATTGATAGATATAGACAAATCAAGATTGATACATAATCATATAGTTACATAGGTAAATGAAATAATATTTTCATGCACAACATTGATCAGCTCTGTATGGATACTTGATACCGTAAATAGGATTTGCCAGGAGCTATGACTGATAACGAGGTGTAGCGAGAAATAATCATGGGAATCTCTGCTATCAGCGTGATTTGTTTATATTTATATATATATATATATATTATATATATGTATATATATATATTATATATATAATTATGAGGATCGAACTAAGACACTATCTACCTAGGTTTCATCCGAATGGTTCTTCAGGATAATTCTGACTCTTTTGGCCATTATATACGATACTGATGATTATTGTCAGAAAGTATTCCGGTGTGTTGCTCGTTTTTTTTTTTTTTGTTTTTGTTTTTTGTTTGTTTTTTTTTTGTTTTTTTACATTTTTTCCTTAGGTATCAGTTTGAATTCTTTTTTTAAACTAAGTTATCTGTTTTTCTCACCGGTTGAATTTAGAAATAATAATAATAATAATTATATATATATATATATATATATATATATATATATATATAAAGATAAATCTAATGAGTCAGACGAACCTACTATTAGTTTTGCTTAATGCTCTTCAGGGCTAAGATCTGACTCAGATCTTAGCCCTGAAGAGCATTAAGCGAAACTAATAGTAGGTTCGTCTGACTCATTAGATTTATCTTTATTATTTGCTCTACTTAGGTATTGAGCACTTTTTACTTATTCTCCCCTAGCGGTTATATGAATATATATATATATATATATATATATATATATATATATAAATTGTTTTTTTTTCTTTTGGCCAAATACTGTACCAATAGATTACTTCTTGTTGGTACGACTATCTTGGTCTTTTCTTTTATCCAAAATTTTTTTTCTCCCCGGTTGATGTTTGGTAGTATATTTTTTACAATCAAACTATTTGCTAGTTTTTTTTCTCACCGCGAGGATTTACCAACACGCTTGGTATATTATATATATATATATATATATATATATATATATTATAAGCAGGTTTTGTTAAAGGCCACGAAGTATTTCTTCTTTATGATTATATATATATATATATATATATATATATATAAAGATAGAAACAAATCAAGATTGATGTATAATCATATAGTTACATAGGTAAAGAGAACTAATGTTCTCTTATATGATATTAACACAACATCTAGATGAAAAGATTATACCCGTTAGGGATAATTCCCCTACTTTCTATTTAACCACATTTCATTTGCTGTCCCAGATTGTTATGGATTCGCGCAAAAATACCTAATGAATGCTCTACAAAACCCATCGGCATCAAATCACTTAATTTCCAAAGGGAAAACGGATCGTGTTTCGTCTTTCTTTTAATAATTCCTTTCTCGGATTCCTGATTATCCCACACAGTTCAGCGTAATTCAATTCTTTATTTATGAAACTCTTATGCAACTCAGCATGACGTAAACGATTTTATCCTTTCTTCCTCTTAAAATTGTTCTGTGATTCGTCAACAGATGATTAGCATACTCACACTTAAGTAATTTTAATTCAGCGGCATCTCAAGCCGTAGGCTGAGACGAGAATTCATGAGAATAAGAAGGGGTGAGTTGTTGGGGGGGGGGAGCGAGAGGGGAGAAAGTGCACGTGCAGACCCCAAGGTGCATCTTTTAATCCCCTGATAGAGGAGAGATCCTTCTCGACAATATACCCAGGCGTCTACGCAAACAGGTTATGGTTATGTATATGCAGTCGTAATACATGGAACAGAGTCTGGCACAAGATCAAATGCGTTGAGCACGTAAGGGACATCAAACTCACTATACTGAGTTGAAGTTAGAAATGACTAATAATTTTACTGCGACAACTAATAAAAAATATATTGTACTAAGAAAGTACTAGGGTTAGTCAAAAAGTAATGCCATTTTGTTTAACACAGGTATAATTGCTAACACAGGAGCATGTATTATTTTGTATTGTTATACTACGTAACTTAACAGATAGCTTAACCAAGACGGCCAAATAAAACAGTAAACGATTAAATAAGACAACGATAAAGGAAAAACTGAAGAAGATGGAATGAATTTGAACGATAAATATATATATTGAACACAAACGAGCAAGTTTACAAAATGATACAAAGGGGAAAAGTTCAAAGTTCTTAACAGACCATAAAGAAGAGTGGGTCAAAGAAAAGTGTTCAGTTCTGCAGAGATTGGAGATGCGTCTCTTCTGTGAGGCGGTTGTTAAAGATATTTTTAATTGTTCCAAAGACGCGGCAAAGGGATGCAGTGTTCATGCGACTTATGCACGTTTTCAGTCACATGTCTGACCCAATTACACGGGTCGCAGAAATAAGTCAGTCACCGTAACAATTTGCAGAAATGGGCCAGAAGATTGGGGCCGGTAAAAAGGGTTCATAACCTATATGAGAATAGGTAGATATGTGTGCATGTATATGGTATGAACATATGTTAATGTAGGTGTGGATAGGAGTGTGTTTGTAATAGAAATTATGGATGTGAATGGTAGTGGTGACAGAACATGTATCATACATCAAAACGAAGCTGGTCCTCTGTGGATCATAACCCTATTTCTCCATATAGTGACCGTTTCTACCAATAACAATGTTCCACCTTCGAATGAGAGCATGTATCCCTGTCCCGTAAAATTATGTTTACTGTGCTTTGAGCCACTTCTTCACTAAAGATTTCACTTCCTCGTCACTATCTTCTGACTATCATCTCTTGATTGGCAAACATTATTCCAGTGACGAGAAAGTGTTCCAGGACTAGCTTTATTTTGATGTATGATATATATTCCTGTGTTGGTAATTAAAGCTGTCCTAAGCAAAAAAATGTTATATATCTAGAGGCTAGGTAGGATTCTTAGAAGCATGGTCTTCGAAATGGAAGAACTGTGGACTTATACAGTCATAACTTAGGAATTAAAAGGCAACGGTAACATCACTCATGTAAATTAAGGTTTCAAACTCTAAAAATCACAAAACCGGTTAGAAGCGACCCTTTAGCCTTGGTCAGCAGCTCCTAGGACAAGGAAAAGTCATATAAAACCGCCGCTGCCTTGTGGTTTTACTTTATTCCAAGGAAAGGCTAAGGGAGTAAACCCCGAAAACAAATCCGGAGCTGGAGTCCCTAAGCTGGGTGGTGCTGAATCTCAGTACTTCCTAGCAACTCCTGCGGCACCGTCGTTGCCAAACCGCATTGGTTCCTACCTTTCCTTTGGACCACAACGGCTGTGTGTAGAGGGAGGGTCTGCTGCTAGGGCCACAGCTCATCCTCCATAAAAACCTGCCCAGGCTACGTAGTTTCCCACAACAAAATGGAGAGGACTGCCTCGCTGAAGCAAAAAAAAAACACTACTCTTCGACTCACCCTCATAGTAAAGCAGCTAAAAACCACTGTATTATGACAGGGAAAACAATTGTTTGTAATGAAAACTAAAATCATTTGTATTACAACAAATATCCCCATGCATGCGTGCAAAAACATTATGGTTATATACGCCGTTATAATACATATAACTGAGCCTGGCACAAGATCATAGACATTGAGCACCAGGTAAACATAAAAGTTTCCATATTATGTTGAACTGAAAAGTGACTAACAATTTTACTGTAACAGCAGCTAAAAAACTATTGTGAGAAAAAAGAAGAAAAAAACTGTATTACAGCAGCTAAAAAATTGTATTACGACAGTGAAAACAGAACTTATTTGTGACCAAAGCTAAAATCAATTGTATTGCAACAGCTAAAAAATTGTATTACGACAGTGAAAACCGAACTTATTTGTGACCAAAGCTAAAATCAATTGCATTGCAACAGCTAACAAAAAATTATATTACAATTATACTGGAACGGCCAAAAATTATTGCTTTTTTATAGATAAAGAACAATATTATTTAGACAGCTAAAAATAGTATTTTGATAGCTAAAACGTGACGAAAGTTAAAAAATAATTGCATGACGAGAGATAAAAACAAATATTTGTCACAAGAGATGAAATTACAAATAAAAAACATTTGTTTGTCACGAAGAATAAAAACGATTGTCTTAGAACAGCTAAATAAACAACAGTATTACGAAAACTAAAAAAATAATTGTACTACAGTTGCACGATAACAGCCAAAAATAATTGTATTACTATAGTAATACAATTATGTATAATTGTATTACTATAATAATACAATTATGTATAATTATATTACTCGGAAGCAACGTTATGGATTTACATTGATCAGCTCGAGATGAGCACTGGATGCCGTCTAGAGGACCTACCAAGAGCCATGGCCGATAGAGACGAATGGAGAAGAGAGAGAGAGAGAGAGAGAGAGAGATAGTCAAATGAATCCATTGTTTTGGCACACCTTGATGATGATGCTGATGCTGATGCACATATGAATAGATTTTCAACAATATGTAATTATGACGCATATTAGAGTAAAAAAATTAAAAACGTAACAAGAAAATTAAGTTTTTTTTGGGGGTGGGACTGGAACGGATTAATTTATTTCAATGAGGAAAATGGATTTGATATTCGAGGAAATTGAGTCACGAGCGGAAAGAATTAAACCAGTAAATATGGGGATTGCTACTTCTTCCCAGAAGAAGGCCATTTCTACAAGTAGTTCGGTTGTGAGCACGCAGAGGGCCCACCGGTCCACATTTGTTGTTATGTTCCCTGTCACACATGAACCCCTTTCTCGACTTCCTTTCGCATGCGACCGTATGTGACTGAGAAGCCCAGCCCTCGACAGTCAGGCCCTGCCACACAGGTCACATTATGGTCAGTCTTAAGTGTAGAAAGTGTGTTCATGCCATCCGTCATGTGCCGCTTACGTAGAGGTCGCATCAGGATAGGGTGCTCGAGTTGCCTTACCTCAAATCCTTACAGCTACCATCAGGCTACCTTTCCAAAAGATTGTGTACCCGGACCCCACTTCTGTCAATTGGTCCTCATCACTGAAGGGGGCGTCCGCAAGGGTCATGATGTCTACCACATAACGAAAGTTCTTATGTGTGTGTGTGTGTGTCTGTGTGTCTGTGTCTGTGTGTGTGTGTCTGTGTGTCTGTGTCTGTGTTTATGTAGGTCTTTGTGTCTGTGTTTATCTTTTCTAAAATTGGCGTAGTTTTGGCACTATGTCACATGGAAAGAGCACCAACTTAATAATAATTAATAAAGGAAAACAACGAGGGTCATTCAAAGATATAAATATACTTTATGACTATTCAGGCCTCTATTTTGTCCATTTTGTATGGGCCTTACCTGCACAGAAATTAATGAATTAGATTTTCTAGTCTCATAAGAAGTTGCTTTTCTTTCTGGGAGAGGTTTAGAACATTTTCAACGACCATCGTATATATATATATATATATATATATATATATATATATTTAGAAAGAGAGACAGACAGGGAAATATACTCTCAATGCCTATCAAACATTTCTAGATTTATTCTCGACTCAGCTAAGATAAGATAAGCTAAAATGCTTTAAAATGAGAACAAAAACCGTAAAACAAACATAAATAATTCGCGAAATAATATAACCATCGCTAAACCTTAAAGAATTCTAAAAACACATTTTTATGTAGTTTTTGTTTGGAAAGAGAACCGGCAGCAAAGTTGGTATTACTTTCCAATTTTTCGATGTTACTATTATAACGTACCGTATAAATATTTTTCAGTGTGCTTTTATTACATTTTCGATTCCTTTTAGCTCATATATATATATATATATATATATATATTATATATTATATATATATATATATGAAAAGAAATAACAAAAGACTTAGAGATTTTGCGTTATAGCCTATTTCGGGGAGCTTAGACAAAGTGTCTAATTCTCTCATTTTATATATATATATATATATATATATATATATATATATATATGTATATATGTATATTTGAGTGATTTTGAAAGAAAATTTAAAAAATATATAAAAAATAAATTAAAATAAAATAAATTAAGGTAAATAGGAACATATGAAGAATAAATAAACTACTAAATAAATGAACTGGGGTGGCCCATTTAGCTGAAATTTGGAATAGATTGATTTAACAGGAATTCCTAACAAATTACTGACAAGTAGTCAGATATCTTTTTAATTACCCTACAGCTGAGCAGACAGGACAATATGAAAAATTCTTTTTTTTTAAATCTGTTTTCAAATGCCTTAAAAGTAATAAAGAATTCATCATTCGCATCTGATGAGCTGGGAGAATTAGACACTTTGTCTGAGCTCCCCGAAATAGGCTATAATGCAAAATCTCTAAGTCTTTTGTTATTTCTTTACTTATATATATATATATATATATACTTTCCAAATACTTATGTGCCTCGCTGTATATGCATCTACTTGCCAAAACATGCATTGAGATTATTAGAAAATCTAGTGAGAAGTGCATTGGGAAATATAGCCAGTGGTGTTAAAATGTCGGCTAAACGTCTTAAGTTCACCAAGACGGTGTTGTAGAGTGACAGACAGACAATTGTGTTGGTTGTTTGAGAGAGAAGATAAAACAATAGGTGGAAAGATGTCATTCAATCCATGTCGCCGGTGTTTATTTTCGTACTGAGTCTATCAGTAATCTAGAGCGAACGACATATCCGCATTTCGTCTTTTACGTCTGATCTCATTTTTTCCCGCCGGCGAGGATTAGGATCAGAAATTGTTCATAGCTTCCCTTCCCCTCCAGTACAGCTGAAAACCTGGGAAGGCGGGGTAATGCGACACATGGTCGGACATTGACAGAAATACTTTTCATATATATACTCTTCATATATATATATATATATATATATATATATATATGCATATGCACTAAAGACGCCTAAAATATAAGAAAAATAATATTCTCGGATAAACTATTTGGTTATTTGGACTTTTTTCGTTGGATGATTATGAAAACATATGAAAGTTTGAGTAAGAAAATAATGCAGGAATATGATTTTTAAACCAATTCTGATACACTTTTTATACACCTTTCATAATTGTTTATATATATATATATATATATATTCTTCTTCTTCTTCTTCTCCTTTGTGAGTTTTTGACACCGGCGTCAACTAGAGTTCATTCACTGGATTCTGGGTCTTGATTCTTCCTCTTATTCCCGATTCCTCCAGCCCTTTTTCGAAATCCTTCTGGACATTATTATTATTATTATTATCATTATTATTAGTAGTAGTAGTATATGCGTATGTGAGAGTGCAATTAATCTTTTTAACATTTAGAGCACGCACTTTCTATTGAAGGAATTATATGCCCACATATGACATAAATTGAGTGAGATGCAGGTGGTTGGAGAATAGAAAACTTGAAAAGACAAAAGATAGATATGCAGGTGAAATTATATATAATCATTTACTAAACTTAGACAGAATGCAAGTGAATGATCTAAAGCTGGAAAGAAATAAAAACCAATGTTCGTTAATGTTAGTAACATATTCACATCCCCTTTTTTTTGGAAAGCGATCGGTGGCATTTTGTCCTGAAGATGGTATAATACCGAAATACTTAAGTATTGACACATGAAATTGTTTCCCCTGATCATAACATCCTGTGTTTGTTGTATTTTTTAAATATTTTCTTCTCATTCATATATATATATATATATATATATATTAAATTTTTTACTTGAAGGCACTTACAACGCATGTATCGCATAAAATTCGATACTTTTTCTTATAGAAAATGAACTTTTTGACAAGTGTAATCCCGGCAAAGGATGGCTCGGTGTGTAGAATATCGTACAGACTGTTTCGACTTTATTAAGTCTCATCAGCGGTATATACTAACGATTTCCCTCCGACAGAAATCGAAACCGGGACTTCAGCAGACACAGTGAAACACTAGTGAAACACATTTATCGCCTCGGCCACAGTACACAGCTGACCATCCTAGCGAAATTAAGCTTGTCAAATGATACTACACGCCTCTACCATAATAGGTAAGGGGGCGTTATTGAGAGAATAATAACATTAGTTATTGTCAAAAAGTGTCATTTTCTATAAGAAAAAGTATCGAATTTTATGCGATACATGCGTTGTAAGTGCCTTCAAGTAAAAATTTAATATATACTTTATTCAGCAACGTTTCTAAATAAACAAACATCCAAAAATCTTATATATATATATATATATACATGATAAAGACCGCAACACCGTTAATTAATTCTTGTAGTTTTAAAAATAAAATTTATTTCATTTTTAACACAAAATACGCATTTTTACAAAAAAATTTAAAAACACTTTCCGGCCCTGAACAAGAGCGTTGTTTGGGCAAACGGTAAACTATTCCCTTTTTCTTTCATAGATATAGTTACTCTTTAGGATGATTGCTTTATTAAAAGGTCGAAACAGATATCTGTCAGCATACTAATATTATATTTGTTTTTTCTATAAATTTTCTTACTGTCGGATTCATTTCCATTCATTAGACACTTTTATATATATATATATATATATATATATATATATATATATATATATATTATGTGTGTGTGTGTGTGTGTAAAAAAAGGAATAGGAATTGAATCCGACAATATGAGGAAAAATGAGTAAAGAAGAGAAATGTAGATGGATAAAAAATGAATTTAATCGATATCACTTACACATGTTTTTCGGTCAGTTTATCAAAATGTATACGGATTACGCTATTATTATTATTATTATTATTATTATTATTATTAAAATAAGCAGATGTAATTGAAATAATGATAATAATAATAATAGGAAAAATGTAAAAATATTCCGTACACAGAAAGATTTTTACAACCTTGAATTTTTATTTTTTGAATAGAGAAAAATCCGTTGGAGACAAAACAGAATTTTAAAAAATGTTCGAAAAAAGAATATTTTTTTAATCATTTTTGGAACGCAGAGACCGTTATAAAAATTTGAAAGTTTTGGTGGAAGGATACAGTTTGTATAGCAAAGAATAAAATGTTATTAATATTCCTAAACTTGTTGATAAGTGAATGAAGCGTGTTTACCAATGTTATTGTTGGGGGAAAAAAAGAAAACGGTGAAACATTTAAAAGAGTTCTCCATTTAAAAATGAGCGAATGGGTTAAGTATGTTTATTATTTGTGGAATATTGTGTTATATATATATATATATATATATATATATATATATATATATATATAACACAATATTCCACAAATAATAAATACTTCATCTATGCATTCCAATCTCCCAACATCTCCCAGAAATGATGCGCATACAGCAATTCGACACCCCACAGTGAGCACTGATACATCAACCTGCCTTCGTCCATCGAAAATCCCTCGAGCCTTGTCCAGGTTATTCCCGCATAACAGGACAGGCCTTAAAGAACAGCTCACTCCTCGTAGAGCCTTGCCTGCACGCGGGGGAGGGAGAGGGGAGATGTAGAAACAATGATACTCACCACCGTGAAGAATAAGTTCTACTTGGCTGCTGTTATTGAAACCAACAATAGGCTAACTGACTTCAATAATATATATATATATATATATATATATATTTAAGAATGGAAATGAGTAACCTACTCGAGTTTCATCGATAGATTCTTTCAGGGTTACTTTTAAATTAATCGAGTTTAGTTCCTCTACTGAATTTAAGTCCCATTCCAACGGGCATGTTTATAACACCAAAAGATTAATCGTAAACTCGATTAATTTAAAAGTAACCCTGAAGAATCTATCGATGAAACTCGAGTAGGTTACTCATTTCCATTCTTAAATAAATTTATGCTCTACATTGTATTGAGCACTTTGTATTTGTTTTTTTCTCAACTTAACCTCTGGATATTGTGCGCTTCCAACGATCGCTCTTATACCCACCGGTAAGTTAATACTTATACATATACAATATATTATATATATAATATATATATATATATATATATATATATATATATAATATATAACGTTTATGTTGGAGTAAATACTTGAGAGTGACGAAGCTGGGACGTAATGTGCGCTGTATGAATAACACATTAATTTAGTTTTGTTATTTGTACCCGTATTGCTGGGACAGGGTGGAGCACCTGTTTTCTGTGTGAATTTGACTGCACATTTCTCTATGACAAACACCTATACAAGAAAGAGAAAATACAATATCTTTACTCATGAGTGTATAGTTTTCAATTCAGTAATTCTTTTTATGATTGTTCTGGAGATTTTACAAAGGCGTATATATAACAATCTCTCATACATTTTTCGGGTCTATTAGGTGCTTGTATTCTGTTTTCTGGGGGGGGGGATTTTGTTTTGTTTTGTTTTTCATTTTCTATTCTTTATTTTTTTATCTTTTTATTTTAGTTTCATTTTTTCTAAATGACTCTCCGTCACTGCAATTCCATTTGGTAGTCTCTCTTTTAATACACAATATAGGTATCTCTCTCTCTCTCTCTCTCTCTCTATATATATATATATATATATATATATATATATATATATATATATATATATATATGCCTTTTTTTTATTTCTGTCTATCTATCTAGCCCAGTTTGATCATAGTTATATCTATCTAACTATCATATATATATATATATATATATATCTTATTATAATGGAGATTGTGTGTTTTTCTGTCTGTAACCGAAACTATATTACTACTCAAGTCACAATTCCCTTAATTATTTACGTCAAATTCTCCATGATTTCATTCTTTTAAACCTTCAGTTATTAATAAAAATTGTTTTACATCATTAAGACTGTTGACCATATCTACGTACTAATAACATGCAATTGTATTTATATATACAACAAAATGGCGGTTTACAGTTTGAACGAGAAGGCTAATTTGCATATTGATATTTAAAATGTTATTTTAATAAATATGTGCTTGGTATTATTGATTTCTAATTGTTTGGTTTTATCTTAAGAAATATAAACAAAAATCTCGTGGATAAATCTTAAAAGAAATTTATTTACAAGAAGAAATAACTGAAATATTATCCTTTACTTCCTATTTTAACTAAATAGTTAAATTAGGAAAAGTTACCAATGAAAGAGGGGAGTAATGGAAAATGATGGAATAGTTAGTTTCAAAGTTGTTCTATTTTTCGATTATACCCCCTCTGTTGTAGATCTTTTTATCTGTATTCTTAGTCAGTTTCATTAGCCTTTCTAATTTAATATGATATTTTATTATATCAAAACTTAAATACTTGCACCCGGAGGGTGCATATATTTGCTAGTATATATATATATATATATATATATATATAATGTGTGTGTCTGTGTATGTGTGTATGTGAGCGTAAAAGTAAATATGTATATATGTATGTCTTTCTATTCACCGCTAATTATCTTGTTATGTGCGTCTATGCGTCGGTGTGTGAGGGTGTACGCGTCTGTGCATCTGTGTGCGTGTGTCTGTCTGTCTGTCAGCTATTTTTTTTTGCTTGTCTTTTCTTTTAATCCCACTCACAATTTATCAGTATTTCTTACCTCTCTTTCTTTTATATACCTATCTATTTTCATCTATTTCTTTCGTTATGTGCATCTTTATGTGTTTGTGCGCGCGTCAGTACGCCCCCTCGCCCCTCTCTCTCCGTTTCTCTCCCCCCTCTCTCTCTCTCTCTCTCTCTCTCTCCCTCTCTCTCTCTGTATGTATGTATGTATCTATGTGTTTCTTTGTGTCCCTTGGGTATCATTTCTTGCCGCCTCTATTCTGTCTTATCCGTCTCTAAATAAATCTCCTTCCTTGCTATTGTAAACCGTCTTAATTTAGCCGCTAGGTCACTCTGAATGTCTATTCTTGTCATTATATGCACAGTGTAGGCATTTACTTTACAATTTCAGATTATTCTGAAGCCACACCACATTTATGTGACACCCAGTGAGGATTAAACTCTCACCTCTCTCTCTCTCCCTCTCTCTCTCTCTCTCTCTCTCTCTCTATATATATATATATATATATATATATATATATATATATAATGGACTCGCCCGTCGATTATCGACGTATGAGGGTTCATACACACAATGAACTCCCACACAGGGATTTGTTTATAGTGGTGAAAGCTTGTGTTGGACCATCCACACTTTTTGGCACAGTCGATACGAAAGAATTGGTGCATCAAAGGTTGCCACAAACCCAATCAACGACAGACCTCAGGAATGTTTAATTCAGAGTTATCCCTCTCCTAGACTGGTTACCTACCCAAGGCCGAAGAGCCCAGTCTGACCTACTATTTAACCCATAGCTGGAGGGAGAATATATGGATTCATACCTTTCCCAAGGGTATTAGCGCTATGTGAAATGCCAACAGCTTCGTCTAGGAATTGAACTCGACGAGTCCATTTTCCACGACTCTAACCACTAGCCCACGCGCCTCCATGATATATCGCTGTGGTTTGGAGGTCCTGGGGTGTAATTTCTCTCTGCCTTATTTGGCTTATGTGTCTCTAAATAAATTAAGTTTATCTCTATTATAAACCGGTAAAGTCCCAATTGCGTAGTGGCTAACGTGCTGGACTCCAACATCGTTGTAAATGAGTTCGAACTCCAGTCACGCCATTATGGTCACTTTTGGACTAACATCTTTGGAAAACACATGAATACCTTCAAGCCCCAGATGTGGGTCAAATAGTATTACTACTGATCTTCTACAAGGATGGTTTTGGCATAAAATAATCCAAGAACGTTGATATGACATAAAAACAAAGAAACCAAACCAAATCAATAATTGTTATTACTAGCAAAATAAAAAACGCCGTCTGGGCGACGTAAAATAAATATTGCCTGAGGGTATGGGAGTTGAAAATTTGATATCAGAAAGTTTGTATCATAAGTAAAGTAAAATCATGAAATCTGTTAAAGGAGTAAAAAATAAAATAAATTTATTAAAGGAGTAGAAAATTAAGAAAATTGAAATGGAAACTTAGTTCTGATAACTTTAAATACATATTAAAATAAAACAAAGTATATATATATAGATAATACCAGGTATGTATTTATTAAAACTTGTTTAAAAAACAATGAGGACTGTCTAACATTGCATGCTCAAATTTTGAATGTATTTATTCTGTTATGACGATTTTAGGTAGTGTGACGTAAGCAGTGACGTAGTTTTTGTTACAGACAAAAGCCGGAAGCGAATCTCCATTATTAATAGATTAATACAGTTATTCTAAATGTCTCTTCTTGTGATTATTTGCAAGATGAAAATATTTAGTTAAGAAATTTGGGTTATTCTGTAAGTAGTAAAATAAGTCGGTGGGTGGTCTAATTTCGGTATCATCCAAACAGCGAGGGAGTCTAAACCCTTTTTGCTAGTGCTAGACTAAGGAGATTGTTTTTTGCGTCTGAGGTGGAGCGCCACACCTACCATCAGCTCCTCAGTTTACTTCAGAGATCCCTGTGCTATTCAAGCGCGGAGTTGGCGAGGGCCGGTATCGAAACTGGAACCTTAGGGTTCCTAGGTGAACGCTCTACCGACTGAGCTACCCAGGCCCTATTAATAGGTCATCTGGTGAGCATCGAACTCACTACCATATGTATGGTTTACGAGATGAGCTTTCTAGTCTGGATTCTACACAAAGCTCCGTAATTTTGTTTATCTTGATCTGACATTGCTACTATCATCGAGTGCCAATGTAGAATTAAACTCACTACACTTGAAATACTCTAGCGGGTTAAGCTTCCTGTCAATCGCTTTAGAGTAAATTTCTCCCAAGATGTTTACTAAGCTTATTTATGGATAAAGTGAGACACAAATTATATGAGATAATCCTAATCTATAATTGGATAATCTAAAACTGAAGAGATTATAATTCCCCTGTATATTGTTTAGAGACACGTGTATATTTCAATAGTACCCTTCAATTTAGCCATCCTCATTCAAGGAGGCTCAAATACGTTTACAATAACCCATGATGGTAAAATAAAAAATATCCGATATAAGTGTGTCTATATACCAGGATACTTTTTCGTCAATGGTGTCACCCTTGAGTTCAGGTTTAAAAAATGACCTTAGTTATATAATGACTTTATATATACATACACACACACATATATATAATATATATATATATATATGGCTACACACAACAACTATCCTTGTCTAGGGTCGAACTCAGACTGACTGTTTGCCAGCCTGATATCTTATCCCCTCGGCCACTGACAGCTGCGGTTGCAGGAATGGGGTTTTTAAACTATTGAATACATAGGTTTGTTTATATATTTTTACGGTCACAGAGAGATCAAGTTTCGGGAGAAACGATACCTACATATGAAGGTCGGAAACATCCAATTAGGTTTGTATAAGAAAATGCTAGTATTAGACACAAATATTTATATAAATACAAGCGTGTATATATATATATATATATATATATATATATATATATACCATCGGCATAGTGGATAGGTATATCGTAGTAGGCAAGTTCGGACCCCTGTTTCGCTAAAACGTTTGCTTTCAATCAAATACTTTTGGGAAAGTTATGAAACCCTGCATTCCGCCAACTATGGGACAAATATAACACTATTTGTTCATATGCCATTAAACAAAGAAATCAATCTCAAGTGCATATATATATATATATATATATATATATATATATATATATATATATATATATATATATATATAAAGTAAAGTCGTCGGGGCGGCCTAAAGTCGATATCAGCCAATCAGCAAAGGAGTCTACCCCCTTTTCACTAGCGGTAGACCAAGGAGATTTTTTGTTGCGTCTGAGGTGGAGCGCCACACCTACCATCAACTCCTTACTTTACCGCACAGATCCCTGTGCTACTCATACGCTGTTGGCGAGGACCGGTATCGAACTAAACCTTGTGGTTTCTAGCCGAACGCTCTTCAGACTGAGCTAACCCGGCCCTATATATATATATATATATATATATATATATATATATATTCAGAATTTTAAAAGAGACTTCCACTCCCTACAAAGCACTGCACAACAGTATATAAGGGAGAACAAAGAAAACCAAAACACTTTGTCTGTGAATCGCATGGGCAAGAGACAGTCTGTAACGAAGCACCGTTGAGTTCATGTCCACGCTACCCTAATTTAGATATACGTGCTCTATCAACGGTATTGAGTACTATTTACTTATATATATAACAAATTATATTATCAATATATATTGAGGAGCTGATGGTAGGTGTAGCGCTCCACCTCAGACGCCAAAACAATCTCCTTGGTCTAGCGCTAGTGAAAAGGGGGTTTACTCCCTCGATATCTGGCTGATTCTGACATTAGGCCACCCCGTTGACTGAATGATATATATATATATATGTGTGTGGGTAAGAGACTTGGCAGACGAAAATTCATTCAGGTCTCAAACCCGGCTAGAGGTAGCTGTTAAAGTGTAGCCACACTGATGAGAGGTAAAACCTCGAAACACGTGTCTGTCGATAACTTATTTATTAATATATGTATGTATATATATATATATATATATAATATATATTATATATATATATATGTGTGTGTGTGTGTGTGTATGTGTGTGGTCGTTTGGGACATAATTACCGATTTTTTTCTTAAATCTTTATTAAAACCGGACTTACTTTTAAAAAACAACTGAGTTTTCGGTAAGCTTAGCTTGTTAAAATACAAAGCCAGGATAACATTTAGTGAGGATCAAGGCCCTTACAGTAGTAATGGGCTGCAAGAACAGCTTGCAAGGTAAGTGCTCCACAACGAGGCGTCCAGCCGGAATATATTCCCCGGGGCAATGGTACGTTTTTGGCAGAGTCTCATGTCTACGTGTCCATATGTGAAAGACAGAATAAATGCGAGAGAGAGTGAGAGGGGGGAAAGAGGGTGGGGCATGAGAGATATGTGCGTGGTAAGGTTTAAGGGGGTGAAGGTTTTAAGCCCAGAATCCTGTTCACAAGGTGTCCCGTTAATCCTCTCAGTTGAGCGTGTGTTGCCGTGCATCTAACAGGGACTCTAAGGATATGTAATTTACATAACGCGGATTTAGTTCAAGTACTTAAAGTTTTCGTCGGTGAGTCGGTCTCTATGATTTACTACTGTTGTCTGTTGATTTATGTCTCACAAAATGTTATATTATAGCTACGCACTCGAATACTGTATATAGTTGTACACATATATATATATATATATATATGTGCCATTACGTGTGTGTGTTTGTGTGTTTGGTTGGATGTGCTCTTATGAATATTTATATATAAGACATTATATTTTGGAGTTTAATTTATTTCATTGTTTCCCAATCTCTAGTATCTAATTTAAAGTCACTATTTAAGAAAACTTAGCTATAACTGTATAATTTATTCATTTGGATATATATATATATATATATATATATATATATATATGTGTGTGTGTGTGGTTCTTAAGAGAGACTTATTCACACATCGAGATATAAATATATATATATATATATATATATATATACTTCCAAATACATTTATACATACATAAATACTTGTATACATATACATAATTTCTACAGTATAGAAACTGACAGTTGTCAAGCGTCGTTGACTTTATGTCTATGCACCCATAACATGAATATATATATATATATAGAGAGAGAGGGGGGGAGAGAGAGGGAGATAGAGAGACAGATAGAAATTATAGGAGAGAAGTATTCACACGCACTTATATATACATCCATCCATATATATATGATCATCAATTCATACATTCCCTGTATATATATGTGTGTGTGTGTCTGTGTGTATATATATATATATATATATATATTATATCATTTCTTTTTGCAGACGTACATATATACATACTTATATATATATGGTTTATATGTTTACTGGCTTATATATATATATATATATATATATAATATATATATTTTCTTTTTGCAGACGTACATATATACATACTTATATATGGTTTATATGTATACTGGCTTATATATGGTTTATATATATATATATATATATATATATATATATATATATACAAGAATTGGTTATGTGCCAATAGTGAAATCAATACAAAGAATAGTGTTTAGGGTGGATCAAGTCTCAAGCCACGCGATATTTGTGGCAACTTACTCTACTTCAAAAAATCTAGGACATCAGTTGCAGAAAAAATGGCGGAAATTCCTATGCATACATATGCAAAAAAAATATATATATATAAAGAGAGAAATAATGTCAGAAAGATATATATATATACATATATATATGTGTGTGTTTCGTTAACGACAACAACGTTCTTTTTAACATAGTTTAATGGGTTTTTGGTTGTATTGATTTTCATTTTTGTCCAGCAAGGTTACTTCAATTTTATTCAATTTTATATAGGAATATCTAATGTTCAAACTCTAACAAAACTTTACACAAAAATTATTTCAGAGAAAAATTACAAGTTTCACGGAATTTTAAAGAAAAAAAAACATCAATATTATAGCCTTAAAAATGACCAATGAGGATTGACGATAGTCGTGATGAATGTTTCGGGTAACATTAATATAAAAATGAACCAAGTAAATTAATACATCTGTACGTACGTGCTGGGTGAAAGAGAGAGAGAGTAAATGTGGGCGTTTAGGTATCTGTGTGTGTTTGTGTGTCTGTGTTTTTGTGCATTGGGGTCCAGTGTTCCCCGTAGGTGGGAGGTATAAAGTGATCAGTTTTAGATTTTCGGTCTTCATTCACATTTCGTTTTATAGGTATATATATTCCTAAAATTCTCTCTCACTTTCTTATTTTAAATTCATCTATCGCTCTCTCTCTCTCTCTCTCTCTCTCTCTCTCTCTCTCTCTCTCTCTCTCTCTCTCTCTCTGTATATATATATATATATATATATATATATATATATATATATGTGTGTGTACATTTTCTCTCAGTATCTGTGTGTGGATATATATATATATATATATAGTTGGCTATATTTATTAGTAAAAAGTGTTCATTATCGTTGACAGAGCATGTATCTCAAAGTTAGCGAAGATATATATATTCATGTGTGTGTACATTTTCTCTCAGTATCTGTGAGTGGAAGGGGCCGGGATAGCTCGGTCGGTAGTGCGTTCGGTTAGAAACCACAAGGTTCCCAGTTCGATACCGGTCCTCGCCTACTCAGCGTATGAGTAACACATGGATCTGTGCGGTAAAGTAAGGAGCTGATGGTAGGTGTGGCGCTCCACCTCAGACGCCAGAACAATCTCCTTGGTCTAGCGCTATTGAAAAGGGGATAGACTCCCTCGCTGACTTGCTGATACCGACTTTAGGCCGCCCCGACGACTTTACTTACTTTTATATATATATATATATATATATATATATAGTTTTCTATATTTATAAGTAAAATGTGTTCATTATCGTTGATAGAGCATGTATCTCAAAGTTAGCGAAGACATGAAGACACAGTACTTGGTAACTGACAATTCCTCGTGCATGTAATTTTCGAACCATTTGATTTGAAAGTCCATAAATGCATATATGTGTGTATGTGTGTGTCCGCGCATGTTCACGTTTTATACACACGCATACACTCACACATACACACACACACACATATATATATATAATATATATATATATATATATATATTCGAGCAATAATATGTGCGTGTGTGAACATATATATATATATATATATATATATATATATACGTGTGTGTGTGTGTGTGTGTGTGTGTAATGACAGCTGATGTATACGAAAACAAGTGTTTCTTGTTTGTTTTTATAAATAGTTGTAGGATAGAAATGGATGTTTAATTTCATTTAAATTTCTGCATTTGTGAAGCCCCTAAATGACAAGGCATAATTGTTTTGCACCAGAAACGGACAGGGAAAGATAAAAAGAAAATTCGAAAAACCAATGCAAAACTATTTATCTTCCGATAATTTAACAACGAAGTGTTGTGTGTGTTAATTTAAGTAACAAATAGGAAGTAAAAAAAAAAAGAAGAAAAAAAACGAAAAAAAAAGGAAAATAAATAGCCAACAGCAACTAAACAAACGCCTTCTTATTTTTTTATTTTTTTGACAAAATTAAAGGTACATCGCTGCTAAGAAAAATCAAGTTAAAAGCTATAAACAAAAATGAAATAAAATATAAACGTGAAACGAACAGAGCAACACAATTTAAATATAAACATTTTACGTCAAAAGGAAATCCTAAAAATGGGGTCAATGAAAATACATAGAAACAAGCACTTTCTTCGATTTAAATTATAATGATTCTGCGGAACTTTGACTTATGAGTTTTCCTCCCTTAACCCAATTTCCTCGTATATCAAATCAATTTTTCCTACTGAATTTAACATGAAACGTGGATTTGCGTAAATACATTGAAGAAGAAACTTCTATTATAGATTATTAAATAAAAAGAAAACCTTAAAACAGGTTGCCCTTGGTATGATACTAAGTTCTAGTGAATGCAGAGTCACTCTTTAATTGACCTGTTAAGGTTCCCATCTATCTTCAGAGATAGTCGTCTTGGTTATAGAGTAGAGTGCTACCACACACACACACACACACACATACACACATATTGGAAGCGCGTGGTGTAATGGTTAAAGTCGTTGGAAATGGACTCGTCGTCCCGAGTTCAAATCCTGGATGTCGTAATTGTATTTCACTTAGCGCTAATACTCTTGGAAAAGGTATGAATCCTACTCTCCCTCCAGCTATGGATAAATAGTAGGGCAGACTGGGCTTTTTAACCTTGGTTAGGCAACCGGTCTAGGAGAAGGAAAACTCTGAATTCAAACCCGTTGAACTCCGCTTAACCAATTGACTTTGTGTCACATCCTGCTCATGCGGAGGGGTTGGTATAATATATATATATATATTATATA
>CM042146.1:83457619-83467619 GCA_023376005.1 Doryteuthis pealeii | reverse complement strand
AGGTTAAAAAGCCCAATCTGCCTAACTATTTACCCATAGAGTGAGAGTAGTTGGATTCATACATTTCCCAAGGGTATTTACGCTACGTGAACTGTAGCTTCGACTAGGATTTGAACACGGGTCAACGAGTCCATTTCCAACGACTCTAACCATTACACCACGGGCCTCCAACTAAAGACAGTATAGAAGATAAATGACACAAGAAAAAAAAAGGCCTAAATAATGATAAAAAGTAATTGAGATAGAAAATGACAAAAAGGTAATATATCTCAATGAGATATTAAAATAAAAAAAATATATCCCATAAATATATTAAAAGTATATCCAGGCCAGAACATTAGATCTTGTTATAATTAAAATAATTTGTCAACTTGTGGATTTCACATTTTTAGTAGACAAAATAATTAAATGAAAGCAAAGCTAAAATCTCAATCCATATCCCGACCTTGCCATAGACAAAAAAAACCCAGATCCTCTCGCAAAAAAGAGCTGAGGAACAGGAGCCTCACGACAGGATACTTTTTAATAGTTTGTTTTAGTGTCTTTATTTAATGGCATACCAACTTTCGTGTGTTATTCAATACCAAAGTCATCCTTGTAGAAGAACAGTAGTAGTACTATTTAGCACATAGCTAGGGGGGATATGGAGGTTCATACCTTTCCTAATGGTAAATTGTAAACTAAATTAGCGTGATTGGAATTCGAACTCGCTTACTACGATGTCGAAGTGCAGCATTGTAGCCACTAATACCTGGTAACTCACTCCCGATTCCTTTTAATATCATAATCACCACTGTTCTGTTTGGGGAAGAAGAACAAGAACAAGAAGAAGAGGAGCAAGATGGAAAGCAGTTTTTGATTAGGAGAGAGAGAGAGGGAGAGAGAGGGAGGGAGGGAGGGAGGGAGGGAGAGAGAGAGAGAGAGAGAGAGAGAGAGAGAGAGAGAGAGAGAGAGAGAGAGAGACCAAGAAAAAGTTTCAAAATGAATTTGGAAATAGAAGATGGGAAAAAGCAGTCATAAATAAAGTGAGAGGTAAAAAAACAAAAAAACAATAAAAGATAAAAAAAGATTTAAAAAATAAAACTAAGAAAAAGAAAAAAGTAAGGAGAAAATGAAGAAGGCACAAAAGAAAAGAAAAAAAAAGAAGAAAAAGGTAAGCATGATAAAGAGAAGAAGAAATAAAAAAAAGGAAAACGAATGAAAATGTACAAGAAGGAAGGGTTAATTAATTTCAATTCAAGGGTCATTTAATGCATATTTTGAAGAGGTAAAAAAAATAAAAAGTTTATAATTAAATAAAAGATACTACATTTTTTGAAAGGTCTGTATTGACGAAAATAAAAAAAAAGAAAGAAAAAAAGATTAAAAACACGTTAAAAATCAATAAATGTAATAAGCACTTCCTTGTCCATTAATATTCATTGAAATATTAATTCACCTCGTTTGTTCTAGTGCACTTGATTTGATGTTGAATTTAATTGTTAGTGCATTGCTTCAATTCTTAACGCATTAGTCTTATCCAAAATGGGTACGTGTGCTTATATATATATATATATATATATATATATATATATATATATATGTGTGTGTGTGTGTGTGTGTGTGTGTTATGAGTAAACCTTGTTCTTGTGAACATTGTTTTGTTGGTCTTTTGAAGCATCGGAACAAGAAAAACAGAACAAAAATCAGAATTTTAACATTCAATTGTTGTTCTGTTCCCGGCTTGATCAATTCCAATATTTAAGGTGAACTTCACCCTTTTTCAAGGTATATGAGATGATCTCACAACCCCTTAGACTACTGTTACTGGCAGTTTCATGTTTTTAAAAACACAATCATCAGACAAGAAATTATGGGAAGAATATTTTTATATGGACACGAAATGAACCTTTACATACGAAAAGTACAAGCGCAACATTGAGAAAGTAATGTAAGGCGCAGAACCGGAAGTTATACTAGCATATATATATATATATACATATACATATATATACATATACATATATATACATATACATACATATATATATACATATATATATATAATTTACTATCCTGTCCACACGAACAGGGTGCGACACAAGATCAATTTCTTAAGCAGAGTTCAACAGGTTTGAATTCATAGTTTTCCTTCTCCAAGACTGGTTACCTAGCCAAATTTAAAGATTCCAGGGTTGAAGATAACAGGTTTGAATTCAGAATTTTGCTGCTTCTTGACCGGTTGTCTAACAGGTGTTTAAGAACCCAGTCTGCCCTACTATTTACTTATAGCTGGAAGAAAAATAGTTGGATTCATACCTTTTCCAAGAGTGTTAGCGCTATAGGAAATGCAAACAGTCTCGTCCGTGATTTGAACTTGTCTCCCTGTGTCTATTTCCTGTGATGATAACCATTACACAACTCACTTCCCTATATGTATTGTATATGTGTATATAGATGTGTGTGTGAATACATAAACATACGTGTGTGTAAGTGTATCTGTGTGTATCTATGAGTGTGTGTGTTTGTGTGTGTCACATGTGTGAGTCTCGGGAAACCATAGCAATATATTGCTTCCTCTGCATGCCACAGGCCGAGGTAAGATTTTATAAGGTGTGCTGAAAAAGTATCAAGACTAAAGCTGTCTTTATCAAAACATAAATTTTGAGATGATTACGAATATTTATATATACATCAAAACATTGGTTTGTACAACAATTGTATTGTAACGATGAATGAAATAGTTAAATGTTTATACCGATTGAATTATAAGTCATTGGTACTTTGACTTACGAGTTTAATTTGTTCCAATCGTAACTCAATTTCCTCGTATATCAAATCACTTTTCCGCATTGAAATAAGCTAAAATGTCATTAAACCGTTCCAGCCGCTCCCCAAAACCTCCTATTTTTAAAAATTAAAAAAAAAAATTATATTGAATAAAAAAATCAAGTAAGTAAAATAGGTGAAGTGTCATATTCTCAGTATCAGCAGGACAGTGTGGGAGTCTATCCCCTTTTCCCTAGTGCTTCTTTCTGTCTAATATGGAGTGCCACGCCTACATCAACTCTCCATTTCCTCGTATATCAAATCACTTTTCCGCATTGAAATAAATTAAAATGTCATTAAACCGTTCCAGCCGCTCCCAAAATATCCTATTTTTGAAAATTAAAAAAAATAGTATTGAATAAAAAATCAAGTGAGTAAAGTAGGCGAAGTGTCATATTCTCAGTATCAGCAGGACAGCGTGGGAGTCTATCCCCTTTTCCCTAGTGCTTTTTTCTGTCTAATATGGAGTGCCATACCTACATCAACTCTCCATTTAAGCCGTGCTACCAATGCCCTGAGTTGGCGAGGGCGGTATCGAACCCAGAACCTTGTAGTTTCGATGAGGATGCTCTATAGACTAAAAACACAATAAGATAGCATGTCATGAATTATGTGCTGCAATATGTTTTAATGTTGTTTCTTATGATATTTTTCTTTGGCGTAACGAAATGGAAATTTAAACGTATTCACTGAACTTATTCACACACGCGTATCTGTATCTCGCTCGTACCACAAATTTTCGCTCACAATGCAAAGCAGAAAGTCTACCGAATGACAACTCGTAACTTGGAAAACTCGTAAGGTAGGGCACATTTTGAACAAGGGCGACAATAACATAGAATAATAATTAACACAGCTTAACACCTGAACCCAGCTATGGTTAGCGGAATGAGAACAGGATACCCCCGTGGACTGAATAAAGGGTTAGGTTCAAAGTTTCGTGGTCGCTCCCGATTACGACAAGAAGGTTCCCAAGTTCGAAAAGAAAGCTCCCGAGTACGAGAAGGCTGCCATGTCCGATAAGAAATACATAAAGTAGGCCGGAGGGTACATCGGCCGAAACGTTGTGCAGATAACAATAAAGATGAAGAAAATAGTCCGAATCATCCAAATAATAAAAAAGCTACTCGTTCTAGCTAATACTATTGAGAAAGGTATGAAGCCGTATGATTTCCTCCTCAGCTATTACTATAACTTAATAAAGTATTTTCATATACTTCAGTGGTGGCTTCAAGGGTTGACATGATGTACACCTAACGCGCCAATCCAACAACCACAACACAAACAAATAAAGAAACTTCATATTTTTGACAAAATTACTTTGAGACAATCAAATTATACGTTTAGCTGTTATTTGAACATTCGTAATTTCTTAAGCTAATTCTGTGTTTAATTTTTTTAAAAAAGAAGGTAAATTAAACAAGCATTTGTCTCTGAGAAAGTAACAAACTCCGTGCAGATACCTGTTTAGACAAATATAAAGAAAAAAAAAAACAACAAAAATAAGAATGGAAAATAACACACTGAATCGTTAGTTTATGTTTTATTATAGCTCTGATCTTTCATTATGTAAAGGTTTAATTAACTCCTACGTTACAATTATAGCTGTTATTAGCAAACGTGCATACTATTTCAAGTTAATCTATAAATATTCACAAAAAGCACCCACGGACACACACGTGCGTGCACACAGAGACACACGATCACATGAACACACTTACAAACGCACACACACACACACAGACACACACATATTATTTCTCTAAAAGTATGCACAATGTATTAATAACGACTTTTCTATTATGTTAAATCTAATTAAGCACTTTCATAATTAGAAATGAGTATATTAATTTCAGATAGAAAGACTTTAAACTATCAATACTTAACTAGTCAACATCATCACCAGCATCACGATGTTTGAGGGACGTGGTGTAATGGCTTACGTCGTAGGAAATGGACACGACGAGACGATTTCAAATCCTGAATGCGGTTGTTTGTATTTCACGTTGCACTAATACTCTCGGGAAAGGTAAAAAAACAAACTATTATCACTTCAGCTATGGGTAAAAAGTAGGGATACCCAAAATGAAACTAAATTGCATTTTTGACAAAAGGACTTTAGCCCCCACTAGGGAAAATAATTTAGTAAAAATCAGGGAATTATCGGATTTTAATGAAATTTTCAGTGTTTATATATCAATGAATGATCTTTATAATGCATTACTTATTTTATTTCAAACCTTTCTCATTTCTTTTCAGGTCACTTATTTTTGACCCCCATTATGTTGGGGGCGTAACTTTTTTTTTTCAAGTTGGTCTTTCCGTTTTCTAATTACAGTAAATAAAGAGATAAAAGACCGAAGTTATGAATAGAAACAAAAACAAAAAAATTACGGTGACTTTTCCATGAGAAAATAAGTACCGAAAATCGAAAAATAAAATGTAAAAAAAAATAATAAATAATTAATTTTTTGGAGATTTCTTTTTTACTCATTTCGATAATTATTTAATTGGCTATGATTTTATAAAAGAAAAAATTATACATCGATATTTTTTCTGTTTAAAAAGGGGGATACATTTTCAATAGAGTTGTTCTTCAAAACGTATACTTTTTTCGAAAAAAATAAGGTTTGCATTAAGTAGATATTTATTTCTAGAATCTAAAAATATAACATTTTAAACTTAACATCAGGCTTTTCACATTTTAATTGAATTTTATATATTAATTTTTCATAGCAAAAATACTAAATTAAAGTTTTGAAATAAAATAACTAATGCATTATAAAATTCATTAATTGATAAATCAATACTGTAAATTTCATTAAAATCGGATAATTACCTGATTTTTGGTAATTTTTTTTCCATCCCAAATGTTATTTTAAAATTGTAAACAAGCACCTAAAACCATTGAAAAAGAGGCAGAATGGCGGATCGTATTGAAATTGACCAAAACAAATTGTTTTAAATCTATTAAAAATAAACTGCATATGTAATGATATTTTTCTTTTTTTAATGTCATCATTATGTTACTACTGATCATTTTAGACAAAAGTTTGACCTTAAATAATTGATTTAATTAATTTTAATTAGTTTTTAAAAAGCTAGAAGCCGACAAATTTGGGTATCTCTAGTAAAATGTATTCAGACTGGGCTCCTTTACTTTGGTATAGAAATCATTCAAACCGAAGGGACTATATTCTCGTTAGTCTACTTTGAGAGCTCCTCTCCTTCCTCTTTTCCAATTTCCTCGTATGTCAAATCAATTTTCCCCTTTGAAATAAACTGAAATGCTACTAATCTGTTACAGACCACCCCCGCCTCCCAAAGAAAAAATCATAAACATTTTTCCTTTTTTGTAAATAAGAAAATGGCCCTGAATTGTATAAAAATATGATAGAATAGAATGTAATGTGTTGTAATATGTTTTAATGTTCATTTTAGTTATAAATGATATTTTTCTTTGGCGTAATAAATTTAGAAATTCAAATGTTTTAGTGAACTTATTAACATAAACAAATCTGAAACGCACCTCAAATTTTAGCTCTGAACACAAAGCAAAAAAAAAAAATGACAGCTCATAACTCAGAAAAAGTTGGGACGATTGTAAATCAAGGTGCCTCAGTATAATATATATATATATATATATATATATTCTTTGTTGGGGTACCAGGTTTCTTGGTACAAGGGTGATTCTAGGCTGGTCCTATTCTCTAACAGTAGTTTGTTGTAGAGTTCAGGTTCCGTATGAGAGTTCAATGCTTAATTTTTACAAACAGGGCCAATTTATGTGTGAATAAAATGGCCTTAAATGCCGTGGGTATCGTGATTATGGACCATTTCCACTCGTGGGTATCTGAGGCCCACCAAGCTTCGTCAGATCACGTTTTTATTTCATTCATATATATATATATGTGTGTGTGTATATTTGTGTGTGTGTAATGGAAGTGAATCCAACAATTATGTTGATAAATAAATGTAAAGAAAATGTTGTATGGATAAAAATTATTTATTGAAATACCGGCACGTGTTTTGACTAAGAGTTTGTCCTCGTATACATTGTGTTTAGAATAATACTATAGATACAATGTACACAAGGACAAACTCTTGGTCGAAACACGTGTCGACATTTCAATAACCAATTTTTATCCGTACAATATTTTCTTTACATTTATCTTTCAACACACACACACATTATATATATATAAGAGAGAGAGAGAGAGAGAGAGAGAGAGAGAGAGAGAGAGAGAGAGAGAGAGAGAGAGAGAGAGAGAGAGAGAGAGAGAGAGAGAGTGAGAGTAAACTACAGATACGTGTTTCGAGGTATCACCTCTCATCAGTGCAGTTATATATGCGTCATTCAATATATGTGAATTTTTCCTAAGCAGTTGGCAATATAGAGCACTGTTTACAGTTGCACTTTTGTTACCACAAGGCAAAAAGTCAACCGAGTGACAGATCAGGAATCTTCTAAGTTGGAGTACTCGTAAGTTTTATCAAACCACAGTGATTTAAAAAACAAAATTCTAACATAAGACCCAATATATTTGTCAATTATATAGGGACGGCAGTTGAAAATAATTATAACATAATTACATGAAAAGTGTTCGTTGGTTTTGTAACTCCTTTTGATGTTTACGTTCACAACGGACCTTCATAAAAGTGAAACACTGTAAATCATTTATATAAAGCGCCATTAGACTTAAATATATAATAGTCCCTTTTCCCGCGTTTATTGTAACAACGTATTCGTTATTATGTAAGTTAGGTAACATTCCCGTAATCACTATAGCCGTAATTAACATTTTTTCGGGGACACTTAGTGAGAAATTATCTGCAATTACCAACGAAATTAGGTGGATCGATGGAATCGGCAATTACATAAACTGATTACGTTTGGCGCTGAAGGAACCGTAGTTTTTAAGCGATTAATTATTCAATAAAATATTATTATATCAGAGATTCCTTGCTTTATGCAATTCCGATTTGAATTACGAGAGATATTCGAAAAGTAAGGTACAAATAACACTTATCAAGCCATTGTTTTGCTTGAACAGTATTTTTCCTCGTCAGAAAGCAATGTTTTATGAACACAAAAATTTGAGATTTTTCCCATGTTTTGAAAATTTGCAACAGTAGCTTCACTTAAATAAATGAGTTTGTAAACTAATAATCCGATTGGGCTCAAATTTTGACACGTGTCATTTGAGGGTTAGTACTTTATAAAATCTATATATTTTTAAAATACTGGCACCATTTATGCTCCAGGCCCGGGACTTATTGAGTGATGTGTTACGAGGGTAATTCAAAAAGTAATGTCCCGAGAGCACTGCGGACTCAGGGAAACTGTTCGTGCAGCTATTGGTAACACTGTTGTATTTGTTGTTCAGATGCCTGTGTCTGCCCTTGCGTGCACCTCACTGCCATGCACAGGTTTGGCTTTACTGTCGTTTCTGATGGAGCTCTCGATTGACGCTACCGCTAAGTTTGAAGTTCGTGAAGTTAATCAGATTTAGAATGCAAAAGGCATAAACCGATTGAAATTCATAACAAATTAACGGAAGTGTGTGACAAGTCGTGCATGGTTGTCAGAAACATCCCCAAGTGGTGTACGAAGTTTGCAACAACGACATGGTTCAACGCTTCCTCAACGACATGGCCGCTAGCTGGTATGACATGGGCATACAAAAATTGCCAGAAATATGCATCGCCTGAAATAGCAATTATGTAAAAAATAGATACATCTTAGAAGTTTAGCATGATGTAAACATCATTGACAATAAACAATAAAAATTTGTATGATTTCTAAATATTTTTGAGATCTTTGGGATTATTCTCGTATTAACTAACCAAATATGCTTATTACTATACAAGCCAAACAATGGAGACGCTCGTTGTCTAATGGTTATCCTCATAGAAAATTTACGTGGTAAGCCGAGTTCAAATCATGGACGAGGTTATTTGTATTCCACATAACGCTAATACTTTTGGAGATATATACATGCAAGTATTTGCCTTCCAGATCTGAGTAAATAGAAGGGCAGACTGAGCACATTACCCTTGGTTATGGCAATTGGTTTAAGAGAAAAAACTCTGAACTATTAAACATCGCTTAACTAATTGACCATCTGTAAATATGCTTAGACTCGTCCAGGATTTGAACTCGTCTCGTTGTGTCCATTTATCGCTGCGTCACACACACACACACACACACACATATATATATATATATATATATATATATATATATAATTTGGAAGATAATCCAAATGATTGGAAAGTAAGGAATGATAATATTTGGGATCATCGAAATCTCACTGCACAACCATACTGTATGTTCTTGTAGGTGCAAATATATATTCTCATACAAGGATTGTTATAAATCCCTAAAAGTAGATCAATGTATGATAATCAATAAATTAAATTATATACAGAGCATTATTTAACTTTCAAAGAAAGAAAAAGACGGTTTGTTACGTTTTTCTTTCTTTCAAAGTTATATATATACAAAAATATTTGGCATAAAATAGTCTACAAGAGTTCATTTTTCCATTAAACAAAATAACTAACTTATATAATTATACGTACTAATAAATACTCATGGCGATAATGAAAGATTAAAAATAAAAAAAAAATTCTGCCAATTTATTAATACACATAAAGTTAAACAAATCATATATATAAAACTGACTTGGAATTAAATAACCCAGAAGGATTGATATGCCATTAAACACCAATACATGAACCAATCAACTGATCAACCAACCATACATATATACAAACGTTTGTTTTGTATTGTGTTTGAAGAAGTGTTTTTTGTTCGACATGCTTCACTGAGAAAAGAATGACTATTTGATTTGAAAACATTTTAGCTTTCTTTCTAATTATGAATTGTCTCCCTTGTATGGCACTCTTTCGCGAATCTATGGCTTCCAGCCAGAATTGGACTGAATTAAATTTCGAGAGGGCACGTTATTTATATCACATCGATTTTGGCCGTTAAACAAGTTTCAGAATAATATCTAATGCAGGTAGAAAAACAGAAATAATTGCTTTTCAATGAAACTGTTCTTTCTTTCTCTCTCTCTCTCTCTCTCTCTCTCTCTCTCTCTCTCTCTGTTGCACCTAGTGACATTAAGAAAGAAAGCTGAAACTCTACTGTCCATAGTCGGGTTCCCTCCATAGATTCTATTAT
>CM042146.1:83389418-83457419 GCA_023376005.1 Doryteuthis pealeii | reverse complement strand
CAACAAAACTTTCTTTTATATATATATATGTATATATAATCACATATAGATAGATTAATTGATAGATATAGACAAATCAAGATTGATACATAATTATATAGTTACATAGGTAAATGAAATAATATTTTCATGCACAACATTGATCAGCTCTGTATGGATACTTGATACCGTAAAGAGGATTTGCCAGGAGCTATGACTGATAACGAGGTGTAGCGAGAAATAATCATGGGAATCTCTGCTATCAGTGTGATTTGTTTATATATATATATATATTATATATATATATATGTGTGTGTGTGTGTCTGTGTGTGAGCGTTTATATATATATATATATATATATATATATATATATATATTATGAGGATCGAACTAAGACACTATCTACCTAGGTTTCATCCGAATGGTTCTTCAGGATAATTCTGACTCTTTTGGCCATTATATACGATACTGATGATTATTGTCAGAAAGTATTCCGGTGTGTTGCTCGTTTTTTTTGTTTTTTTACATTTTTCCTCAGGTATCAGTTTGAATTCTTTTTTAAACTAAGTTATCTGTTTTTCTCACCGGTTGAATTTAGAAATAATAATAATAATAATAATAATAATAATAATAATATATATATATATATATATATTATATATATATAATATATATATATATATATATATATATATATATATATATATAAGATAAATCTAATGAGTCAGACGAACCTACTATTAGTTTTGCTTAATGCTCTTCAGGGCTAAGATCTGACTCAGATCTTAGTCCTGAAGAGCATTAAGCGAAACTAATAGTACGTTCGTCTGACTCATTAGATTTATCTTTATTATTTGCTCTACTTAGGTATTGAGCACTTTTTACTTATTCTCCCTAGCGGTTATATGAATATATATATATATATATTATATAATATATATATATATTTATTTAAGAATGGAAAAGTAACCTACTCGAGTTTCATCGATAGATTCTTCAGGGTTACTTTTAAATTAATCGAGTTTACGATTAATCTTTGGTGTTATATATATCTTATATATATATATTATATATATATATATATATATATATATATACATATAAAATTGTTTTTTTTTCTTTTGGCCAAATACTGTACCAATAGATTACTTTTTGTTGGTACGACTATCTTGGTCTTTTCTTTTATCCAAAAATTTTTTCTCCCGGTTGATGTTTGATAGTATATTTTTTACAATCAAACTATTTGCTAGTTTTTTCTCACCGCGAGGATTACCAACACGCTTGGTATATATATATATATATATATATATATAATATATATATATATATATATATAAGCAGGTTTTTAAAAGGCCACGAAGTATTTCTTCTTTATGATTATATATATATATTATATATATATAATATATATTACAGATAGAAAGATAGAAACAAATCAAGATTGATGTATAATCATATAGTTACATAGGTAAAGAGAACTATGTTCTCTTATATGATATTAACACAACATCTAGATGAAAAGATTATACCCGTTAGGGATAATTCCCCTACTTTCTATTTAACCACATTTCATTTGCTGTCCCAGATTGTTATGGATTCGCGCAAAATACCTAATGAATGCTCTACAAAACCCATCGGCATCAAATCACTTAATTTCCAAAGGGAAAACGGATCGTGTTTCGTCTTTCTTTTAATTTCCTTTCTCGGATTCCTGATTATCCACACAGTTCAGCGTAATTCAATTCTTTATTTATGAAACTCTTATGCAATTCAGCATGACGTAAACGATTTTATCCTTTCTTCCTCTTAAAATTGTTCTGTGATTCGTCAACAGATGATTAGCATACTCACACTTAAGTAATTCTAATTCAGCGGCATCTCAAGCCGTAGGCTGAGACGAGAATTCATGAGAATAAGAAGGGGTGAGTTGCTGGGGGGGGGAAGCAAGAGGGGGGAAAGTGCACGTGCAGACCCCAAGGTGCATCTTTTAATCCCCTGATAGAGGAGAGATACTTCTCGACAAATATACCCAGGCGTCTACGCAAACAGGTTATGGTTATGTATATGCAGTCGTAATACATGGAACAGAGTCTGGCACAAGATCAAATGCGTTGAGCACGTAAGGGACATCAAACTCACTATACTGAGTTGAACTTAGAAATGACTAATAATTTTACTGAGACAACTAATAAAAAAATATATTGTACTAAGAAAGTACGAGGGTAAGTCAAAAAGTAATGCCATTTTGTTTAACACAGGTATAATTGCTAACACAGGAGCATGTATTATTTTGTATTGTTATACTACGTAACTTAACAGATAGCTTAACCAAGATGGCCTAATAAAACAGTAAACGATTAAATAAGGCAACGATAAAGGAAAAACTGAAGACGATGGAATGAATGTGAACGATAAATATATATATTGATGAACACAAACGAGCAAGTTTACAAAATGATACAAAGGGAAAAAGTTCAAAGTTCTTAACAGACCATAAAGAAGAATGGGTAAAAAAAAAGTGTTCAGTTCTGCAGAGATTGGAGATGCGTCTCTTCTGTGAGGCGGTTGTTAAAGATATTTTTAATTGTTCCAAAGACGCGGCAAAGGGATGCAGTGTTCATGCGACTTATGCACGTTTTCAGTCACATGTCTGACCCAATTACACGGGTCGCAGAAACAAGTCAGTCACCGTAACAATTTGCAGAAATGGGCCAGAAGAATGGGGCCGATAAAAAGGGTTCATAACCTGTATGAGAATAGGTAGATATGTGTGCATGTATATGGTATGAACATATGTTAATGTAGGTGTGGATAGGAGTGTGTTTGTAATAGAAATTATGGATGTGAATGGTAGTGGTGACAGAACATGTATCATACATCAAAACGAAGCTGGTCCTCTGTGGATCATAACCCTATTTCTCCATATAGTGACCGTTTCTACCAATAACAATGTTCCACCTTCGAATGAGAGCATGTATCCCTGTCCCGTAAAATTATGTTTACTGTGCTTTGAGCCACTTCTTCACTAAAGATTTCACTTCCTCGTCACTATCTTCTGACTATCATCGCTTGATTGGCAAACATTATTCCAGTAACGAGAAAGTGTCCAGGACTAGCTTTATTTTGATGTATGATATATATTCCTGTGTTGGTAATTAAAGCTGTCCTAAGCAAAAAAATGTTATATATCTAGAGGCTAGGTAGGATTCTTAGAAGCATGGTCTTCGAAATGGAAGAACTGTGGACTTATACAAAGTCATAACTTAGGAATTAAAAGGCAACAGTAACATCACTCATGTAAATTAAGGTTTCAAACTCTAAGAATCACAAAACCGGTTAGAAGCGACCCTTTAGCCTCGATCAGCAGCTCCTAGGACAAGGAAAAGTCATATAAAACCACCGCTGCCTTGCAGCTTTACCTTATTCTAAGGAAAGGCTAAGGGAGTAAACCCCAAAAACAAATCCGGAGCTGGAGTCCCTAAGTTGGGTGGTGCTGAATCTCAGTACTTCCTAGCAACTCCTGCGGCACCTTCGTTGCCAAACCGCATTGGTTCCTACCTTTCCTTTGGACCACAACGGCTGTGTGGAGAGAGAGGGTCTGCTGCTAGGGCCACAGCTCATCCTCCATAAAAACCTGTCCAGGCTACGTAGTTTCCCACAACAAAATGGAGAGGACTGCCTCGCTGAAGCAAAAAAAAACACTACTTTTCGACTCACCCTCGAAGTAAAGCAGCTAAAAAAACATTGTATTATGACAGGGAAAACAATTGTTTGTAATGAAAACTAAAATCATTTATATTACAACAAATATACCCATGCATGCATGCAAAAACATTATGGTTATATACGCCGTTATAATACATATAACTGAGTCTGGCACAAGATCATAGACGTTGAGCACCAGGTAAGCATAAAAGTTTCCATATTATGTTGAACTGAAAAATGACTAACAATTTTACTGTAACAGCTGCTAAAAAAACTATTGTGAGAAAAAAGAAGAAAAAAACTGTATTACAGCAGCTAAAAAATTGTATTACGACAGTGAAAACAGAACTTATTTGTGACCAAAGCTAAAATCAATTGTATTGCAACAGCTAAAAAATTGTATTACGACAGCGAAAACCGAACTTATTTGTGACCAAAGCTAAAATCAATTGTATTACAACAGCTAACAAAAAATTATATTACAATTATACTGGAACGGCCAAAAATAATTGATTTTTTATAGATAAAGAACAATATTATTTAGACAGCTAAAAATAGTATTTTGATAGCTAAAACGTGACGAAAGTTAAAAAATAATTGCATGGCGAGTGATAAAATCAAATATTTGTCACAAGAGATGAAATTACGACAACTAAAAAACACTTGTTTGTCACGAAGAATAAAAACGATTGTCTTAGAACAGCTAAAACAACTGTATTACGAAAACTAAAAAAATAATTGTACTACAGTTGCACGATAACAGCCAAAAATAATTGTATTACTATAGTAATACAATTATGTATAATTGTATTACTATAATAATACAATTATGTATAATTATATTACTCGGAAGCAACGTTATGGATTTACATTGATCAGCTCGAGGTGAGCACTGGATACCGTCTAGAGGACCTACCAAGAGCCATGGCCGATAGACACGAATGGTGAAAGAGAGAGAGAGAGAGTCAAATGAATCCATTTGTTTTGGCACACCTTGATGATGATGATGATGATGAATGTATATGATATTTTTAACGATATGTAATTATGACGCATATTAGAGTAAAAAAATTAAAACGTACAAGAAATTAAGTTTTTTTTTGTGGGGTGGACTGGAACGGATTAATTTATTTCAATGAGGAAATGGATTTATTTTGGAAATTGAGTCACGAGCGAAAAAATTAAACCAGTAAATATGGGATTGCCACTTCTTCCAGAAGAAGGCCATTTCTACAAGTAGTTCGGGGTGAGCACGCAGAGGGCCCACTGTCCAAATTTGTTTTTATGTTCCCTGTCCCACATGAACCCCTTTCGACTTCCTTTCGCATGCGACCGTATGTGACTGAGAAGTCCAGCCCTCGACAGGCAGGCCATGCCACACAGGTCACATATATGGTCAGTCTTAAGTGTAGAAAGTGTGTTCATGCCATCCGTCATGTGCCGCTTACGTAGAGGCCGCATCAGGATGGGTGCTCGAGCTGACTTCCTCAAATCCTTACAGCTACCATCGACCTGCCTTTCCAAAAGAATATGTACCGGACCCTACTTTATGTCAATTGGTCCTCATCACTGAAGGGGGCTTCCGCAAGGGTCATAATGTCTACCCCATAACGAGAGTTATGTGTGTGTGTGTGGTGTGTGTGTGTGTGTGTGTGTGTGTGTGTGTGTGTGGTTTATGTAGGTCTTTGTGTCTGTGTTTATCTTTTCTAAAATTGGCGTAGTTTTGGCACTAAGTCACATGGAAGGAGCACCAACTTAATAATAATTAATGAAGGAAAACGACGAGGGTCATTCAAAGTTATAAAGATACTTTATGACTATTCAGGCCTCTATTTTGTCCATTTTGTATGGGCTTCACCTGCACAGAAATTAATGAATTAGATTTTCTAGTCTCATAAGAAGTTGCTTTTCTTTCTGGGAGAGATTTAGAACATTTTCAACGACCATCGTATATATATATATATATATATTATATTATATATATATATATATAATATATATATATAATATATATTTAGAAATAGAGACAGACAGGCAAAGACAGACAGAGAAAATATACTCTCAATGCCTGTCAAACATTTCTAGATTTATTCTGGACTAAGATAAGATAAGCTAAAAAGCTTTAAAATGAGAACAAACACCGTAAAACTAATATAAATAACTCGCGAAATAATATGACCATTGAAAAACCTTAAAGAATACTAAAAACACTTTTTATGTCGTCTTTGTTTGGAAAGAGAACCTGCAGCAAAGTTGGTATTACTTTCCAATTTTTCGATGTTACTATTATAACGTACCGTATAAATATTTTTCGGTGTGCTTTTATTACATTTTCAATTCCTTTTAGCTCATATATATATATATATAATCCAAAAGTCCAGAGAAGAAATCTTCCTTACGACATAGGAGTTATTTTAAACAACCAGTCACAGTTTGAGAGCTCAATGCGTGCTCTTATTGTTAGAGTCACAGAGCAAATTTATAAGTAAACAAATAACAAAAGACTTAGAGATTTTTCGGGGAGCTTAGACAAAGTGTTTAATTCTCTAAATATATATATATATATATATATATAGATATATATATATATATATATATTATATATATATATATATATATATATATATTATAGAGAGAGAGAGAGAGGGGGGGGTCTTCACGGAACAAATGGACATGCTACTACTAACACACTCGTCTACCCGGATTTTAATAGTATGTCAAACCCACAAAAACACTTCAACTTTTACAGTTCTTCTATAATGCTCCCTTTCTAATAATCTATCAACAATTTCTTCAAATAAGAAATTTTCTCCAGACGATGACCTAAGGTCGAAACTAGTTGAGAATAAACAACATACAAGAAATATTCCTGATTGTCTTAATACTTTTTGTTCACACTATATATATATATATATATATATATACTTTCAAAATACTTATGTGCCTCGCTGCATATGCGTCTACTTGCCAAAACATGCATTGAGATTATTAGAAAATCTAGTGAGAAGTGCATTGGGAAATATAACCAGTGGTGTTAAAATGTCGGCTAAACGTCTTAAGTTCACCAAGACGTTGTTGTAGAGTGACAGACAGACAATTATGTTGGTTGTTTGAGAGAGAAGATAAAACAATAGGTGGAAAGATGTCATTCAATCCATGTCGCCGGTGTTTATTTTCGTACTGAGTCTATCAGTAATCTAGAGTGAACGACATATCCGCATTTCGTCTTTTACGTCTGATCTCATTTTTTTCGCGGCGAGGATTAGGATCAGAAATTGTTCATAGCTTCCCTTCCCTCCAGTACAGCTGAAAACCTGGAAGGCGGGGTAATGCGACACATGGTCGGACATTGACAGAAATACTTTTCATATATATATATATATATATATATATATATGCACTAAAGACGCCTAAAATATAAGAAAAATTATATTCTCGGATAAACTATTTGGTTATTTGGACTTTTTTCGTTGGATGATTATGAAAACATATGAAAGTTTGAGTAAGAAAATAATGCAGGAATATGATTTTTAAACCAACTCTGATACACTTTTTATACACCTTTCATAATTGTTTATATATATATACACATATATATATATATATATATATATATATATTCTTCTTCTTCTTCTTCTTCTTCTTCTTTGTGAGTTTTTGACACCGGCGTCAACTAGAGTTCATTCACTGGATTCTGGGTCTTGATTCTTCCTCTTATTCCCGATTCCTCCAGCCCTTTTTCGAAATCCTTCTGGACATTATTATTATTAGTAGTAGTAGTAGTAGTAGCAGTAGTAGTAGTGTATGCGTATGTGAGAGTGCAATTAATCTTTTTAACATTTAGAGCACGCACTTTCTATTGAAGGAATTATATGCCCACATATGACATAAATTGAGTGAGATGCAGGTGGTTGGAGAATAGAAAACTTGAAAAGACAAAAGATAGATATGCAGGTGAAATTATATATAATCATTTACTAAACTTAGACAGAATGCAAGTGAATGATCTAAAGCTGGAAAGAAATAAAACCAATGTTCGTTAATGTTAGTAACGTATTCACATCCCCCCCCTTTTTTTTTTTGGAAAGCGATCGTGGCATTTTGTCCTGAAGATGGTATAATACAGATATACTTAAGTATTGACACATAAAATTGTTTCCCCTGATCATAACATCCTGTGTTTGTTGTATATTTTTTAATATTTTTTCTCATATATAATATATTATATATATATATATATATATATATATGAGGACCGCAACACCATAGATTTTTAACCTTACGAATTCCCGGATTTTCCCTATCTTTCTTAATTGTGCTGTGGACTTACATTAAAAGTTGCTTTTTTGTGGCTGGATTACAGCCTAAACATTTTTGATGCATCTTTTATCTTATATTATATATTTTTACTTCAAACCTTATTGAGTTTTTCTCATGGATGAAATATATTCTAGTTTTAAAAATATATTTTTTTTTTTAACACAAAATACGCATTTTTACAAAAAATTTAAAAAGACTTTCTGGCCCTGAACGAGAGCGTTGTTTGTGTCTCTCGTGCCAAACGGTAAACTATTCTCTCTTTCTTTCATAAATATAGTTGCTCTTTACGATGGCCGCTTTATTAAAAGGTCGAAACAGATATCTGTCAACATACTAATATTATCATTTGTTTTTTCTATAAATTTTCTATTATACTGTGGGATTCGTTTCCACTTATTATACACTTTATATATATATATATATATATATATATATATAATGTGTGTTGTGTGTGTGTGTGTAAAAAAAAGGAATAGGAATTGAATCCGACAATATGAGGAAAAATGAGTAAAGAAGAGAAATGTAGATGGATAAAAATGAATTTAATCGATATCACTTTAATCGATATCACTTACACATGTTTTTCGGTCAGTTTATCAAAATGTATACGGATTACGCTATTATTATTATTAAAATAAGCAGATGAAATTGAAATAATGATAATAATAATAATAGGAAAAATGTAAAAATATTCCGTACACAGAAAGATTTTTACGACCTTCATCAGAGTGAATTTTTATTTTTTGAGTAGAGAAAAATCCGTTGGAGACAAAACAGAATTTTAAAAAATGTTCGAAAAAAGAATATTTTTTTTAATCATTTTGGAACGCAGAGACCGTTATAAAGATTTGAAAGTTTTGGTGGAAGGATACACTTTGTATAGCAAAGAATAAAATGTTATTAATATTCCTAAACTTGTTGATAAGTGAATGAAGCGTGTTTACCAATGTTATTGTTGGGGAAAAAAAAAGAAAACGGTGAAACATTTAAAAGAGTTCTCCATTTAAAAATGAGCGAATGGGTTAAGTATGTTTATTATTTGTGGAATATTGTGTTATATATACTAGCAAATATATGCACCCTCCGGGTGCAAGTATTTAAGTTTTAATGTAATGAAATATCGCATTAAATTAGAAAAGCTAATGAAACTAAATAAGAATACAGATAAAAAGATTTGAAATAGAGGAGTATAATAAAAGATTGAAACAGAGGGAGTATAATAAAAAATGGAACAACTGTAACTTACTCTTCCATCACTCTCGTCTTTCATTGTTATTTTTTCTAATTTAAGTATTTAGTTATAAGAGGAAGTAAAGAATAAAATGACAGTTATTTTATCTTGTTAATGGATTTCATTTAAGATTCATTGAAGAGATTTTTGCTTATATTCATTGAATAAAACCAAACAATTAGAAATCAATAATACTAAACACATATTTATTAAATTCGATTTTTTAATATTAATATGCAAATTAGCCTTCCCGTTCACACTGTAAACCAGTATTTTGTTGTGTATATAAATATATTTGCATGTTGTCAGTATGTAGACATAGTTAACAGTATTAATAATGTAAGACAATTTTATTAATAATTGAGGTTTAGATAAAAATAAAATCATGGAGAATATGACGTCAATAACTAAGAGAATTGTGACTTGAGTAGGAATATAGTTTCGGTTACAGACAGAAAAACACACAATCTCCATTATAATAAGATATATATATATATATATATATATATATAACGTTTATGTTGGAGTAAATACTTGAGAGTGACGAAGCTGGGGCGTAATGTGCGCTGTATGAATAACACATTAATTTAGTTTTGTTATTTGTACCCGTATTGCTGGGACAGGGTGGAGCACCTGTTCTCTGTGTGAATTTGACTGCACATTTCTCTATGACAAACACCTATACAAGAAAGGGAAAATACAATATCTTTACTCATGAGTGTATAGTTTTCAATTCAGTAATTCTTTTTTATGATTGTTCTGGAGATTTTACAAAGGCGTATATATAACAATCTCTCATACATTTTTCGGGTCTATTAGGTGCTTGTATTCTGTTTTCTTGGGGGGGGGGGTATCTTGTTTTGTTTTGTTTTTCATTTTTCTATTCTTTATTTTTTTATCTTTTATAAAAAAATAAAGAATAGAAAAATGAAAAACAAAACAAAACAAGATACCCCCCCCCCAAGAAAACAGAATACAAGCACCTAATAGACCCGAAAAATGTATGAGAGATTGTTATATATACGCCTTTGTAAAATCTCCAGAACAATCATAAAAAGAATTACTAAATTGAAAACTATACACTAATGAGTAAAGATATTGTATTTTCTCTTTCTATTTTAGTTTCAATTTTTCTAAATGTCTCTCCGTCACTGCAATTCCATTTGGTAGTCTCTCTTTTAATACACAATATAGGTATCTCTCTCTCTCTCTCTCTCTCTCTATATATATATATATATATATATATATATATATATATATATATATATATATATGCCTTTTTTATTTCTGTCTATCTATCTAGCCCAGTTTGATCATAGTTATATCTATCTATCATATATATATATAATGTGTGTGTCTGTGTATGTGAGCGTAAATGTATATATGTATATATGTATGTCTTTCTATTCACCGCTAATTATCTTGTTATGTGCGTCGGTGTGTGAGGGTAGACGCGTCTGTGCATCTGTGTGTGTGTCTGTCTGTCTGTCTGTCAGCTATTTTTTTTTTTTTGCTTGTCTTTTCTTTTAATCCCACTCACAATTTATCAGTATTTCTTATCTCTCTTTCTTTTATATATCTATCTATTTTCATCTATTTCTTTCGTTATGTGCATCTTTATGTGTTTGTGCGCGCGTCAGTACGCCCCTCTCCCCTCTCTCTCCGTTTCTCTCCCCCTCTCTCTCTCTCTCTCTCTCTCTCTCTCTCTCTCTCTCTCTCTCTCTCTCTCTCTCTCTCTCTCTGTATGTATGTATGTATGTGTTTCTTTGTGTCCCTTGGGTATCATTTCTTGCCGCCTCTATTCTGTCTTATCCGTCTCTAAATAAATCTCCTTCCTTGCTATTGTAAACCGTCTTAATTTAGCCGCTAGGTCACTCTGAATGTCTATTCTTGTCATTATATGCACAGTGTAGGCATTTACTTTACAATTTCAGATTATTCGGAAGCCACACCACATTTATGTGACACCCAGTGAGGATTAAACTCTCACCTCTCTCTCTCCCTCTCTCTCTCTCTCTCTCTCTCTCTCTCTCTCTCTCTCTCTATATATATATATATATATATATATATATATATATATATATATATATATATATATAAATGGACTCGCCCGTCGATTATCGACGTATGAGTGTTCATACAATGAACTCCCACACAGGGATTTGTTTATAGTGGTGAAAGCTTGTGTTGGACCATCCACACTTTTTGGCACAGTCGATACGAAAGAATTGGTGCATCAAAGGTTGCCACAAACCCAATCAACGACAGACCTCGGGAATTTTTAATTCAGAGTTATCTCTCTCCTAGACTGGTTACCTACCCAAGGCTGAAGAGCCCAGTCTGACCTACTATTTAACCCATAGCTGGAGGGAGAATATATGGATTCATACCTTTCCCAAGGGTATTAGCGCTATGTGAAATGCCAACAGCTTCGTCTAGGAATTGAACTCGACGAGTCCATTTTCCACGACTCTAACCACTAGCCCACGCGCCTCCATGATATATCGCTGTGGGTTTGGAGGTCCCTGGGGTGTAATTTCTCTCTGCCTTATTTTGGCTTATGTGTCTCTAAATAAATTAAGTTTATCTCTATTATAAACCGGTAAAGTCCCAATTGCGTAGTGGCTAACGTGCTGGACTCCAACATCGTTGTAAATGAGTTCGAACTCCAGTCGCGCCATTATGGTCACTTTTGGACTAACATCTTTGGAAAACACATGAATACCTTCAAGCCCCAGATGTGGGTCAAATAGTATTACTACTGATCTTCTACAAGGATGGTTTTGGCATAAAATAATCCAAGAACGTTGATATGACATAAAAACAAAGAAACCAAACCAAATCAATAATTGTTATTACTAGCAAAATAAAAAACGCCGTCTGGGCGACGTAAAATAAATATTGCCTGAGGGTATGGGAGTTGAAAATTTGATATCAGAAAGTTTGTATCATAAGTAAAGTAAAATCATGAAATCTGTTAAAGGAGTAAAAAATAAAATAAATTTATTAAAGGAGTAGAAAATTAAAAAAATTGAAATGGAAACTTAGTTCTGATAACTTTAAATACATATTAAAATAAAACAAAGTATATATAGATAGATAATACCAGGTATATATTTATTAAAACTTGTTTAAAAAACAATGAGGACTGTCTAACATTGCATGCTCAAATTTTGAATGTATTTATTCTGTTATGACGATTTTAGGTAGTGTGACGTAAGCAGTGACGTAGTTTTTGTTACAGACAAAAGCCGGAAGCGAATCTCCATTATTAATAGATTAATACAGTTATTCTAAATGTCTCTTCTTGTGATTATTTGCAAGATGAAAATATTTAGTTAAGAAATTTGGGTTATTCTGTAAGTAGTAAAATAAGTCGGTGGGGTGGTCTAATTTCGGTATCATCCAAACAGCGAGGGAATCTAAACACTTTTTGCTAGTGCTAGACTAAGGAGATTGTTTTTGCGTCTGAGGTGGAGCGCCACACCTACCATCAGCTCCTCAGTTTACTTCAGAGATCCCTGTGCTATTCAAGCGCGGAGTTGGCGAGGGCCGGTATCGAAACTGGAACCTTAGGGTTCCTAGGATGAACGCTCTACCGACTGAGCTATCCAGGCCCTATTAATAGGTCATCTGGTGAGCATCGAACTCACTACCATATCTATGGTTTACGAGATGAGCTTTCTAGTCTTGATTCTACACAAAGCTCCGTAATTTTGTTTATCTCGATCTGACATTGCTACTATCATCGAGTGCCAAGGTAGAATTAAACTTACTACACTTGAAATACTCTAGCGGGTTAAGCTTCCTGTCAATCGCTTTAGAGTAAATTTCTCCCAAGATGTTTACTAAGCTTATTTATGGATAAAGTGGGACACAAATTATATGAGATAATCCTAATCTATAATTGGATAATCTAAAACTGAAGAGATTATAATTCCCCTGTATATTGTTTAGAGACACGTGTATATTTCAATAGTACCCTTCAATTTAGCCATCCTCATTCAAGGAGGCTCAAATACGTTTACAATAACCCATGATGGTAAAATAAAAAATATCCGTAGACGGTGTGCCTATCGATATAAGTGTGTCTATATACCAGGATACTTTTTCGTCAATGGTGTCACCCTTGAGTTCAGGTTTAAAAAATGACCTTAGTTATATAATGACTTTATATATACATACATATATATATATATATATATATATATATATATATATATATATATATATGTGTGTGTGTGTGTGTGTGTGGCTAGACACAACAACTATCATTGGCTAGGGTCGAACTCAGACTGACTGTTTGCCTGCCTGATATCTTATCCCCTCGGCGACTGACAGCTGCGGTTGCGGGACTGGTGTTTTTAAACTATTAAATATATAGGTTTGTTTATATATTTTTACGGTCACAGAGAGATCAAGTTTCGGGGGAAACGATACCTACATATGAAGGTCGGAAAAATCCAATTAGGTTTATAAAGAAAATGCTAGTATTAGACACAAATATTTATATAAATACAAGCGTATATATATATATATATATATATATATATATATATATATACCAGCGGCATAGTGGATATCTATATCGTAGTAGGCAAGTTCGGACCCTTGTTTCGCTAAAACGTTTGCTTTCGATTAAATACTTTTGGGAAAGTTATGAAACCCTGTATTCCGCCAACTATGGGACAAATATAACACTATTTGTTCATATGCCATTAAACAAAGAAATCAATCTTAAGTGTGTATATATATATATATATATATATATATATATATATATTCAGAATTTTAAAAGAGACTTCCACTCCCTACAAAGCACTGCACAACAGTATATAGGGGAGAACAAAAGAAAACCAAACACATGGTCTGAGAATCGCATGGGGGAGAGACTGTCTGCAACGAAGCACCGTTGATTTCATGTCCACGCTACCCTAATTTAGATATATGTGCTCTATCAACGATATTGAGTACTATTTACTTATATATATAGCAAACTATATTATCAATATATATTGAGGAGCTGATGGTAGGTGTCGCGCTCCACCTCAGATGCAAAAACAATCTCCTTTGTGTAGCGCTAGTGAAAAGGGGATTGACTCCCTCGATATCTAGCTGATATTGACATTAGGCCACCTTGTTGACTGACTGATATATATATATATATATATATATATATATATATATATATGGGTAAGAGACTTGGCAGACGAAAATTCATTCAGGTCTCAAACCCGGCTAGAGGTAGCTGTTAGTGTAGCCACACTGATGAGAGGTAAAACCTCGAAACACGTGTCTGTCGATAACTTATTATTAATATATGTATGTATATATATATATATGTGTGTGTGTGTGTATGTGTGTGGTCGTTTGGAAAATAATTACCGATTTTTTTCTTAAATCTTTATTAAAACCGAACTTACTTTTAAAAAACAACTGAGTTTTCAGTAAGCTTAGCTTGTTAAAACACAAAGCCAGGATAACATTTAGTGAGGATCAAGGCCCTTACAGTAGTAATGGGCTGCAAGAACAGCTTGCAAGGTAAGTGCTCCACAACGAGGCGTCCAGCCGGAATATATTCCCCGGGGCAATGGTACGTTTTTGGCAGAGTCTCATGTCTACGTGTCCATATGTGAAAGACAGAATAAATGCGAGAGAGAGAGAGGGGGGAAAAGAGGGTGGGGCATGAGAGATATGTGCGTGGTAAGGTTTAAGGGGGTGAAGGTTTTAAGCCCAGAATCCTGTTCACAAGGTGTCCCGTTAATCCTCTCAGTTGAGCGTGTGTTGCCGTGCATCTAACAGGGACTCTAAGGATATGTAATTTACATAACGCGGATTTAGTTCAAGTACTTAAAGTTTTCGTCGGTGAGTCGGTCTCTATGATTTACTACTGTTGTCTGTTGATTTATGTCTCACAAAATGTTATATTATAGCTACGCACTCCAATACTGTATATAGTTGTACACACATATATATATATATATGTGCCATTACGTGTGTGTGTGTGTTTGTGTGTGTGTGTTTGGTTGGATGTGCTCTTATGAATATTTATATATAAGACATTATATTTTGGAGTTTAATTTATTTCATTGTTTCCCAATCTCTAGTATCTAATTTAAAGTCACCCTTTAAGAAAACTTAGCTATAACTGTATAATTTATTTATTTGTATATATATATATATATATATATATATGTGTGTGTGTGTGTGTGGTTCTTAAGAGAGACTTATTCACACATCGATATATATCTATATGTGTGTATATATATAAATATATATATATGTGTATATATATAAATATATATATATATATATACTTCCAAATACATTTATACATACATAAATACTTGTATACATATACAGAATTTCTAAAGGATGGAAACTGACAGTTGTCAAGCGCGTTGCCTTTATGTCTATGCACCCTTAACGAATATATATATATATTAGAGAGAGAGAGGGGGAGAGAGAAACACGGGGGGAGAGAGGGAGAGAGAGAGAGACAGATAGAAATTATAGGAGAGAAGTATTCACACGCACTTATATATACATCCATCCATATATATATGATTATCAATTCATACATTCCCTTTATATATACATATATATATATATATATATATATATATATATATATATATATATATATACGTGTGTGTATGTGTGTGTATATATATATATATATATATATATATATATATATCATTTCTTTTTGCAGACGTACATATATACATACTTATATATATATGGTTTATATGTATACTTGCTTATATATATATATATATATAATATATATATATATATATATTCATAGAAGAATTGGTTATGTGCCAATAGTGAAATCAATACAAAGAATAGTGTTTAGGGTGGATCAAGTCTCAAGCCACGCGATATTTGTGGCAACTTACTCTACTAAGACATACTTAAAAAAATCTAGGACATCAGTTGCAGAAAAAATGGCGGAAATTCCTATGCATACATATGCAAAAAAATATATATATATAAAGAGAGAAATAATGTCAGAAAGATATATATATATATATATATATATATATATGTTCAATATATATATATATGTGTTTCGTTAACGACAACAGACAACGTTCTTTTTAACATATTTTAATGGTTTTTGGTTGTATTGATTTTCATTTTTGTTAGCAAGGTTACTTCAATTTTATTCAATTTTATATAGGAATATCTAATGTTCAAACTCTCACAAAACTTTACACAAAAATTATTTCAGAGAAAAATTACAAGTTTCACGGAATTTTAAAGAAAAAAAAACATCAATATTATAGCCTTAAAAATGACCAATGAGGATTGACATTAATATAAAAATGAACCAAGTAAATTGATACGTACGTACGTACGTACGTACGTGCGGGGGGAAAGAAAGAGTAAGTGTGGGCGTTTAGGTATCTGTGTGTGTTTGTGTGTCTGTGTTTTTGTGCATTGGGGCCCAGTGTTCCCCGTAGGTGGGAGGTATAAAGTGATCAGTTTTAAATTTTCGGTCTTCGTTCACATTTCGTTTTACAGGTCTATATATTCCTAAAATTCTCTCTCACTTTCTCACTTTCAATTCATCTATCGCTCTCTCTTTCTCTCTCTCTCTCTCTCTCTCTCTATATATATATATATATATATATATATATATATATATATATAATATATATTCAAGTGTGTGTACATTTTCTCTCAATATGTGTGTAGATATATATATATATATCATATATATATATATATATATAGTTTGTTATATTTATAAGTAAAAAGTGTTCATTATCGTTGACAGAGCATGTATCTCAAAGTTAGCGAAGATATATATATTCATGTGTGTGTACATTTTCTCATTATCTGTGAGTGGAAGAGGCCGGGATAGCTCAGTCGTAGAGCGTTCGGCTAGAAACCACAAGGTTCCTAGTTCGATACCAGTCATCGCCAACTCAGCGTATGAGTAGCACATGAACCTGTGCGGTAAAGTAAGGAGCTGATGGTAGGTGGGGCGCTCCACCTCAGACGCCAGAACAATCTCCTTGGTCTAGCGCTATTGAAAAGGGGATAGACTCCCTCGCTGACTTGCTGATACCGACTTTAGGCCGCCCCGACGACTTTACTTACTTTTTTATATATATATATATAGTTTTCTATATTTATAAGTAAAATGTGTTCATTATCGTTGATAGAGCATGTATCTCAAAGTTAGCGAAGACATGAAGACACAGTACTTGGTAACTGACAATTCCTCGTGCATGCAATTTTCGAACCACTTGATTTGAACGTCCATAAATGCATATATGTGTGTATGTGTGTGTGTGTCCGCGCATGTTCACGCTTTTATACACACGCGTACACTCACACATACACACACACACACACACACACATATATATTCGAGCAATAATATGTGCGTGTGTGAACATATATATATATATATATATATATATATACGTGTGTGTGTGTAATGACAGCTGATGTATACGAAAACAAGTGTTTCTTTTTTGTTTTTATAAATAGTTGTAGGATAGAAATGGATGTTTAATTTCATTTAAATTTCTGCATTTGTGAAGCCCCTAAATGACAAGGCATAATTGTTTTGCACCAGAAACGGACAGGGAAAGATAAAAAGAAAATTCGAAAAACCAATGCAAAACTATTTATCTTCCGATAATTTAACAACGAAGTGTTGTGTGTGTTAATTTAAGTAACAAAATAGGAAGTAAAAAAGAAGAAAAAAAAACGGAAAAAAAAGGAAAATAAATAGCCAATAGCAACTGAACAAACGCCTTCTTATTTTTATTTTTATTTTATTTTTTTTTATTTTTTTTGACAAAATTAAAGGTACATCGCTGCTAAGAAAAATCAAGTTAAAAGCTATAAACAAAAATGAAATAAAATATAAACGTGAAACGAACAGAGCAACACAATTTAAATATAAACATTTTACGTCAAAAGGAAATCCTAAAAATGGGGTCAATGAAAATACATAGAAACAAGCACTTTCTTCGATTTAAATTATAATGTTTCTGCGGAACTTTGACTTATGAGTTTTCCTCCCATAACCCAATTTCCTCGTATATCAAATCAATTTTTCCTACTGAATTTAACATGAAGCGTGGATTTGCGTAAATACATTGAAGAAGAAACTCCTATTATAGATTATTAAATAAAAAGAAAACCTTAAAACGGGTTGCCCTTGGTAGGATACTAAGTTCTAGTGAATGCAGAGTCACTCTTTAATTGACCTGTTAAGGTTCCCATCTATCTTCAGAGATAGTCGTCTTGGTTATAGAGTAGAGTGCTACCATACACATACACATACACACATATTGGAAGCGCGTGGTGTAATGGTTAAAGTCGTGGGAAATGGACTCGTCGTCCCGAGTTCAAATCCTGGATGTCGTAATTGTATTTCACTTAGCGCTAATACTCTTGGAAAAGGTATGAATCCTACTCTCCCTCCAGCTATGGATAAATAGTAGGACAGACTGGGCTTTTTAACCTTGGTTAGGCAACTGGTCTAGGAGAAGGAAAACTATCAATTCAAACCTGTTGAACTCCGCTTAAGAAATTGACCTTTGTGTCACATCCTACTCACGCGGAGGGGTTGGTCAACGCTAAGGAATGGATATATATATATACTGATATAATATATTACAAAATATATATTATGATATATATATATATATATATATACGAGTTAGACGGACTAGACATGCGGGAAAGGTGTGCATCAAACTATTCTCTCTCAAGATATTGAGGTGTGTGGTGCAATGGTTATCGTCATAGGAAATGGAAACGTTGAGACTAGTTCAAATCCTAGACGCGGCTGTTTTCATTTCATATAGCGCTAATACCCTTGGGAAATATATGAATCCAATTATTTTCTCTCCAGGGTAAATAGTAGGGCAGACTGGGCTTTTTAACTTTGGTATGGCAACTGGTCGTGAGAAAAGAAAACTCAAACCAAAATTAGTAATTATATGTAAAGGGTTTCATTAAATCGAGACCCCCCCCCTTTATTTAGGGATTAACCTTTCAAGGCAGGTGGTGTAAATTGGGGACTTAACCCTTGACAAACGGGGCAACTGATTAATTACTTTCTTACCCGCCTTTTCCTTACAATTTAGGGCCCCGTGTTGAATAGAGAAACAATGATACTGACAAATATACAGAAAAAAGATCTTTAATAAAGATTTCTATTTGATCTCATCTTGTAAAAAGAAAACAACTGAATAGATAAAAAGAGAGAAGAGCGCAGGAACTGGCTATTGTTCTAACAGATAAAGAATTGTCAATCATTCAATTCCGCCATTGTTATACTGTTGAATTGTTCGCGACATACAAGACAGTTTGCAATTCAATGGCTGCATACAGACACACCCAGCTGTTCCATGGCTATGCATAGAGAAAATGTTATATACGATTAACACTAGTATATATATATATATATATATATATATATATATATATATATAATCCAAAAGTCCAGAGAAGAAATCTTCCTTACGACACAAGAGTTTTATCTAAACAAAACCAAGTCGCAGTTTGAGAGCTCAATGTGTGCTCTTAATGTTAGAGTCACAGAGCAAATATATGAGTAAAGAAATAACAAAAGACTTAGAGATTTAGCGTTATAGTCTATTTCAGGGAGCTTAGACAAATAGTCTAAATCTCACGACTCATCAGATGCTAATGTGTCGTAAGGAAGATTTCTTCTCTGGACATTCGCATCTGATGAGTCGGGAGATTTAGACTATTTGTCTAAGCTCCCTGAAATAGACTATAAAACTAAATCTCTAAGTCTTTTGTTATTTCTTTACTTATATATATATATAATATATATATAGAGAGAGAGAGAGAGAGAGAGAAGAGAGATGTTGGATATTTTTTTATTAAGCATGTATCCAAATGCAACTATACACGCCGACAGTCTCACGAGTGTTTCGTTTCACGTATTTATTACATAATTAAATTGATATTCTAATATCTAACAGTTTACGCCTATGAGGGACACAGAAGTGTCAGAGAATTACATACGCATTTTTAGTAATATATTATTCATACTTCGACCCCCTGTACAGGAACTATCCCACAAAATAAAAGATATAAAGGCATATTCATATATATATATATATATATATATGTATATATATATAAATGTAAGGTATCCAAATGACTGGTTGTAATGGATGATTCTATTTGGGATCTTCAAAACCTAACTGTATAACCATACTGTATGCTCTTGTAAGGTCAAACATATACTTTATGCAAGAATTTTTATAAATCTCTAAGAGAGCTCAATGTATAATAATCAATAAATTAGATTCTTTCTTTAAAAGTTATATATACATATATATATAGAGAGAGAGAATTTTTTTTTAATCAGAAGCATTTTCATCCATAAGAGTTTGAAGTAAAAGTGTATAAAAAAGTATCAAAAATGTTCAGAATGTATTCCAGCTACAAAAGTAATTGTGCTGTGGACTTACTTTTTATAACTTGCTTTTGTAGCTGGAATACATCCTAAACATTTTGATACTTTTTATACACTTTTACTTCAAACTCTTTTGAGTTTTTATGGATAAAAATGCTTCTAATTTTTTTAAATAAAATTTATTTTATTTTTAACCCAAATTACGGATTTTCAATAACATCTTTTGTTTTTTCTAAAAATTTCTATTCATACTGTCGGCTTCCTTCCATTTACTTCATATATATATATATATATATATTTCCTATTATTATTATCATCATCATTTCAACTTCATCTGATTATTTTAATAATAATAATAGCGTAAATCCGTATACATTTGATAAACAGACCGAAACACATGTGTAAGTAATATCGATTAAAAGTGATATCGATAAAATTCATTTTTATCCATATACATTTATTTTCTTTACTCATTTTTTACTCATATATATATATATATATATATATATATATATATATTATTATATATATATGATAAACAACAGATGAGAAAACAACGATTATTTAACGTTTGATAAAATACAGTGTCCATATGTTGGTAAAGCAGACCAGAATAAAACTAAAATAATTATTATCCCACCTTCCATCTATTACTATTAGTTTCAAGCGTTTTTGTTTCTGTCTTTTTGTTTTGTTTTTTTTTTTTTTTTTTTTTTTTTTTGTTTTTTGGTAGGGGTAACGAAAACAAACCACAATCCAGACAGGTGTTTTTCAGAAGCAATAATATTTTTTTTAAATTCATCACTTTAAAAAATCATGTCTGAGAATTGTGTTTGTGTTATTGTTGTGTTTTTTGTTTGCTTGTATTTTGACTTTATCTTTTTTTTGTTTTTGTTTTTTTGTTTCTTTTTTTTTTGGGGGGGGGGTCTTCTTCCGTTTAAAAAACATGAAACTATAATTGTAACAGCCGAACTAAGGGTATTGAAGTAATACTTATTTCATTATACATACATACATACATACACACACGACACACACTCACACACACACACACACACACACACACACACACACATATATATATATATATATATATATATATATATATATATTGTATGGGAAACCCAGAGATAGATATGAACGCACTGTGATAATTAGGTATATACTAACAAACACACGATTTCATGGCATGACTAGAATTCTACTAGAATATCAAATACAAAGTCAATATATAATATGATGATCATACACACACACACACACATATATATATATATAGGTAGGTAGGTATTTAGATGTATAGATAATGATTAGAATGAAATAAATAATAATCACACTAGGATCGTATTAAAGACAATACTTCGTAATATTAAAACAATTATAGAATAACAATTAAATAGATAGATAGATAGATATGAATAATCTAGGCCAGAGGCTCATTGAGTAAGATAAACTCAACCTGAGCTAGAGAGATGAAAACAGGTATTTCAATGACACATAACCTTCCGAATTGTGGTGAGTCACAATTGTAAAAAACGCAAACATGATATTCTTACGCATTTATACAATAATAATTTAATTCTCGACCGAGTAGACATTTTCTAATCATTTTTTATTCAACAGTGACAAAAAGAAATCAAATTACGTATGGGGAATATACAATGGTTTTATATACGTTAAAAACACCGTGATGTGTGTCAAAAACAAACTACGCTCGCTAACTCCTGGTAGGCCACCCCTCGGAGGAGCTTAGAATACGCTGACTGTATCACCTGATGGAGTAACCCCATCAAGGAAAAGGGGTGTCTTGGGTAATACACACACTGTATTTGATGTTGGGGTTCTGGTCCTGGAGCTTCGATGATTGTGGAACAACTCTGCATTGTAATTACACCTACTTGCATTCTAATCCGGAGCAGTAGTACCTGTTTGGACTCGATTTTTGGGTCGAATAGATATGTTTGAAAATTATTTGTATAAGATAGGAATACTTGATACCATAACTGTATTGTTTGTATTGAGAATAGTTACTTGAATCTATAACTGTTTATTAAGTCTATTAAGATTATTATTATTAGTTACTTTAGATCATATGATTTTGCCTAATAAATTATAAAATCGAAGTGTATAAATTATTGTTATTAGACAAGTGTGATTGATTCATAGAAAATATGCAAATTATTTGTATTAGATAGGAATACTTGATATAATATGACTGTAAATTATTCTTATTAAGAATAGGTATTTGAAGCTGTAAATTTTTACTAAGGATTATTATTAGTTACTTGAAACCATATAACTGTCTGCTTACAAATAATTATTTATATGAGATAGGAATCCTTGATATCATATAACTAAGAGCAAAAATCACTTAAACAGAAAATGTAAATATAAAGTGCAATGTACGCGAATTTCCAAATTTCAGGCATGAAATAACCCTAGACCTGTTGACATTCCGTTAAAGTCAATGAAATAATCTCAGTAGTTTTTTTATTATTTTGGTTTGGTTTTTATGACAAGAAAATTTTGTATGTCTTTCAAGCATTTTACCGGGGAAATCTCCGTGATATAGTGGCTAATGGGCTGCACTGCGATATCGTAGTAAGCGAGTTCGAACTCTAGTCGTACTTCAACGTTCATTTTCGCACGAATACCCTTGGCAAAGGTATCAACACCCCCTCACCCCCTACTACGAGTTAAATACTACCAATACTGTTCTTCTACATGGGGGGATTTGGGATTAAATAACCCATGAAGGTTGATATGCCATTAAACAAACAAACCTGGACGAAGCCACAATTCACATAGCGCTAATACCCTTGGGAAAGGTATGAATCCAACTATTCACCCTCCAGCTATGGATAAATAGTTGGTCAGACTGGGCTCTTTAACCTTGGTTAGGCAACCAGTCTAGAAAGAAAAATCTGAATTCAAACCTCTTAAATCTCCGCTTGGGGTGCTAACTACTAGAATAGGCTCAGGCGTACTTAGTGATCTATTTCAATTTTAAAAAATGTTTAAAAACCATACCGAATATTTTAGCTAAAATCAGTTCATCGCTTGATAACACTGGGTACAAACCGGGGAATATTTGGTCTCTGTAACGGAAGTTCTTCATTGCTCAAACGGATTAGGGTCAGTTAGTACACCGTGACGCCCACATAAAAATAAGGTGCGCTTGACATTACACATGTTTGACATGTTTGCCCTTTCAGAGTAGCAAAAGAATACTAATTATCAGCATTACTGCTGCTGTTCAAAATAATATCGCAGTTTAAACGTTACCGGTCTTCGTTTACTCACAGGGATAATCGATGTAGTTGTTTGATGTAAAATGAATTCTCGGCTAAATTATACTTTCTAACTCCAGTTTCCTAACAACAAATAAATTAATGACATCTGTTGAAAATTATAAGTCAACTGGGTACCTTAACTAGGCACCTATGAACTCATATGTTACGTTTGAACACAAAGTAAACTTACCCAGGGTTAGAGTGTCATCTAAATTAGTAGGGTCGGGTGATTTGGACCATCCTTTTTTTTTTTTTTTTTCGAAGGCAGTTACTGCTTAAATTATATATATATATATATATATATATATATATATATATATATATAAAGGTGGGGCAAAAAAGTATCGAGATTTTTGTACTTTTAGGGGCCGGGTTAGCTCAGTCGGTAGAGCGTTCGGCTAGAAACCACAAGGTTCCTAGTTAGATACCGGTCCTCGCCAACTCAGCGTATGAGTAGCACAGGGATATGTGCGGTAAAGTAAGGAGCTGATGGTAGGTGTGGCGCTCCACCTCAGACGCCAGAACAATCTCCTTGGTCTAGCGCTATTGAAAAGGGGATAGACTCCCTCGCTGACTGGCTGATACCGACTTTAGGCCGCCCCAACGAATTTTTTTTATAGTAAAAATAACGTTCCATTTATTCTTCATTTCTCTCTCTCGGTAAATACAGCTTTGAATTTGGTACTTTTTGACACATCTTGTATTGTGTAAAAAATAATGAATGAAACATTATTACAAAAAAGTTTTTTTTAAATATCGATACTTTTTTGACACACTCTGTATTCTGAAAAAATTAATGAATGGAACGTTATTTTTTTCAAAATGCAAGTTGTGTCAAAAAGTACAAAAAATCTCGATACATTTTTGACACGCCTTATATATATATATATATATATATATATATATATATATACACTATTCGAATTCCTAGACTGAATGGTATTTCTTCTATTTTATTTCATTTGTGAGAAGTGACATGCAAGATGTATTCAAGAACTAAGACTTTTATACCACACACAGAGAAGCACACACACACACACACACACACACACACACATATATATATATATATATATATATATATGTGTGTGTGTGTGTGTAAGCTATTCTATTTTATAAGAATTTCTCCTTTTTCTATTGAAGGTCTATAGATATATGAATATTATAAACTTCGGACAATTCTTATATAATTTCGATCTCATACTGAGAAAGCAAAACAAGAAGAGTTCATAGAATATATTAGACTTCAGTTTTCTGGTATCTTCAATAAATCATACAATATATATATATATAGGGAAATGAACGAACTGTGATAAAAAAAATTGTAAATCAGGAAATACTCAAATACTGACAGGATACAACCTAAAATGTCAGTCACCTGACTATGTTTCATGTACTTGTATAAAAGAAAATACAATCTTCAGAAGAAACATGGGATTTAAATTTTATTTTTCATATATATGGATTTAATAGAAAAAAGTGGCCAAACAAATAAATGATAATTATCTGGAGTTAAAAACTCCAGATAATTATTAAATTAATTAATAAGGAAAGGAACATATTGTTAATACAAAAATTAATAAGAAAAGTTGCTAAGAATTAATGTTTGAATAAATTAATAAATAAAGAATTTCAATGAAAATAAAAGCTTAAATAAATTAATGAGTAAGAAATTAATGTTTGAATAAATTTGTCACATGGCATAATATTAGTTCACGTGACACACACATATATTCAGCACATTAATAATTTATTGATTTTAGATATCTGAACAAGACAAAGAGACCCTAAAATATATATGGAAATCAATTAGGTCTCCAGAACTCTCGTGAGTATTCCATCTGATTTCAATAATGCTGTTATCTGGATGGTCTCAATTCTTCCTTATTTTACAACTCCTCCAGTCTCTTTTCCAAGCTTTTGGGGACCGTTCCAAGGTCACTAACTACAATCGGTATCACTTTCACCCTCATATTCCACAGTCTCTCTAATTCACTAGCTGGAACTGTTCTTTTTTCTTTCTTTTTTTTTTAATCAATACTAGGTTTGGTCTTCTTGTTATTATTATTATTATTATTAGTAGTAGTAGTAGTAGTAGTAGTAGTAGTAGTGTCACAAAGATGTATTATTGCGTCATAGTTAAATAAGCTTTAACGTGCATTTTCCCAATAAGCACACCAAATGATAGGTACTGCTTTCCAATGCTGAAGAATATTATGTTTAAAAGGCGTATACCTAAATTCAGTCAGACACTATATAACCCGGGCAATGCCGGGTACATACTGTTAGTATGGAATAAAATCTTCAGTATTAAAATTTGACTTGCTAAACATGATAGCATCAAATGTTACATTAGCAAAACGAATCTTTTTTTTTTTTTAAATCAAAATACGATATATATACATAAAACTTCAAGTAAATAAACATTCGAAATACTATTTTTTCGATATGTAACAAAGCATTTCTGAATAAAGTTTTGAGAATAAGTGATATATTATATATATATATATATTATATTATATATATATATATATATATATATGCCCTTTGAGCCATTCAACAAGGCTTTGAAAATGTTCTGATTCTGTCGACGCTTCGAACGCACCTGCGCTCGAGCTTAGGAGCAGATAATACAGACTACAATGGTATGACATTACACAAGAAGATGCGGCTTAACGGAACAGGTGTTAGCTGTATGAGCGTCGGATTAAAGTGAAATGAATTCATTCTGAATATAGTTTCATTCAGGTTAATATATAGAAAGGGGCGAACCATTATAATACGTAACCATTCTTTTCTCTCTGTCTCTGTCTCTCTCTTCTCTCTCTCTATCTATCTATCTATCTATCTATCTTTATATCTATCTATCTATCTTTATATCTATCTATCTTTATATCTATCTATCTTTATATCCATCTATCTTTCTATCCATCTATCTTTATATCCATCTATCTTTATATCTATCTATCTATCTTTATATCTATCTTTATATCCATCTATCTATCTATCTATCTATCTTTATCTATCTCTTTCTCGTTGTGATCTATCTATCAATCTACACACCTCTAAATATTTATCTATCTTTATGACTATATATCTATCTATATATCTATCATTATATATATATATATATATATATATATATATATTAAAGCAGCCGCCTGGTATTCGTGCTAGACAAGTTGTGATTATACTGATGGCTCAGCTACACCTGCCATCTCGCGTAAAATCTGTGTTCATTGCCCGGCACCTGGGTCTCTCCCCAAGGGAAATGCCGACGGAAATGGGCATATTTTCACACATACCAAGAGGTTCGCTTCCTATGGGGCACCCTATAATACATAAATGCTCTAAAGCGACACCTCTGCCTTAACTTGGAATAAAGCGATTTCCTGTTCAATTTGCAATGTTGAGAGGTGCATGTTTGCACTGAATGCAATTTTTAATACTCTGAATTCTTGATATTGCAGATATAGCAACGAATTGCTAATTAGAATCAATTACTTTCCTTAATTAAAAGCATCACTGTCATGGATTACTGTTTTCAAGGGACTCCAATAATTTCAGGTGTCATCTAGAATATATAATATATATATATATATATATATATGAAAGTTTTTAGAAAAAACAAGATGTTATTAGTTTGCTGACAGATCTGTTTCGACCTTATAAAGCACACAGAAACACACAGAGAGAAACACACACACATAGCCCGTGAATGAGATAGATAGATGGATATATAGATAGAGAGAGACAGAGTCCAGATTTTGTTTTTTCTGTAGACAATATGAATATATTGAGTTTTTTTAATGATAAAAATGCTTCCGATTTTTAAAAATAAAATTTATTTTATTTTTATTACAAAATACGCATTTTCAAACATTTTAATAATTCCGGTCCTGGATGAGAGCGTTTGTTTGTACCTCGTGATTAACGGTTTATTTATTCCGTCCTTCTGCATAAATATAGTTGCTTTGAAAAAGACCACTTTTAAGGTCGAAACAGATCTGTCAGCAAACTAATAACATCTTGTTTTTTTTTAAACTTTCTATACACACACGTATATATATATTATATGTGTGTGTGTGTGATTGGATTAGCTTTTCCTGGTTGAATGAATGCGTACAAATATCTTGACATTCGAGTTGATTTTATTTCATAAATTTGGGTGGCTTTTATACAGCTATTAATCAAGTAAAAATGTTTCCTATATCATAAAATGTTGCATTTTTTTTTACTTATTTGCAGTCGATATCTACATACATGTTAGAGGAATACCCAATAATATATATATATATATGTGTGTGTATGTGTGTACATATATATATAGACGCATATATACATATGTGTGTGTGTGTGTGTGTGTGTGTGTGTGTGTGTGTGTGGATAAGGCAAATTGATTGATTTCTTGTCTTGCTATCACATTATGCATTATTCAAATGTATTATATTGACAGAATATATCAAACATAAATCTCGATGTGCATGTGGGCTTGTGTGTGTGTGTGTACTGTCTATGACGTTTATAGCACTATCCTATAGAAAATACTGAACATAAATATTTGAGCAACGACACAACCACTTTTATTTCCTAAGACGGTAGAGATCTTTAAAAATCAATAATACTAAGCATTTCTTAAAATCAAATTTTTGAGATCAAATTAGCCTTCCCGTTCACACTGTAAACCATTATTTTATTGAATATATAAATACAATTGCATGTTATTAGTATGTAGAAAAAGCCAACAGTATTAATAATGTAAAATAATTTTATTAATAACTGAGGTTTAAATGAAAATGAATAACGGAGAATGTGACATAAATAACTAAGGGAATTGTGACTTGAGTAGTAATATAGTTTCGGTTACAGACAGTAAAACACACAAGCCCATTATGATAAGATTTCTATGACAAATGCTCATATTGAATTTAATAACTGAATAGTGATATACTTTCTTTTTTTTTTTACATTGGTGAGGACACAAGTCTAAGTACATCAGTTGTTGTCATGGTGATAAAAATGATAATTCCTCATCTCAGAAATAGTAGAAACATTGTGACTATAGATGGTTGGATTTTACGGCATGTCAACCCTTCAGATATTGTATGGTAAAAATGTTTTTGTTTTATTCATTCTTGTTGGGTATTCAGATTTTTTTTTAAAAATAAAAACACATTTTTGAACATTGGGACGTGTTCAAATTAACTTACAACTACGGGAACTCCTCTAGCACCAATATTTGTTCCAATCTCTTTGATGAATTCTGAATAATAATTTACTAGTAAGAATATATATATATATATATATATATATATATATATATATATATATATATATATAAAACCTAATGAGTCATATGTACCCACTAAAAGTCTTGCTTAGTGCTCCTTCAGGGCTAAGATCTTATTTGCTCTACTTAGATATTGAGCACTCTTTACTTATTAGCTTTAGTATATCCTAGCTGTTTTTGTATGAAAAAATATATATTTAATATATATATATATATACATATAAATTGTTTTTTTCTTTTGGGCAAGTATTATAGTATCAACCGATTATTTTCGGTTGATACGACTATCTTGGTCTTTTCTTTTTTTTCTCCCCAGGTAATGTTTGGTAGTATATTTTTACAATCAAACTATTTGCCGGGTGTTTTCTTACCGCAAGGGTTTACCAACAAGTTTGGTATATATATATATATATGCGATTGTATATGTATACATATGTCTGCGTATGATATTCTCTGTGTATATACATATGTAAGAGTGTTTATATATATATATATATCTTTGTTTGTGTTTGCGGGTGAGGATATGTGTTTGAGTATGTGATTATAAATCTATATATATATGTAATTCTGTACATATATATATATATATATATTATATTGTGTGTGTGTTGCGTGCGTGTTTGTGTGTGTGGTTTAATCTACTGATTCTCGTAACTCGTATCTGTAACAAAATGAAAGCGTCTATATACATAGATATAATGATTTTTGCCTCTGCTATTATCCCAGTGGATTAATATATAGCTTTGATATAAATCTGATACTCTCTCTCTCTCTCTCTCTCTCTCTCTCTCTCTCTCTCTCTCTATATATATATATATATATATAATAATATATATATATATATATATTATATATATAAAAAAAAGAAGAAAAGCAAAAAAGCATGTCGATTAAATGCACGTAGTCCTCATGAATAATTCAAATCCTTTGTGGAATTGCCTAAGTTTACTTTGGTGTAAAGTTTACCCTCAGCATTTCGAAATCTCTACCACTGCTCATCCGACCGGCGCACCCGAACTACCCGGCTTGTTTATGCACGGATATGAGATTTATTCCAGTTGCCGGAATATCTGCAATTGATTCACCTCTTTGCTTTTTACTTCTTTCGATTTTATTCATGAGCCCACAACCCTTACTGACTTTAAGCATTTCCATTGCATCAAGACACGACAGATAGATACGTATGAAATAAGGTTAAGATATTATTTTCTTTAATTTGTTTATCTTTTGGAGTATTACTTGTATGCTTATTATGCAGTGAGGTATAGAATTGACCACGACTCGCCGTAAGTTTGTAATTTGCAATATTATTCTTCCAAATCTTAGAGATGCTTTTTTTAAAATATTTTTCATCGAACTGAAAACTTACTGTCAAGGCAGATTTCAAAAACTAAGTGTATTAACCAATTGGATTTGTTTATTAATAAAATGATATATTTTTGTAAAAAAAACTTACCTTGTCAGATAAAAAATAAACAGCAATAGCGTACAAAGTTTTAAGATTAATTTGGAGGTTTTGATAAAATATGTTAAGGAAAATATCTGATCTACAGATTGAATTTTACTAAATTTTTACGGAGTTTAACAGGTTTGAATTCAGTTTTTTTTTTCTCCCTGGAAAGTGGTAACCAAGCACAGTTAAAGTTCCTGGTCCGCCCTTAACCATAGCTGGAGGGAGAATTGGATTCATATCTTTCGGAAGGGTATTAGTGCTATGAGAAATGCAAACCGCTTCGTCCAGGATTTAAACTCAGTTCGACGAGTCCATTTATTTTTACGCTAACCATTACACCCCTTGCCTCCATCAACAGTGTAGATGTTCTGTTAAAGGATTTTTTTTTAAAAGGTTGATGCGAGAAATTGAAAAAAAGGTCAAAGGCCAAGGAGGTATAACAAATGGATTTATTAATGAATGAAAATCATCCTTAAAAGCTCTACCCTGTCTGTGCAGTATACCGCGCCATAGTTCTCTGAACCCTTCTGTACGGTGCGGAAGCCTGGACGATATACAAAGCAGATGCCCATAGACTACATGTCTACTGCATGCGTCACTTGCGCAGCATATTAAATATCAGCAGGTGGTTAAACATGTTTCAAACAGGACCATCCTGAAGAGAACTGTACTCCCTGGCATGCATGAAATACTTGTCCAACGCAACCTTAGATGGGCTGGCTACTTAAATAGACTTGGGGATAACAGACTACTAAAGCAGATTCTGTACTCTCAATTGAGAGAGGTATCACGTAGAATCGGTAGACCAAAGCTCAGGTACAAAGACAACATCAAAAGAAACCTGAAGGACTTGAATATCCCCAGAGGCAGTTGGCAAGACGCAACCAGATACCGATTAAATTGGAGGAAAAAGTGTCATCATCGGATACGATGGACAGCAAGTAGTAGTAGTAGTAGTAGTCTGTAAAGCTAACTATATCTCCTGCCGAGAGATTAGACCCCTCTCAAAAATAGGCGTCTAGGGTATAACATTAGTTCTGATGTAGAACTCTGGAGAAATTAGTGAACCGTGTTCATTGCCATTAATCATGGGTTCCCTTCCGGAGTGGTAGTAATTGTTAGTGCCTCATATATGAGTCAAATAAATCTAAAAATATTAGTATTATACAAGACCGTGTGAAAAAAATCTCTCAAGAAATAACTAAACAGGAAAAGCGTCTTGGTCTAATGATTGCAAGGAACTGACAGTCACCAAATGGCGTTGTAGATGCTATCAAAACTTAGATTCATCTATCTACACACACACACTCACACATACACACACATATATATTTTCCCTATATATATATATATATATATATATATATATATGTGTGTGTGTGTGTGTGTGTGTGTGTGTGTGTGTGAAAGAGATGGAAGTGAATCCGTCGGTATGTAGTATAGTAAGAAATTTGAAAAAACACAGGTTTAAATAAAATGAGTGGTAAGTTTATTAGCCGACGCTGCCGTGTTTTGATCTGTTAAGTAGATCTTCTTCAGGGAATTTGTTGATATAAGGAAAAGTAAAAAATTTTTATCACAGAATAACGATAAAAAAATTGCGATAGTCCTTGTTTATCAATCTGTTCAAAATTTGAAGTTTGAAGAAGGAACGCTGGACAGATAGACTGTTTGAAATATGACGTCAAATATTCATCTTTTAAGGTGTGTGTGTGTGTGTTTATGTGTGTGTCGAGAAATGACATTGAGCATTTTTTAGGTGTTTTGTGTGTGTGTGTGTGTCTGTGTGCGAGACGTGATATCATTTCAAATGCAGTTATTAAGAAAAAGAGATGCTATTTAGTAATGACTCTTCTCGACTCGACTTTTCCTCGTTCAAATGGTCTTAAAATTCTATGATTAATGTGTTATTTTTTTGTTTTGATATATGGAAATGATACATTGAAATACCATATTGCAAAATAAAGGAGTTTAAACCTTATTTTTTAGTTGTATTGTTTCTACACATGCTGTTAAAATTTACGATCATTTCAATGAGAACTGGTCATGTTATTAGATTACGAAATGACTTAAACTTTTCTGACACACACACACACACACACACACACACACACACATATATATATATATATATATATATATATATAATATATATATATATAACGAAATGCATCCCAAGCAAAATTCAAATTCTAAATGTATAGCTTCACAAATAGTATTTAGGCAACAGTTCTTTATTGACACAGGTCTGAGTAATAATAATTAGTTTTCTATCTATCTCTTCTCTCTCTCTCTCTCTCTCTCTCTCTCTCTCTCTCTCTCTCTCTCTCTCATATCACACACACACACACATATATATATATATATATATATATATATATATATAACGAAAAGCATGCCAAGCAAAGTTAAAACTTCTAAATGTATAGCTTCTCAAGTAGTGTGTATTCAGGCAACAGTAATACTATATATAGTATTATGTATTTAGACAACAGTAATACTATATATATCTCTATCTCTCTCTCTCTATCTCTCTCTCTATCTCTCTCCCTAAATATATATATATATATATATAACGAAATGCATCCCAAGCAAAATTAAAACTTCTAAATGTATAGCTTCTCAAGTCGTGCGTATATAGGCATCAGTTCTTTATTGACACAGGTCTCAAGAATATATATAGTTCTCTCTATATATCTCTCTCTCTCTCTCTCTCTCTCTCTCTCTCTCTCTCTCTCTCTCTATATATATATATATATATATATATATATATATATATATATATATATATATATATATATCCGGTCTAGATTTTGCGAAGTTTAATTGATAGAACTTTTGCTCCATCACGCTTTCAATCGTATCCATTAATTGTCTTAATGGGAATTATTTTTTTATTTTTGTGGGTATTTTTTTCATTTTGGTTTTTCATTGTGGGTACGAGATGTATTTAGTTTGAAGGGTTTATTATTCGTGGAGTGATTTGCTTAGTGCGTTAGTTATTAACGATTTTTAATACGTTAGTGCCGGTGTTAAATACTATTTTATTCATGTTAGGTTATTTATATAGTATGTATCATTTATTCGGTGATCGTTCTACAAATTATTTTCATATGATTCCATCACAATTTTAGATACTGATATTATTTGTCATTGGTGTCTTATTTTTCTATTACTCATCACCAGGTGTGGAATTTCCCATCGGTTAAGAAATAAGAATATCCTATTTCTAAATTTGAGGTTTTCCTTAATATTTTTCTTTCTTTCTTTCTTTCGATAATTTTCCGTTTGTTTTTTGTCAGTTCATGTTTAATTTTCGCTCGCACCATACAAAACTCCACTTTGGTTGGTTGGTTGGTTGGCTGGTTGTTTTGTTTTATGGCATATCAACCTTTTTGGGTCATTTAATGTCAAATTAAGTAATTTTGATAAAGAAATGACTTAGGTTGCTTACAGTACCCGCGGTTTCTTAATTGGTCACCCAAGTAAGTACTGAATAGACTCATCGCTGCTTAACTTCGGTGATCTAGCGGGAACTGGTGCTTTTAGCATGTCTTGACTGTAATTCTCCATTTTGGTCCTTACTAGACAGGCAGTCGGAAAGGCCTTCTCCAATCAATTGACTGGTCACATTCAAACCCTTGCACCAATACAATTGTCCCGACCGTTTTGCATGTATGGCAAATCCCCAAGACTTTTTATCATATATATATATTTACCAAACCCTCCTCACGAGCAGGATGTGACACAAGGTCAGTTTCTTAAGCGGAGTTAACAGGTTTGAATTCAGAGTTTTCCTTCTCCTAGACTGGTTACCTAGCCAGGGTTAAAGAGCCCAGTCTGCCCTACTATTTATCCATATCTGGAGGGAGAATTGGATTCATACCTTTCCCAAGGGTATTAGCGCTATATGAAATTCAAACCGCTTCGTCCAGGAATTGAACTCGGGTCGACGAGTCCATTTCCTATGACTCTAACCATTAGACCACGCGCCTCCAACTTTTTATCATATATGTGCTAGAAGGCTGTGGCTGAGGGTCCTTGTATCCTGACGTGAAACTGTATCCATTTTGTTCGGTTTCTTTTCTGCTTTCTGGATATCATTACATTTCTCACTAGTTCACACGCAATTGTGCTTTTCACTGTGTCACTCTCTGGTGTTTATTCCACAGTGCCATTGCTTGACTTATGATGACTGCAAACTAATTGAGGTTGTTTCTTTATATTCCGAGAACCGGATGCCTTTCTACAATAAGGATCCATCGGAAGTGTCGTAAAAAGTACACCTGAAAAGTTTATGGAAAGAGCAAATGCATGGAAATATAGGAAAATATGTCGGCTGTTTCCTGTCTGTTAAAAATTGCAGGCTTTGTAGCGAATGAATGTGAAGTACTTAAGAAAAAAAATAACTTGAACAACAGTACGTCGAATAAATGCTGACAAAGCGTCTTATCGTATTTATAGAAACACTTTATTGTTGTTGTTGTTGTTGCTGCTGCTGCTGATGTTGTTGTTGTGTTTGTGGATCATTTTCTGATTTTTCCCCCTCAATTTCCTAACATATTAACCGGGTCACTTATGTCATAGTTTATTTAACATCTGCCTAAACGATATGTTCAAGAGCTGTTATTGTTAGATAGACAATTTGATGGTAGCATTAAATCTCTTCGATTCAAAATATAGCTTTTTTCTCTGGAGAACTTAGTACTCTCCTTCCCAAAATGGGTACTTCAAAATATACACTCGACATGAAATTGTCATCAATAAAGACGGTTGGGCGTGTGTATTCTGGTATCAGTTTTTGATTCTTCTTTTTCCATTATGGAGCCGAACCGTGGCTTATACAGTTACCACTAATACCTGCGACCGACTCATCTTTCTTAACAATAAACACAACCCGGGTTTTGTCGTTTAGCAGGGGAGGATGTGCAGTAGGGTAGGTCGATTTTTCACTTTTTTAAAATATCAGATTGTTCATCGTTTTATTATACTGAATACTGATACCAAAAATTAGATCTTTTACTTGCGCCATTGTTTGAGGAAATAACATCAAATATCGTCTACTAAAATCCACTAAAAATCCTAATTTTCGCAAAATTTAGCCTAGAACTTGGTTTGAAAATTTACCGTTTTCAATATTTAAATCAGAAATGTTATTTTATTTTATCAAAATGAAACGAATTAAATATCATAAATAGAATTCAAATTGAAAATGTGTCCCTGTCATCACAACTGACACCTCTTATATGCTGCTTTTTTGGTTAGAGTCGTAGGAAATAGACTCGTCAACGCGAGTTCAATTCCTGAACGAAGCTGTTGGAAATTCACATGGCGCTAATACCTTTGGGAAAGGTATAAATCCAATTCTCCCTCCAGCTTTGGTTAAATAGCAGGGCAGACTGGAATCTTTAACCATGGCTAGGTAACTAGTCTAGGAGAAGGAAAACTCTGAATTCAAACCTGCTAAACTCCGCTTAAGAAATTGACCTTTTGTCGTGCGGAGGGGTTGGTAAATATATATATGCTGCTTTTTACCTGTAACAGACAATATTTGATGCTATTTCCTCAAACAATGGTGCAAGAAAAATATATAATATTTTTGTATCAATATGTTGTATACTAACACACAACTTTCACATAGATGGACAATTTGATATTTTTAAAAGTGAGAAATCGACCAACCCTAATGTGCAGGGTGTTGACGCAACACCAATTCGTCAAATGGGGTAATGAATTGTTATAGTATGCTTCGTGATTGGGCCGGCAAAATAGCAGAATGCATTGTTTAATATGCTCAGTATCCTTTGATTGGACAGGTCAAATTTCATAATGTATTGTTTAGAATGCTCTCTATGGTATAATACATTGTTTAGTATTCTCTGTGTCTTTTGATTGAACAGGCCAAATGACGTAATGTATTATTTAGTATGCACTTTGTATTTTGATTGGACATATCAAATGACATAACGCCTTGTTTAGTATGCTCCGTGTTTTCCGATTGGGCAGACCAAGTAGCAGGATGCATTGCACCGTATGCTTTGCGACATCTGATTGGATAGGCCAAATGACATAAGGCATTGTTTAGTATGCTCTGCCTCTTCTGATTGGACAGGTCAAATGTTATAATATATTGTTTAATATTCTCCGTGTCTTTCGATTGATAATGCCAAATAGTATAATGCATAGTTTAGTATGCTGTGTGTCTTTTGATTGGACAGGCTCAGCTCTTAACTGTCAAATCCGTTTATGCAAGTATCGTAATTTCGAACAATCTAATCAATCTGATAAATGAAAGTAAACCCGGTAGCAAATATATAATGATTTCGATTTACGTTACCATAGAACAAAGTAAACTAACAATTCCGAAAAAAATAAAACTGTACGAAGATAATAATAATAATAATAATAATAATAATAATAATAATAATAATTTGGAGATAGTGTTTTTTTCTGTCTGTAACCGAAACTATATCCCTAATCTCAATTCTCTGAGTTATGTTCTCCACATTCTCCATGAATTTATTTTTATTTAAACCTGAATTATTGACAAACTTGTTTTACAATATTAATAATAAGGCTAATTTGCATATTGACCTTAACGATTTGAGTTTAATAGGTATGTGCTTGGTATTATTGATTTCTAATTGTTTAGTTTTATTTTAATAAATATTATTAACAAGAAGAAATAATCGTATTTTTATTGTTTACTTCCTTTTTAACTAAATAGTTAAATTAGGAAAATTTAGCAATGAAAGACGGGAGTGATGAAAAATATAAGGAAGAGTTAGTTTCAAAGTTGTTCTTTTTTCGATTATACCCCATCTGTTTCAAAATCATTTTTCTACATTCTTATTTGGTTCCATTAGTCTTTCTAATTCAATATATTTCATTACATTAAAACTTAAATACTGGCACCCAGAGGGTGCATAATTTTGCTAGTAATAATAATGATATATTCTTTTAAAAACGTTCGCAAATTGCACTGTGTTTTCTATTAACAGCATATGTTAGGTCGTAAAAGTGAGCGTTATCAAAATAACACTAAAAAGACCGAAACAAAATGGCCGAAACATAATTGTGACGTCTACTTGTGAAGGTAAAAAATATAGAGGTTATCGTTATTCGATTGGTTGGTAATCTCGGTTAGATTTTCAGAGCAATATCCCAGCAAATAAATCAACGAAAAGGGGGAAAATTGCGGTAAAAAGCTACAGAAAAACTCATAACGTTCGTTGACTATATACTTTTGCTTTTTCTATCATCGCTATCATAACAATCTAAATATACAATTGTTATTTAAACTTTCCCGAAAGATGCCAGTTGTGTTTACGTATTTGTCACATCTACAACACTGGTGGCCTATTTATATAAACATTAGCTGGAGTATCCGGCCGTGCCCAGGATAAAAAAATCTACGCGTGGTCTGGAATATTTTGTTCCCATTCACGTTTTTGGGGAACCCTATTAAATTAACACTTTGTAAAATGCTAACGAAAAATATCCCAAACAAAATGAAAACTTATAAATTAGAAATGTATAGCTTATCAAGTAGTGTGTATTTAGACAACAGTTCTTTATTGATACAGCTCAGTAATACTATATATTTCTCTCTCTCTCTCTCTCTCTCTCTCTATATATATATATATATATATATATATATATATATATATATATATATATATATATTACTCCCACTTTGGTTGAGTTTTCTTAATAGGGATTTAATTGCAAATTCACCGTTCTGGCGTCTAGCTAACCCTCGCTTTGTTTACAAATGTTTGAGGACTCAAGTGAATTCATTTCCGCTTAGAAATGTAGCGATTAAATATTCTCTTATATTAGACAGCTGCCTCTGGCCGCACGGATATAAAGGCATGGCGAACGAAAGTTCATTCGGGTCTCAAACTCGGCGGGGTAGCTGTTAAGGTATAGCCATACTGATGAGAGGTGAAACCTGGAAACACGCGTCTGTGGATTACTTATTTATTATATATATATATATGTGTGTGTGTGTGTGTGTGTGTGTAAAAGTCCGCAAAATCTTTTGTGAACCCTGATGTATATACCAACCCATCACTTTTCTTTTTCTTGTTTACTTGTTTTGTTTTATTTTTTTGTTGTTGTTTTTTTTTGGGGGGGGGTATTTATTTGTTTTATTAGTCTGAACTTTTTAGATTAGGCTTGATAATTTGTATTAGATTTTTCGGACTGTTGTCCTAATCTTTATGGTTATATGCACAACGTTTTGGTTGATGTACCCTCCGGCATTCTTCAGGTGTTTCTTGTCGAACTCTAGAACCCTCTTGTTGAACTCGGGAGCCTTCGCGGAATATTTCCTAGTTCGACAACAAACACCTAAAAAATACCGGAGGATACATCAACCAAAACGTTGAGTATATAACAATAAAGAAGTGGATACCTAAAATCTAAATAATACATATTGTTTTGGTTTGGTTTGACTTGATTTCTAACTAAAGATATAACAAATATCCTGCTAATATATTTATACTCAACTTTGCCATGAAACTAACGTTTTGTTTATTTTCTTTTGTAGGTATGTATGGAATCTTTCCTTTCAATATAAACTCCAATGATTGGTATGTACTTATATATCTTAAAACGTAATAAATGCATTACGTTACCGATTACTTTTGTTTATATCATCATCGGTAGAACATTGCCTCCGTTGTATATTTGTCGACTTATTCAGCACTATCCAAATAAATATCAGTATTATCAATTACAAGGAGAAGATATTCATCATCATCATCTACTGTATTCTGCCGTTGTAGTAGTTTGGGATTTGTATGATGCCGATGAATGATGCAATGGCCTTGAGGTGTGTATAAGGATGACTTGGCCAGTTTGCTGAAATAGTTACATGCTACCCTCACTGGGGCCGGAGTACAGTGTTCGAACCTAGGAGCAACAATGATTATCAAGCAGGAAAGACAATCTCAGAAGCAACCTCGTCTTTATACTCCACAAGCTAAAATGGCCAGCCTGAGACTTGTAAAATCTAGTATTTCATACACTTTAGAATATATCCAGTAGATCTCAAGGAAAATCATTTGTTCTTAATAACAATTAAGTTCATTTCAAATAATGCGCAAGTACAATTAAAAACACATTTTATGATATGTTCGTGTTAAAACATGCAGTTGTATTGATTCAAACAAATTCGTATTTGCAATGTAGATTTACGGTGAAATGAAAATGGCCAACCAAAACATATGGCTTCCTCAAAGTGAAAGCAGCAGCATTAAGTTCTTCATTTGAAGCCACCCAGCGAATATGCTCACAGAATTCTGGAATTGGATGGAAATAAAAATAATATTAGACGATACTAATCAAAATTAGTTTAAGCAGTTTAAGTGTTCAATTCTCTATTGAGCTACACCTTCAGATTTGATGATCATTAATTTTTGATGATGATGCAATATTAGAGAAGAACCAGCCACTTGAAGATTAGCCTGTAGATTACCGAGGAAGTTTGTGCAGTAGTTACCCCTTTGTGCCAGGTAGTTTTCTGACCCTCTCCCAAATCCCTCTCACATATATCTATATGTGGTTTAATTAAACTTGTATCTTGAACGATACAAAAGCAAACCATTTCTAGTGAATTCGATTCTCACTGTTACATATTTCTGGACTTGTGCCAAATTTTATCTCATCTTCTGATAAGATAAAGCGAGAATTCTTTCCAGTTGTAGCCGTGTACGTGCTACTGTATGACTACACCACGTGAACTCATAAGCTAAAGCTACACAAGGATGATGCATGCTGTCTTGAATAATTAATGCAGGAAACAGCAACCCACAAAAAAGCAGCCGATAGGGACGGTTGACGAGAGAGACTCATGGGAATCCGTGCTGTCAGCACGACCTGATAATGATGGTGATAATGATGATGATGAATATTCTTATGTATATTTTTTTGTTCTGAAACCATTCAAGAAATGCATTCATATAAAAACGAGTGTTTTAATAAAGTTTGCTATCATTTTAAATTGGTAAACACTCCATACTTAGTTGCAATAATAATGTTTTAACGGTTAATTTATCAATAAAGTTTACAATATTTTTTATCAGGCTGATATTTCACATGTATTTGTAATAACCAATATTTAAAGGTCAACGTATTAATGAAGTTCACAATCCTTTTAAATATTTGTTAAGGTGGTGTAATGGTTAGAAATTTACAATACCAAACAAACCATTTCTAGGGAATTCATGTCTCACCAGTTGTCACATATTTCTATTATGTATAAAATCTTAGCATAGCTTATAAATACGATATATATATATATATATATATATATATATATAATATATATATATATATATATATGTGTGTGTGTGAGAGAGCTAAGGTAAAAGGAAAAGTGGACAAAAATAATGATTCAAACAAGTAGAAATAGACTGATGAAGTTCTTCACGTAATGAAGAACGAAATATTTCTCTCCTATTTCTACTTGTTTGATTCATTATTTTTTGTCCATTTTTCCTTTTATCTTACCTCATACTGTCGGATTTTACTCCAACTCTCCTATCTTCATATATATATGTATATATATATATATATATATATATATATATATATATATATATGTGTGTGTGTGTGTGTGTGCGTGTATTATATGTCAATATTCCTAGGTACGAGAGTAATCCCAAAAATAATGACTACAAATTATTCTGAAATCACATAAATGTTTATTGTCTATTACGAATTATATTTACATTATTTTAAAGTGTTAATACTCATCTATTTTCTACTTGATAGTCATTTTGGTCGAAGCATTTCTGTAGGTGCTATGGCCGTTTTTGTATGTCAATGTGATACCAGCTTATCACCATCTCATTAAGGAAGCGTTGAATCTCGTACTTGTTGCAAACTCCCTATGTCAGTTGTAAACATTTTTGACATCCATGCATGATTCGCCATACACTTTCGATGATTAACTTTGAATTTCAATCGGCTTAATATCTTCTGTGTTAACTAACGAATTGAGCGAATTTTGCTCTTGGCGGTAGAATCAATCGGGAGCTCCATCAGAAATGACTTAGGGTCAGGCGCAAGAGCAAGCGAAAGACATAACAAACAACAGTGTTTCTAAGAGCAGCACGAACAGTTTCCCTGCGTCCCCAGCGCTTTACAGGCCTTACTTTTTGGATTGCCCATTTTATATTTATTCGAATCTGAAAACATTTCGAAACCATTCAAGAAATGGATGAATATAAAAAGAAAAACCGTGTACGTGAGTGTGTGTATGCGTGAGTTTGTGTACGGGTGAGTGTGTGTGTAGGCGTGTGGGTGCTTCTAATGTCGGCGTTTTTTGTTGTTCTTTTTTCTTGCTTTGTTTTTTTCTTTTTTCTTTTTTTTTTTTTAGTCAACAATAATTTTCGCAAAAATATATTTAAAATGCGATCGTAAAATTTGTATATGTAGCGACAATTTATTTATCATAGCATATCGAATTAGGAAGAGGTTACCAAGGCTGCGCTTGGCGCTTGTTCCCGACTGCCCCCTTCAACTCGGGCTTAATTTATTGTCCGTTTGTTTACGAATTTGAGGTCTTGGACTTCATATTGTCTATAAATAAGCAGATATTCAATTAACCTTTTGAAACAAGTCTACTATATCATGGATTATAATCTGAAGATCTAATTCTTGACAGAATTCCTATCAGAAATACGACGAATAATAACATATTAAAAAACAAAGAAATATAAGAGATATATTTTAAAAAAAGGAAAGAAGAAAGAAGTAAAAAAAAGAACGAAAGAAAAAAGAAAACTAAATTATGAAGACTGTAATCTTTAATCGAATCTTTGAGGTGTGGATAGGAAATGTTTTCCTTCAATGATTTCTGGTCTCCTTTTTTTTTGTTGAAAGATCTGTGGTCGTTCAAACAAAACGAATAGTTTTTCTTGTTAGAAATAGAAAAAATATTTAAGGATCTTTCTATTTTCACTTTATGGTGATTATTTAGATAAAATAATCCATTATTTCTTCTCTCTCTCTCTCTCTCTCTCTCTATATATATATATATATATATATATATATATATATATATATGTGTGTGTGTGTGAGACAGAGTGAGAGGAAAGAGTGAGTGTAAATATATTATGTTATATACACACACAAACATTTACACATGTGTGTATGGAGAGAGGATGTGTATGTGTGTATATATATGTATATATATATATACACACATAAAGTTATTTATAAACGCACACACACGCACATGTCTATGTATATATGTTTGAGTATATATATATATATATATTATGTATAAACGCGCATACACACAAACACATACGAATACACACACACACATATATATATATATATATATATATATATATATATGTACATATAATAGTTAAGAAGAATAAAAAGAAATTGATGCGATCAAATCAAAGATATCCACAATAATATATATATATATAATATATATATATATATATACACCCACCCACCCACACGCATATATATATATATATATATATATATATATATATATATATATATATGTAAATTCATTATTGGTGATATCTTCGATTTGATCGCACCATTTTCTTTCTCTTTTCTTTCTTTTCTTAACTTACCAATCGATCAATAGACTTATCTCACTATCGATCTGTCTGTCATTCTGTCTATCTGTCCACACGTACCTGACAATCTAACGTTCCATCGATTTATTTGTCTAACTATCCGTCTATTGATTTTCGTCTCGGTTTCTTTTATTGTTTTTATGTATGGAGAGTATTTTTCTTTCTGATTTTCCTGTCAGGGTTCATAACTGTCTGTTGATTGCTTGCTCTGCCGGCTTTTGTCTTTCTGATTTTCTCATTCAGATGTATCTTTATTGAAAAGTCTTATGTCTCTTATTCCATTGCTCATCTACGTTATAAATGGTCTTGGGTTTACCGATGAGTATAAACAAACACATACAGCTACATGCCCAGTCGGTAGAACGTCCGACTATGAACCATAAGGTTCCGTGTTCGATACTGGCCCTCGACAACTCAAGCGTATGAGCAGCATAGGGATCTGTGCGGTAAAGTGAGGAGCTGAAGGTGGGTGTGGCGCTCTCCCTCAGACGCAAAAACAATCTCCTTGGTCTAGTGCTAGTGAAAAGGGATAGACTCACCGATGACTATATATATATATATATATATATATATATATATAATATATATTATATATAAGTAAAGGTAAAATAATATATATATACACATATAAATATATATATATATATACACATATAAATATATATATATATATACATATAAATATATATATATATATATATATATATATATATATATATATATATATAGATAGATAGATAGATTGATTGATTGATTCATTGATTGATTAGATTAGATTTAGATATATGATATAATTTTAAAATTGGCTTTCCGATTTTACTTTTTATACTTAATAACAACTGAGCTGCTACACACACACACACACACACACACTCTCTCTCTCTCTCTCTCTCTCTCTCTCTCTCTCTCTCTCTCTCTCTCTCTCAGACACACACACAGACACCTGCCGTGTAATGGTGTAATGGTTATCGTCGTAGAAAATGAAGACGGTGACAGGAGTTCAAGCCCTGACGAGTCTGGTATCATTTCGCATAGCGCTAATATCCTTGGGAAAGGTACGAATTCAGATATCCTCCCTTAGCTATAGGTAAATAGACTGAAGACACCAGTCTAGGAGAAGGAAGAGTCGGAATTCAAACCTGTTAAATTCCCTTTACAAAACTGACTATGTGTCACATCTAACTCGTGCAGACGTATATATATATATATATATATATATATATATATATATATATATATATATATATATAATATTGTATCATTCAATGCTTTTAGTAAAAAATATAAGAGTTTTTGAAAAAGATTCTAGAATATTTGATATGTCAAAAAATGTAGTGTCCGAAAATGAACCACTTATGTAGTATGTCTATTCGTTAGAAGAGAATTACATATATTCAATGACCTAATAGAACTATTAAACAGAATTATTCAAATGAAAGACCTTTCAAATCTTTGTGTTAAATATGAAACAGGCATTATGGATTATCAATTATTGAAAACAAGAATCATTATTATCTCATTACGATGTTTTCACACCAACATTAATTGGTAGTTTCCCATGAACCCTGTGTGACCGTGACTTTCTTCAGCAATGAAAATCGTTTCCTAATGACAGCAATATTGAGATGTGGACAGTCTCTATTCTTCCAATCTTTTCCAGATTATTCGAAATTCTTTTAAGTGCTCCCACTATGAGTGATATCACTGTCATCTTCATATTCCATAACTTTCTAAGGGATTCCTCGTGACGTAGTGGCTAACATGCAGGACTGTGACATCGTACTAAGTAATTTCAAACCCATGTCTCGCTATTATGTTCACTTTCGGACGAATATCTAACGGAAAGCGATTACCCACCCCCATTTCACTAGGTATAAGTTTGATAATAACTGTTCTTCTAAAAGGAGTGCTTTGACATTAAATAGCTGTTGTAACGCGCTTAGCGAAATAATAACACGGGTAGTCCAGTTGACATTTAACCACGAGGAGTGATCACTTCCGCCTTTTATTCACAACTCAACAAGATGGTTGAAAACGGTGCTTCCGTTTCATAACAAAAACTATGGTAGAAACGGTGCTTCCGTGTCTTAGTAAACCACAATAGCCCACGAAGGTTGATATGTCATTAAATGAATATACCAAACCGAAATCACTCTGTGATGTGCTGAAAGAATGATTGACAGATTGATTTTAACGGCATTTCAAGCTGTCTGTGGTTATCTACACCTAGATACAAACCAATTCCATCCATTGTGCGTTTACATTAACATGTTTGCGTATTTTCTTAATAGTTTCTCTTTTTTCGTACACTGATATCAATTATTCCTAATACAGATAATTTGCAAACGGATCTGATTTACCTATAGATATGACTCTAACACATACTACCACCCCAAATCAGAGTAGATCTGGGAGTAATGGTAATAAAGACGTACCAGAGCCTCAAAACCAGATGCAGCTTAGTATTCTACACAGGATCTTCCTTATTTTGGAAGAGTCTTTAAACTCTGAGGGGGATACAGTAAGCCTATTCTATGTCTCGGCGTCTGGGTGAGTCTATATGTGTGGAGGCGCGTGGTCAAATGGTTAGAGTCAAAGGAAATGGACTCGTCAACCCGAGTTCGATTCCTGGACGAAGCTGTTTGAATTTCACATGGCGATAATGCCACTGAGAAAGGCATGAATCCAATTCTCCCCCCAGCTATGGATAAATAGCAGGGTAGACTGGGTTCTTTAACATTGGTTAGGTAACGAGTCTAGGAGAAGGAAAACTCTGAATTCAAACCCGTTAAACTCAGCTTAAGAAATTGACCTTGTGTCACATCCTGCTCGTGCGGAGGGGTTGATAAATATATATATATGTGTTCATACAAGTTTCTATCACTGGATTGTTACCTGACATAGTTTACGGTGAATTTTAATCTTAAACTTTTTCGTTAGAGCTAGATTAAGTTCAATGAAAAGGAAGCAGGTGGTATATATATATTATATATATATATATATATATATATATATATATATATATATATATATATATAATCATTACTTGACAACTATATGTGTGCCTGGAGTCGTTTTATTTATTGAATATTCCTTCAATCAACCTCTCTCTCTCTCTCTCTATAATATATATATATATATATATATATATATATATATATATATTATATATATATAAAATCAAGTATTTGCTTTGAAAATCGCATCGGCAAAAACTGTCATTTACCAAGCAGCATTGATTTCATGTCCACCCTACATTAACTTAGATATATATACTCTACAAATGATACTGAGAACTATTTACTAATAAATACAGCATACTATATATATATATATATATATATATATATATATCATGAACTTGACGATTGCATCTGTGCAGGGAATCGTATTTATTTAATATTTCATCTATTAATCAAATATATATATATATATATATATAATATATATATATATATATATGAAAGTTCTGTGTATTCTACCTCACATGTGTTACACTTCTTCAATCACATACTCTTTATGTCTTTTCCTTTTTGTACTTTTCTAATCTTAGCAATGAAAATTACCCGATTCAGCACAGCTGACACAAAATTTGGCTTATCTCCAAACTAAATTGTCATTGAGCCAAAACTTTCGACTATACGCATTTCCTAATATCATTTAACTACAAATGTTTTGATTATATATATATATATATATATATATATATATATAAAGTTACATTTTTCTTCCCTCTATGCTAAGACATACGTCATTTGCAGAATACACATTCTGAGCAATGCTTGTTTTTTGGCTAGTCGTAAGTTCAACAGACTCTGTGAACCGGGTTCAAATTCCTAGTAGGCATTTTAAGTACACACAGTACTAATGGCCTTTTAAGAAGGTATGGACCCACTAGATGTTGGTACAATATTAAGCAATACAACCTATTGTAGGGTAACCGGAGTGAGAGTTCGTACGAAATGACCTCAAATGACTTGTAAAATGTCATGAAGAATACCCTTACCATGATATATCGGTAATCGAATCGACTTTTAGGGGAAACCACAATTCACACAACACACACACACACACACACTATATATATATATATATATATATATATATATATATATATATGAGGTAGGTAAAAGGATAGTGAACAAGAAATGATAACTCAAAACAAATCTAAGAGTTGAAATATTTCGTCCGATTTATACGGACCTCCTCAGTCAAAGATTTTTTATTGAAAGCAAAATTACGTGCGTGTACTGAGGATGTCCGTATAAATCGGACGAAATATTTCAACTCTTAGATTTGTTTTGAGTTAACATTTCTTGTTCACTATCCTTTTACCTACCTCATACTGTCGGATTCTACTACATCCATCCTATCTTCATATATATATATATATATATATATAGTCATACTGCTAGAAAACTCAAGGTTCCTAGTTCGATACCGGCCCTCGCCAACTCAGCGTATGAGTAGCACAGGGATCTGTGAGGTAAAGTAAGGAGCTGATGGTAGGTGTGGCGTTCCACCTCAGATGCTAAAACAATCTCCTTGGTCTAGCGCTATTGAAAAGGGATAGACTCCCTCACTGACTGGCTGATACCGACTTTAGGCCGCCCCGTCGACTTTACTTTTACTTATATAGTCATAAATGTGTGCTGGGAGAGTCCCCGAGGCGTAGTGGCTAAGTGTAACATCGTAGTTAGTGTTTTCGAATTCCAGTCGCACTATTACGTTCACTTTCGGGCTAATACCATTGGGAAAGGTATAACCAACCTATCCTCTAGCTGTAACTAAAATAATACCACTACTCCTTTTCTACAGAGATGGCCACGATTTTAATTTAGTTTGATTCATCATTAAACAAGGAAACCAAACCAAACCAAATCAAGTCCTGTTGACAGCACGAATTCCTTTATTTCCTTTTATTCTCTCACCATCCTTCCCTATCCCTCATTGCACGTGGTAAGACGGCACCCAGGGTCCACATTTTTTGCTGGTTTGACTTATTTGGGTGGATCCATCTTTAAAAGTCCATAGGAAAACATCTCTCATAAGTTAGTCCTTACTTCTCCAGCAGTGTCTAGCATGTCTTGCTTGTCTTATTTTTGTGGTTTACAGCAAACTATATTATAAATAGTAATATCTATAATTATACTAAAGTTGAGCGAATCAAAATTTGTCTCCTTAAGTCTTTTTTACTGTTTAGTTTAATGACACGAAAGTTATACTAAATTATTCCTTACTTTTAGGATTGAAATATGTTTGAAAAAAATCCATTTAATTGCTTCTGATTAGTCGTAATTTGTAATTAAATAAACAAAATTGACCAATCTCTTCCTTTACATTCTCCCTATCGCTTTTTCGTCTCTATGTATCTCTTGATTACCTCCTCGTTATATCTGTTAGTTTCTCTAGGAGCGTAGAGAGAGAGAGAGAGATGGGAGAATTTTAAATTTAGTTGTATGTTAAATTTCATAACAAGGAATCCGTAGCTTAGATTAGGTAAAACCTTTCTTTTCTTGGAAATCTTACAAAATGATTTTAATGTTTTGTCCGGCCGTATTTTTTTATTTAATTCGCTGTGCAAACTCTCATTTCCCTAAACTCAGTTACCTATCAACAACTCAATGGGTGACCCAACGGGTGACGCTCTGTCTAGTATATATATATATATATATACGCAGGATCTGCGTATTTTCTGTTAGGATATTTCGGTAAATCTGCACAAAAAAGATAAACAAAACTCCAAATACTAGAAGCTTTATACATTAAACAATACAAACCATCCTTGAATAAAATTAATTTTCAATGGAGTACTCACATTTTAAAATGCCTATAACACTTTTCCAATCAATTCTCCTACTTCCAGCCTCCACATCCATTAATATACTTTGAAAAAAAAAGTGGAACACACCACCCCTGATGAGGGCACTTAGAAGTGCCGAAAGTACTCGGAATATGAACTTCTGAGAATTTATCCACGAATTCCATCCAATATATAAAAAAAAGTTGGCCAGAAAGCTTGAAAAGATCACCAATAAAATCGTTAATCAGGAGAACTGCCTTTTGTTTAATTCCACATGTATATAGATGAAAGAATGCTATCCAAATACACACACACACACACACACACACAAACATATATATATATATATATATATATATATATATATATATAAGAGAGTTTCATAATTTGCTTGAAGCATTGTGTATGTATTGGTTAGGAGGTTGATTTAGAAGGCCATCACAATGCAGTTTGGAATAAATAAAAAATAATAATACGGTAACAATGGTGTTGTGTGTTGACCTGTATTTTTTTATTATTTCTTGAATTTTCGAGGTAATACCTCTTTATCAAAAGAATTGAACTGAAGCAGTACAGCTATGGCATTTCTTCCTAAATGAATTTTTTTTTTTTTGAAAATGACGTTATTTTTTAAATAACTGTATTCCCGTGTGAGCGTGAATGCGCATTCACGCTCACACGGGAATACAGTTATTTAAAAAATAACGTCATTTTCAAAAAAAAAATTCATTTAGGAAGAAATGCCATAGCTGTACTGCTTCAGTTCAATTCTTTGATAAAGAGGTATTACCTCGAAAATTCAAGAAATAATAAAAAAATACAGGTCAACACACAACACCATTGTTACCGTATTATTATTTTTTATTTATTCCAAACTGCATTGTGATGGCCTTCTAAATCAACCTCCTAACCAATATATATATATATATATATATATATATATATATATTCTAATTTGCCATGCAGCCAACCGATTATTAATTACCTGCCAACACTCAATACAAAATGTTCTGTTAGTCTATTTGTCACCATCAAACTTATAAGGAAGCATTGTGACGATCGGAAATAGCTAGCACTTTCTTCTACGCGTAACAATTTTTCAAGCCAAACAATTTTTCAAGATGAATCCAATCCTTCAGAATGTCGCAACTGCATTCAATCATAATCGTTTCAAATGTTCCTTTGCAATTCTCAGTCCACCTTTATGACCAGACCCCGATTATTCTATCATTAGTAACTGTCATCTAGATGACAAGTCGTTTTCCGTTCATCTGTTCGGCTTCCATCTAAAAGGAGATATATCATCAAACACACGATTTTGCGATTTCCTTTGTATTGATTCATTTCAGGTAAATCATTGCATTCTTCTCGTGCATTTATCGGTCCATCAAATCTATACGATTTAAACTTACAGTGTGCTTTCGTATTAATGCAAAAGAAAGGACAGAGTGGCTTCAAATGAGGAAGGATAGAATGCTGCTGTAGGCTGTTCTAAACTACTACAATGGCAGAATACAGTAAATCATCATCATCATCATCATCATCATTGTCCAAGTGATTGCCTCAAAAGTATTCCATGTCATTTTGAGTTGTATAGTATCAAGTTCAAAATTCAAGATTGACACAAATGTATTAAAATTTGTACTGAGTTTCATCAAAATGTTGAAATTTCATAATCACAATATTTCAATTTAATGGAAACTTAATTTAGCAGGTATTTCAAAATTTAGTGGTTAATCCTTTTTGAAATGCCAATTTCAAAATTTAAGCTTGCCATTAATATATTTCCTGTTATTTTCAATTTCATAATCAAATAAGTTCATTCAGCATTGCCAAGTTCAAAACTAAAGATTACCACAAATCTATTTAATTTCATGATCTCAATATTTCAGTTTAATGGAAATAGTGTTATTTTAACAGGTATTTTAAAATTAAATTGTAAGTCCTTTCTGCAAAGCCAATTTCAAAATTCAAAGTTGCCACAAATGTATTCCTGGTCATCTAGATTTCAAATTTTACAATCACAATATCTCAGTTTAATGGAAAAAATCTTCTTTTTTTTTTCAGAGATTTTTAATTAAGTTCATTGTCAAGAAAATAAATTGTGTTGAAAAATGAATATTTCCCGGGTAGATTTGCTGTCATTGTTTCATTAAAGTCCAAGTAGTGCAGCTATAGAGTAGCAGTGACACGGGAAAATATAGAAACAATAAAAATGAATATACTTTATGAAAATCTTTCTATTGTTTCATATAAACTCTGGAAGATTTTGGAAATAATCATAAACGCACGCTTGCATAAACTACGCTTCTCCTTTTAACGTCGATTGGTTTTTCGTAATAGTCGTTTACATTCTGATAATACCTGAACCCCACCTATATATACACACACACACACACACATACACTCGTGTATATATATATATATATATATATATATATATATATATATAAATATATATAAAAGAGGGTGAATCTGTTGAACTTTTCATTGTTCACTTTTTTTTTCTTTTTTTTCTATTTTTCTTCTTCCATGCTTAAAAATCCAGTAAACATTTTTTTTGTATAACCATGTCATCGTTATATATATATATATATATATATATATATATATCCTTTGAAACATTTCTAATGAAGTAATCTCAATATCAATAATACAACGAGTGCAGATCTAAGTTAATTTGATATTGGTTCTAATGACTGCATAGACGAGAAACTGAGAGTCTGCGCTATCCTACCTTTATATATATATATATATATATATATATATATATATATATATATATATACACGGATAAAGAAAGAAAAAGGGAGAGAGGATAAAGTTTTATAGATGGGTATCAAACGTTTATCTGTTAAGATATATACACAGAAACAATTGAACTTGTGTTGCATCATGCTCGTGGAGAGGGATTGCTATACACACACACACACATATATATATATATATATAATATATATATATATATATATATATATATTGAAAATGGAAGAGAATCCGACTGTATGTTGAAATGAAAAGTAAAGGAAAGCAAATGCTGAACGGATAAAATAGTTTTTATTTTTATATTGTTTTACTGACACGTGTTTCGGCCAGGAGTTTATCCCTGTACATATGTATACTATCTATTATTATTTTAAATACAAAATAAAATAACAATAATAGAAAACTATACTTTTTTATTTTTAGTATACAAGGAATAACGGACTTTTTAAATTTTTGGGTGTATTCTTTTTTTTTTAAGAATTTAGTTTACTCTGACGAAGCCCGTTATTCCCTGTATACTAAAAAAATTAGAGTTTTCTATTATTGTTATTTTATTTTGTATTTAAAATAATAATAGATAAAATATATATGTACATGGACAAACTCCTGGCCGAAACACGTGTAAGTAAAACAAAATAAAAATAAAATATTTTTAATCCATTCAGCATTTGCTTTCCTTTATTTTTCATTTCATATATATATATATATATATATATATATATATATATAAACAATAAAGTTCGTCATCAATTGTAAAATAAAATATTTTCAAGTACCTTTGTCAGCGAAATTAATGATTGACTAGAGTCAATGGCGCTTGGTGGTTGACATTATGAGTGAATGTGTGTGTGTGTTACAGAAAGACGGACAAACACAGAGAGAGAGAGAGAGAGAGAGAGATGAGGGCGAATGATATGGTGTGTTTTGCGTGATTACGGGGATTCATATGTCATGAAAACATGAGAAGCGAAATCTCTTCTTCAAAGAATTCAACAAACCGAAAGAAAATTAATTTCACTCGTCCCTGGTGAGCATGAACAAATTAATAAATCCGCAGTTTAATGATGAGATAAAAATTTGTTTGAAATACCATTTTTTAAATCGTCTTCTATAACAATTAACTTAATCCAGTGGTGAATACTAATCCCATAGTAAAACGACCATCAATAAAAAAAAAAAATCAGATGGAAAATCTCTTAATGACATATATATATATATATATATATATATGAAATATTCTGTATGTCTGCCCGTATGTCTATTTTTACAACGACTGAGCGCAAGTCTTTTTATAAAGGAAAATTGGTGGGGACCGTTTCCCCACCAAAGTTTAATAAAATCCACACATCCTATTTTTTTATTTAGAAAAGGTTAAAAAAAAAATGTTTTTACCTCTCATTTTTCTTACGATAAGCTAAATAAATATATAAAGGTATAAATCAATGATATATCAAAAATACTTCAAAGATAATTAAGAATAAAACAAATTACTAATGGATAAACATAATAAAAAGCAAATAAAGACAAAATAAAACCTAATTACTTATATATATATATATATATATATATATATATATATATATATAATATATATATATATATATATATATATATATATATATATATATATATATATATCTCAGTCGATAGAGCATTCGGCTAGAAACCACAAGGTTCCTAGTTCGATACCGGTCCTCGCCAACTCAGCGTATGAGTAGCACAGGGATCTGTGCTGTAAGGTAAGGAGCTGATGGTGGGTGTGGCGCTCCACCTCAGATGCTAAAAACAATCTCCTTGGTCTAGGGCTATTGAAAAGGGATAGACTCCCTCGCTGACTGGCTGATACCGACTTTAGGCCGCCGCGTCGACTTTACTTTACTTTTTACTTATATATATATATATATATATATATATACAAACAAACAAGAAGAATGATAAAGATAAAGAACTTAAAAACAAGAATATATAAAGAATAAAAGATAATAAAACAAATATATAGATAAATATTTTTTTAATAATCTCTATCTAAATATATTTAAATTATTTATTTTTAAATCCCGGACAATGCGAGCAGCTGTTATAAAAAGTGTTTGGTTTTGGTTTGTTTTGTTTTACGGCATATCAACTTCAAAGGGACATTTAATGCCGACAAAGTTTTGAAATAAATTCATTCTTAATGGATACTCAATTTTTCTTTTTGTAAACACATTTTCCTATTTAACCAATAAATGGGACCCTAACAGGTACTACCAATCCGGGTCAGAATGGACCAGGGAGCAATGGAGATGAAGGGGTGCTGCATATTCCCTACACCCCGAGAACAGGAAACTCACCATAAGGGCAATAGGGTCGGAGCAATCATATAGGTGCTAGGGTATGACGCGTACCAGTCAATGGAACGGAGGGGGGCTCTTCGACCACCCGTCTAGCCCAAGTAAGGACCAAAGGGGAGTGTTGCAGGTCATGAAGAAAAAAAGTGTACGGAATACACAATACGACAACGTTATATTTTCAAAAGTAGTTTTACCAACAAAACACGGTAATCATTGGGTTCATAAAGAGACAAAAAATCAGACTCGGTTTAAAAGTTTCCGGTACTTTTCTTTTAAGAAAAGAATAGTGCTTTGATGACTGAATAATGACGCTATGAATTTTTAAATAATTGATACAATCATTTACATACAAAGCGTGATTAGTCAGCCATCAAAGAATTTCACTAGGTTTCTAAAAATGAATCCACCTATCAGGCAAATTGTGTATTTTCAGACGGAAGAATTATTTTGCTTTATATTCGATAAATTTGCCCAGAAATCTTTGAATAAATCGTGACAAGCACTGAAGTAAGAAGCGTTGCCTCGAAGGAAACAAGTCAATAAAACCTATTATTACTCACTATATGTATATATATATATACACACACACACACACACACACACACACACACACACATATATATATATATATATATATATATATGTATATATGTATATATATAAATCGTGAAGGCATTCAAAAGTTGAGCATTTGCAATGTTGGATGCACTTTAGCGAGGGGGTAGAAAGCCGAAATGATCCGGAACCCCCAATAAAATACAAAATCACTGATGATATATCGGATCCCATCCTCAAGAACTATTTTGATATATATATATATCTGTGTGTGTATGTGTACATGTGCGTGTGTGTGTAATTTTATTATATATATATATATATATATATTATATATATATAGGATTTATTTATCATTTTAATTTTTTAGCATTATTTTTATTATCATTTTAATTATTATTCTAGTAAATACGTTACGCTCAATATTTATAGTTTAAAATTTGAAATAAATTTCGAAAACTTCACAAATAAACAGAAAAATACAGGTAATTACATTTTAAACAAATACATAAATATGCACGCGTTTTTGTAGCTGTTGTTTTAGAAATAATTTTAAACAACGAATTACATCACATAGTTTTGAAATAGAAAGCTACTAAAGACTACAAAATGCTAAGATTTTTCTCATTTTTCTTTATATAAAGGGCCGATTTAGCTCAGCCGATAGAGCGTCCGCTTACAAACCACAAGGTTCCGAGTTTCAACACCGGCGCTCGCCAACACAGCGTATGATTAGCACAAGGATGTATGCGATAAAGTGAGCAGCTGATGGTAGGTGTGGTGGTAAGCCTCAGACGCTAAAAAAAACATATCCTTGGTCTAACGCTAGTGAAAAGAGATAGACTCCTTCTCTGGCTGGCTGATACCAACTTTTGGCCACCCGACGACTTTACTTGCTTTATAGAGATATATTTGAGTGAGAGTGTGACCGACAGGTCGTCTTTCATTTATTTTCTCTTTAACAAAATGTGTAATCTACCAGCGGTTGAAATCTTTTCTGTAGCAAACACTTTTTTAACATCAAAGAAATTTTATTCCAAAAATTATAGCCGTATTCAATGCGTATATATTTCTTTTTTCTTAGAGGAAACTGTTTCAGGCAAAAGTGAGAACGTGACATAAGTTTGAATGGGGAAAAAATGAACTAAAAAGACATTGACTCAGCCGTGAAGTGGGAAAGTGCGGTGATCTTTTGACAGAATTTGTACTATAAGTAAAAAAAGAATATACATATATATATAAATGTGTGGAAGCGCGTGGTGTAATGGCTAAAAGTCATGGGAATGGACTCGTCGTCCCGATTTCAAATCCTTGATGTGGTAATTGCATTTCACTTTACGCTAATACCCTTGGGAAAGGTATGAATCCTACTCTCCCCCCCCCCCAGCTATGGATGAATAGTAGGGCAGACTGTGCTCTTTAACCTTGGTTAGGCAACCGGTCTAGGAGAAGGAAAACTCTGAATTCAAAACTGTTGAACTCCGCTTAAGAAATTGATCTTGTGTCACATCCTGCTCTTGCGGAGGGGTTGGTAAATATATATATATATAAGTGTGTGTCTCTGTGGGTGTCTCTGTGTGTGGGAAGATCCATTATATATATATATATATAGAGAGAGAGTGAGAGAGAGACATATGAATATTTAAATATATTGATATATGTATATGCATACATATGATTATTGATAGATAAACAGAAAGACATGGACACTGAATATTTGTGTGTGTGTTTGTGTGATATTTTATACGAATTGGTATATTTCCATGTAAATGTACACATAGATATCTCTTTGTATTTCTCTCATCCTCTCTCGCCACCTCTCTCTCTCTCTCTCTCTCTCTCTATAATATATATATATATATATATATATATATATATATATATATAAATAGAGAGAGAGAGAGAGTGTGAGAGATAGAGACACACACATACATATATATAGTAGTGTCTCTACATGATTTTACTCTTGCTAATTTAGGGGATAACTACTTCGAAAATTGATATTTGGGGAGGGGTAATTATAAAAAAAACATCGTTAAACTAATTGAAGTTGTTGAAAACATTGTAGGATATATATTTACCAACACTGCCGTACACGAGGCCAATTTCTTAACCAGAGTTTAAGAGGTTTGAATTCAGTGTTTTCTTTCTCCTAGACTGGTTGCATAACGAAGGTTAAGGAGCCCAGTCTGTCCTACTGTTATCTATAGCTCTTTCCCAAAGGTATTAGCCCTATGTAAAATGTTATCACGGTAACCATTACACACACTCGCCTTAATCATAGTATAAGAAACCCATTATTTCTTTTCTTTTGTCACCGTTGATCAGAATACCAGAATCATCAATTAAATAACACATCAACAAATGTAACTTGACTCAATCTCCAAATTACATACAGTAATTCATTGACCTCATCTTACTCTCACCTGACTGGAGACTTCGTTGTAGTTAGTTTGGTTTGTTTGGTTTTACGACATATCAACCTCAGTGGGTCATTTAATGCCGATAAAGTTTTGAAATAAATCAATTCTTAATGGATAATACAATTTTTTTATAAATACATTTTTCTATTTAACCCATAGATGGGACCCTAACAGGTACTACCACTCCGGGTCACAGTTGACCAGGGAGCAATGGTGATGAAGGGGTGCTCCACATTCCCCAAACCTCCAGAACTGGAACCTCACCATCAGATAGAGTTTAACGTCATTCCCAGGACATGTAGACCCGCAGTCACCGCCTTCTAGCACCCATATGATAAAAAGGGGTTTGGGCTTGCCATAAGGGCAATAGGGTTGGGGAAATCATATAGGTGCTAGGGCTTGACGTGACCAGCCGATTGGTCGGAGGGGGCCTCTCCGACCGCCCGTCTAGCCCAAGATAGGACAAAAGTGGAGTATTGCATGTCATGAACTGCTCATCCACCTGGGCTCTATCCTTAAGCATCACGGGTCGCCACCCACGGCCAACAGGTGGCCCCATTGGAGGAGTCTTACCCCTTTTCAGAGGTGCAGTCGGTGTATTCTAACGCCCCAGCCGACAGGGTGGTCGTTGTAGTTAAAACTTAACTCTATCATGTTTTTTTTTGTTTTTTTTTTTTTGTATTTTTTATGTATATGCGCATGTCTGTGGTTCATATTAATTCCTCTTCCGAGACACATATTTGCCTCATATTTTACTTTGCTCAAATATGTTTAGCAGTTTACTGGATCTTCTTACATCTTCCATGCATTAAAATAAATAAAAAATGTTCTTTAGTATTTAAAGGCTTTTATAACAGGCGACATGTCTTCATAAAGAACTCTGAAAATGCGATGCCCCCCAAGCTCCCAATATTTATAGGTTTTCATTTAATAGAAATAAAAAAGGAAAAAAAACCGTATCCAAACTGCAATGTCTACAGACACAAATTATATACTGGAGGGTCCATCAAATGGCCACGATTTTACTGTTTTCTAACATCCCACACAGATAAAAGAAATTGATTGGTAGGGAGGGGGAAGCAAGAGACAGACGGGTTGACTTGATTGTTTTGTGTTTGAACGATAAACGACTAAACGAGAAAGAAAAAAATAGTGAACAATAAGAAATTTGCAATAAGAAAGCCGACAAAATGTCAACGATATGTTCCAAGACGAAACTGCGCGTGTATGTCTCTGTGAATTTAAATAATTTGTACTTAAAAGATCAATAAGTATACAATGCATGTTGCCACAAATACAAGAAACAAACAATCAGAACAACGAAAAAAATGGTTTAGTCTTAAAGAAAATGGCTTTGTTGTGTTATTCAAACGATAGTTTCTGTCGTATGTTGTTGTCTATTCGCTACTATTTGTGCATTACTGTAAAATGATAAGGAAAAAAATATTAGTGATTCATTTGTCTACGTGAATATGTGGAATCAAGTCTGCGAATGTAATTTTTTTAAGCACAATGGACTCTTAACTTAGATATGTATAGTTCCCCCAATCACACACACACACACACACACACATATATATATATATATATATATATATATATATATATATATATATATATATATATATATATACACGTTTTCTTTTAGTATTATTTACTCGCGTTTCTATGTGCTTTTAATTTTCTCTTTTGGGAGGGGGCTTCTTTTACCGAATTTTTTTAACGATAATAAAAGTGAGAATGTCTGTATTCGTGTGAATATCTGAGTTTTTCTTATAGTTAGTTAGTAATCTTAGCTTAGTTGTGGCACAAAACCGAGACAAGACAAGTAAGGGTCACCAAGTAAGAATCGAAATTACTAAAAAATAGTCTACAAATCCAACTTCCTAACCATGACACGACCTGAGTGGGCCATTTGAGTTTTACATATCAAAGTGTCTCACTGAAGTGTTTCTCTATTGAGTAACCACAAGCAAGTGGTCTAGAAGATTATTACTGGTGTGTAGTGAGTTCGATTCTTACTGGCGGTTCCATGCTAATGACCTTGTGACAAATAGATATGACCTATTACCTATATAAGCTAGCTCTTCCTTTAGAATAGATTGTAACCAGATATAGTTCAGTTCTCGCTGAGAATATCACCACTGTTCTAGTCTATAAAGTAGCAGGCTTAATGTAGTATGATCGTTATTTAACTTGTCCCCCATAGTAGCTTTTTACCCAACCCATTCACTTGTGGCAGGATGTTACACAAGCTCGTAGGTATGGGGAGTTCAGCGAGAATCAAACTCGTTATTCGGTTGAAATCGATCTGCGAGACTAGATTGCCAACAATTACACCCTGATGGGACGTCTAACTTGTCCCCCATACTATTTTACTAAGGAAGTAAATTCCAGTTCTTTTTGTGCCCTACCTCTAACCTTTTTCCAGACTATATTAAACTGTTTGCCAAACAAATTTACCCTAATGGCTGAACCAAATTTTCTTGGTATTTTTTTTTACCTGTATGATATGATATTTTAAAGTTCACTATACCCAGAACTCATTCTATTCAAATAAAGTCAAATTATTGTTGTAATTTGAGTCTTTCTGCTTAATTATAATGAATTAATCATCAGTTTTTGTATTTTGCTTACGGTAGGATCACTGCTTAGAGCGGTTTAAAGCAGGCTAATAGTTAACACTGACAAACGTAGCGTGACCGTTATTAAACTCGGATCAGATATTATTTTTCTCGTGTAGTGAATTCAATTTACTTTATTGCTCCACTATTGTGACCTTGTGTCAGATTATATTCAGTACTGCCAAACGTAGCTCGGTCGTATTAAGCTCGTATAATCGATCAAATGTCGTAAAATCGATTCTCGCATGACAAACCATATTTACCAGATCCAAACATAACGTGATTATTATTAAGCTCGTATATTCGACCAAATTAATCATCAAGGGGATTCGATTCTTTCTTTACTAGCATGAATCTATATAGGACTTGGTTAAAGATACAATAATGTTGAGGCGCTGTCGACGGGGCTTAGAATAAGCCGCAGATGGGTAATCTCCCCCAAAAAGATGGTCTAATTATAACACTAAACTGCATCTGTTAATGAGGCTCAACTTCTGGAGATCGGAGGACTGTGGTTGATTGCGGGTTGTCTATGTGCAATCAGGGCATCTGATTTGGCTTCTCTCTTCTTTTGATCTGTCATCATAGGACTTTTAAGAGTTCTCATTTTTGTGTCCGTTGCTGTTTTTAGTAACGAACACAAGACTTGATAGTGTTTTTAGATGTCTTTATTTAAACCAAGTAAGAGCAACACCCGTAGAGAAATGGCCTACAGACGGTAGATGCCATTTGCATCCGTTCCGTTCAGTTACCCAGCCCAAACTGGTTTTCTAACTATCTTTCTATTCTCATGCTTGGCTCTGGCTAATCAGAGACCAACTACAATGTCAGTAAAAGTTGAAGCTATATCAATTACTTATACGGTGTTTTCTATGATTTTTTTCAATTTCTACAACAATGTACTTAATCTATAGGCAACCTATCAATTATGTAACACCAGTATCTAGTGTTATGTTTTTATCTACAGTCTGATGAACGAAAATAAATTCAATTGATCGTTTGTCATCCCACTGCTCTTCCAAAATCCAGAATTTATGCTCAGATTCAGCATTAAAAATATTTTTTCCCAAAAGATTTTAAACGTAAATAAAATTTTCCAAATACCATGTATTCCTTTGCTATTTCATTTGTACATATATCTTTATATTTTTATGTTTGGGTGCGCAAGTATAAATATTAGCTATCGATAATATGCTATATTTAAATAAAAATCTTGCTGCATACGAAATGTGTTTTCGCTGTCGACCCGAGAAATAGAATCATACTGATAATGTTCTGAAAAAAAGATATATCTTCGAAGAGATGGAATATAATTGGATACATCGAGTTTTTGATTTATATATTTTATTAAAAGTATTTCGATAACTCGATACTGAAAACACTAATTGGTAAATCCCTGAATTCTACTGCATTTTATGCTGATCAATTTTTGATTTATTTTTTTTACTTTTCGATCTATAAATGCTGATTTTAGACATTATATATATATATATATATATATATATATATATATATACATAAAAATGTATATATATATATATATATATATATACATACATTCAAAATGTATATATATATATATATATATATATATATATATATAATATATAAATGTAGGCATATATAAATATTACATGCGAATTTTTGTGATCCATGGGAATTTTTGTGACAGGCTGATGAATGCGTAAAAACCTATGTAATATATATATATATATATATATATATATATATGTGTGTGTAATATTGTAAAAATTGAAAAAGCACAAGTTTTATTAACGAATGATGTGTAATAAGCCTACGCTACAGTGTTTTGGTCTGTGTAGACCACTGATATTGAGCACTCCACTAACACACACACACACACACACATAATATATATATATATATATATATATATATTCCATACTAATATATATGTAACCATAGATTTATAACAGCTCTATTACTGATATTGAGCCCTCTACTAATAATACCAAAAAGCCTGGCCATCACTAAATCACTAAGTGAGCTAGTGATATATATATATATATATATATATATATATATATATATACAATAAATCTCACCTGTTGAGAGAAATCCTTAAACTCGGATTTTCAAGTTATTAATCTGTTTTACTTCTCAGTCGGTTGGGCATCATTATTGAACTCTATCTATAAACGTTTTGAGTAGATGATGGGGTAAGTTGGAAGTGTTATTTTGTATCAATATCATCCAATCTTGGATTTTTATATTATTGAAGATAAATCATGATAAATATGGGAATAGACTGATGAATGAAAAAATTGAAAATAATTTGAAAATAAAAAAATGAGGGATGGAGATGTGTCTAATTATACTTCATTAGTCTCACCAAAAGTGTCTACCTTAGGCTTTTCAAATTTGGAGAGGTGTAAAGTCATTATCAGACGATAACCCTGAAGTAATATTCTAAATAAGATATTGTTATTGAACTCTATCTAAAAACGTTTGGAGTAGACGATAGGGTAACTTTTAGATAGTCTGCTCCAAATATTTAGTGCGAAACTAAAAGTAAATGCTTCACTGGAATTCGAACTCGCTTACGTGATGTCAAAATCGAGCACGTTAGCCACTTCGTCTTTCCCCTCCCGTAACATATGAGTTGGGTAAGTAAATTCATTATAAAAAAGTAAAGTAAAGTCGGTAAAGTCATCTGCAGTCAGCGAGGGAGTCTATCCCCTTTTCAATAGCGCTAGACCAAGGAGATTGTTTTTTGGCGTCTGAGGCGGCGCACCACACCTACCATCAGCTCCTTACTTTACCGCACAGATCCCTGTGCTACTCATATGCTGAGTTGGCGAGGACCGGTATCGAACTAGGAACCTTGTGGTTTCTAGCCGAACGCTCTACCGACTGAGCTAACCCGGAATGTCTTAGCCTTTGTTTTCTTTTTCATACTTCACATGCCTATGTTTATATTTACCAACCCCTCCGCACGAGCAGGGTGAGACGCAAGGTCATTTTATGCGGGATTTAACAGGTTTGCATTCAACTAGACTGGTTACCTATTTATGGTTAAAGAGCCCAGTATGCCCTGCTATTTATTCATAGCTGAAAAAGAATGGGATTCATACCTTTCATAAAAGGTATTAGATCCATGTGAAATGCAAACAGCTTCGTCCATGAATTGAACTCGTGTCGACGGGTCCATTTCCTACGACTCTAAGCATTAGACCACGCGCCTCCTATGCGTATCTGTGTGTCTCTTGAAGGTAAAATAGTTTCGTGACAAAGAACAGCATTCTTGAAATTGCTTCTTCAAATCTACGTTTGTTTTTTGGGGTGTTTTTCTGTCGTTATTTTAAGATTTACAAAAAAAAAAAACATTGTATATGAGAAGGTAAGATAAAACACAATTAAATGCGTGTACCTCTTCTCATTCAATTCCCGTTTAATGTAAGGTATATATGTCAAAATCTACTTGTCTCTTTAGGTTAACATTCATGTATTGTGCATTGTTTCTTCACAAAGGCGCGAGTATGTATTTGGCCAAGAAATCCTTTGTCAACCGACTCACCGAATAGAGAACTAGTTGTATGAATGGCACGTATATCCATTATATAATCTTTTCTGTCTATTATACTATTCGTTTCAAGGCGGGTAAATGCAAAAAGAAGAGAGAGAGAGAAAGAGAGTGGGTGAGAGAGAGAATAAGTAAAGGGGGGGCAGTGGAAGAGAATAGAACCATTCAGAGAGTTCGTATAGCTAAATTGAAATTTTAGGGTAAAAAATTGTTTAAGAAGTGGCAATTTTCATTTTTTTTCTCTCTTATTTTTTAATAATTGAAATCCTATATGATTTAGAGACGACAAGCAGACCTGATATCAATTTTAAAACTATCTTTAAATAATTGATTTTATTTTCTTTCTTATTTTTTTTGTATCGTTTAGCTGGCTCTTGTCAATCGAATTATAGAATGCCTACCTGTGAATTCTATGAATAATTCACAGGTCTCTTTTTTGTCTCAGTTTCTTTCAATGCAGAAACACATTTAATTCTTTCTTTTCCTTTAAATTAAAAAGAAACTTCATTGGCATAAATGAATATCATGTAAGTAAAGAACAACTAAATTGATAAGTACTCTAGCGTCGTGAGTTCGATCTTTAGTTGCAGTCCAGAATAGTGTATCCATTTACCAGACTGAAACTGGAATTACTAAGTGTATCATCATCATCATTTCACGCTAGTATCACGGGTATCCATAGCAATCTCCGCCGACCATCCCTATCGTTTATTGCCCTCGGAAGGTCATCTGCACAGCATCAAGTATCCGCGTAGAACTGGTCAATGTATGTCTTTGCTGGCGACCCGCACTGCTGTGCAGTTTTTTACAGAAGAATATCATTTATGAGCTCGTCCTTGCTTCTCCAGCAGTGTCCAGCATGTCTTGTTCATCTTACTCGGATGTTTTGTGCAATAGGGGGAATGTGGTCGTACAGCTGCTTCCTTGTTTGTTTAAGATCGCATGCAGCATTCTTGCACAGCTCCATCTAGTTTCTTCTCTAGGCGCTTTGTTTGGTTCAAAGTGGTGCAGCCATACAGTAGCACTATCATGGTACTACTGTACGTGTGCACTACGTAGACGCTAACTAAATACTTAGAAAAAGAGTTACATAAACGCTACACAAAATGGTGTGTGCTTTCTTGAACAAATCTTGGCAGCAGCACCAGACAAAAAAGCATTTGTACAGCCACTTACCCCATATCACTCGAACCATCCATGAACAAGACATGCTGGACACTAGTAGAGAAACAAAGACAAACTCATCGGTGACGTTCTCTTGTGGACACCTATACATAAACACACCATTGTAAACCGACCAGCAAAATCCTATATCAATCATATCTGTGCGGATACTGGATGCCGTACGGAAGACCTGCCAGGAGCGATGACCGATAGGAACGGGTAGAGAGACAGAGAGAGAGAGTCATGGGATCCCTGATGGCAATACTTGATTATAATTATGATGATGATGCTTTAAAATAGATTTCCAATTTTAAGGTGCTGCATCTGCCCAATTATTTAGTCATAACTATTGGGACAATTAGATTCATGCCTTTTCCAAAACTATTAGCGTGAAGTGGATCATAAAATGCACTCGGCTAGGGTTTGAACTCGTTTCGCCAACGCCATTGTTCTTACCCCCACCGTAATACCACTAATGCCTTTAACAAGTTTTAGCTGTCACCTGCTTACTTCAAGACAAAGGCTAGACATTAATAAATAACCTTACTTAATATCCAGACATTCTTTCTCATTAAGATGCATTTGTTGCCTCATGACTCAAGTGTTTCGCCCCTGGATTTTCTTGCTAAGCGAGAATTAAGGTAGTTTTTGAGACCCTTCCCATGGAAACTGTAACATCAGCTTGCTCCAGGTTTCGGAGAAGGATTGAGGCTAATTGCTGTTATTTTGAGTGAAACTTGTTGACAGTAGTGTAATTTCTGTGCCTGTTGAATTTCTTTACAATCCATTAAATTTTGTAGTTACCAAACACTTTTTCTTTTTCCTTGTGAAACTGTCAAATTTCTCCCGAACTATATATATTATTTTGTATAGACGCAGAAATCAAGTTTGGTCTGAAAATTTGCTTTCTTTATAGAATTTTGTGGAGGCGCGAGGTGTAATGATTAGAGTCGTAGAAAATGGGCTCACCGACGTGAGTTCAAATTCGAGACAAGGCTGTTTGCATTTGACATTGCTCCAATACCCTTCAGAAAGGTAGGAATCCAACTATCCTCCCTCAAGCTATGGGTAAATAATAGAGCAGACTTGGCTCTTTAACCATGCCTAAGTAAACAGTCTAGGAGAAGGAAAACAAGGAAATATAATGGAATTCTATACAGGTGCATTAACAACAGGAATCCAAGTATTGGTACCAAGTATCCAATGAATAGAAGAGTTAAAAGCAGTGAGTGTAATGGGGACATTGTTCTGTGAGAGGCTGGTATAAAGAATGTTATAATCGACCAAGATTTTACGGTGTCAATGTCACCGTATAGATGCGATTAGGTAAATATGTATACAAATAAAAAAAATAAGTAAGTAAAGATAATGTGTTATATTATCTGCGTAAGCCCACAAGGGTACTGTGCACTGACATATTCCAACAGTACAACATTATATCGAGGAAGAAGATAACACGATACCATGGATGAAGATAACGACAATAATGATAAAATGTATGTCGGTGCCAATGAACTGAATTGTAAAAAATAATGTTACAATCACAACCTCAGCTTCAATATCAGAAGATATTATCACATCAAATACCCAAATATATTATCAAGCAACGATATAAGGTAATGATTTAAGGATGTGTCTCATTGAATGGTACAATATCTATTAATAACGGAGAATCGGTTGCATTTTGTCTGTAATCGAATCTACGTCATTGCTTACGTCGCATTATCCAAAATCGTCAATACATAAAGAACAACCCTGTATTATATACATTCAAAAATAATTTGTAATCTCGCCCTTTTTTCAGCAACAAGAACGTAACCAAAAAGTTTACAAATAAATAAATACCTTCGATTTTGTGTAAAATTTATGAGAAAAATATTCTAAAGAATTATTTAATTTTCCATTTCAAATTGTTTCATTTTTTTTTTTTACTCCTTTGATTAATTTGATGATTTTATTTTCTTATGATAAAAACCCTCTGACACTGAATTTTTAACTCAGACAATATCTTTCAGAAATTAATTTTACACCGCCCGAAGTGTGTTTTTTATTTAATAGAAAAAAAATGACTGCAGATTTGTATCAATACATTTTGAATATAAATCTATTCGTTTCTGAACCCTGTCGGCTGGGTCTGTAGAATACACCGACTGCAGCCCTACAAAGGGGTAAAATCCCCTCAATGGGGCCACCTGTTGACCGTAGGTGGCAACCTGGGATGCTTAATGATATAACCCTGGTGGTTGAGCAGTGTAGCATAGGCTAAACGGGCGATCAGAGAGGCCCACTCTGATCAATCCTAGTACCTATATGGTTGTCCTGAGCTTATTGCCCTTATGGCAAACCCAACTCTTTTTATCATATATGTGATAGAAGGCGGTAGCTGGGGTCTTAGTGTCCTGGGTAGGACATTAAACTGTATCTACCAATGTTGGGGCTGTGGGGAGTGTGGAGTATATTTGTATCGTCATTACACCCAGGTACACTCTGGCCTGGAGTGGTAGTACCTATTAAGAAAAAATGAGTTTAAGAATGTGTTAAAAATTGAGTTAAAAAGAAATTTTGAATACCCATCAAGCATGAATAGAACAAAACGTCTCCGTCATAAAATAACCCAACAAGGGTCGTGATGCCGTAAAATCCAACAAGCCACCAAACCAAGCCTATTAGTTTCTGTGAAGAAGTTTTGACTTTAGAAATAATGACTTTTACAACAGTATAACGATGCAAAGCATTCGACAAAAAGTACTTGGAGGTGTTTAGCAGACAATGGTGTCGATGTTATTCCGTGTCCAAGTCAGTCTGCAGACCTGAATCCAATTGAAGATTTATGGAGAACATTAAAAAACAACATTAATCTAAGGATATGGAAGGTTCGAAGAAGATTTTCAGAGAAGAGTAATCTCAAATATCAAACATACTTGCACAGCACATGCTACCCGGCTGAATAGATATACACACATATACACGTGCACACACACAAACATATGGGAGTAAAAAGAGAAAATCAATCCGACAGTATGTGGAGAAGAGTAGACAAATACGGGATGTTATAGTAGATAGAAGTTTATTGATATCACCACCAGTAATAAAATTCCATACAGTATTACACCACGTGTTTGTCTACTTTTCTCCATATATATATTTACCAACCCCTCTGCACGAGCGGGTTGTGACACAAGGTCTATTTATTAAGCGAAGTTTAACAAGTTTGAATTCAGAGTTTTCTTTCTCCCAGACTGGTTACCTAGCCATGGTTAAAGAGTGCAGTCTGTCCTGCTATTTACCCATTGCTGGAGGGAGAATGGGATTCATACCTTTCCCAAGGGTATTAGCGCCACGTGAAATGTAAACAGCTTTGACCAGGAACTGAACTCGGGTCGACTCTAACCATTAGTCCACGCGCCTCTCCATATATATATATATATATATATGTATTTGTGTGTGTGTTAGTGGGTGTAAGCTTG
>CM042146.1:83374418-83384418 GCA_023376005.1 Doryteuthis pealeii | reverse complement strand
ACAGCTATTTTGTTGTATATATAAATACAATTGCATGTTATTAGTATGTAGATATGGTCAACAGTCTTAATGATGAAAAACAATTTTATTAATAATTAAGGTTTAAATAGAAATAAAATCATGGAGAATGTGATGTAAATAACAAAGGGAATTGTGACTTGTATAGTAATATAGTTTCGGTTACAGACAGAAAAACACACAATCTCTATTATAATAATATATATATATATATATAGAGAGAGAGAGATAGATAGATAGATAATATGGGTGCTATATTCAAGAGTAAAATTGTGGAAAGAGAATTTATATCTATGTTAGTGCAGCGTGGACATAGTCAACGGCGTTGTGTTACAGACAGTTTCTAGCCACTGCGATTTTCAAACCAAGTCTTCATTTGAAAATCGCAGAGGCGAGAAACTGTCACTAAACACGTACCGTTGACTCCATGTTCACACTGCAGTAATTTAGATATAAATACACATTAACACACATACACACACACACACATATATATAAATATATACATGTGTGTGTGTGTGTGTGTAACAGTGGTGATGCTGAAGGGTAGGGTTTTGGGGTTCAGTCCAAAGAGCTATAATCTCTCTATTTTGAAGCAATAAAGATTATTTCGAAACAAGTCATTCGTTCTTGTCTTTGGTTTGGTTGAACTATCAGGAATAGTTATTTTAACAAACCTTTATAGCTTAATTCCCTAAAATGTTGATTAGCACTGGAGTAAATAACACCAAATAGATTTTTAAAGTTATACGATGTCAATTAGTTTTTAACTATATATATATATATTGGTTTGTGTATATATATATGCATACACACACACATATATATGTATATATATATGCACACACACACGTATATATATATATATATATATATATATATATATATATATATCAGGTGTGTCATAAAAGTATCAAGATTTAAACTGTATTTACCAAGATAGAAATTAACAATGAATGAAATGTTTTTTTGTTTTTTCAGAATACAAGGTGTGAATAAATTACAAAGTCTCGATACTTTTTTAACACACTTTATATATATATATATATATATATATATATATCGCAACTCGCCTTTCAAAAAATATAACGCTGAACAAATACATTTACAAACTTTTTGTAAATATTTTTCTAACCCCTGTCAGTTACAAAACATCCATCAATCTGTTGAAGCTTTAAATAAACCGAAACGTTTAAGCGTCGATAAATATATTCATCTTATTTTTGGAACACTTCGATTTTCAAATTTCTTCATATATATATATATATGTGTGTGTGTGTGTGTGTGTGGATAATTCAGCAAAAACGGCACATCATAGCGAGATTACAATTAGAGCAATACATTTAATATGCCTTGAGTGAAATGTCTAGACACGGAGTAAATGAATCAGTGCCAAGTATCGATACTGTGTGATCAGCAGTCACGAAGTTTGTTTGGCAAAAAATGTAAATTGGGCAATTTGCAGCGACCTTTCTAGTCACCAGGCCTAGATCCGCGCGACCTTTTCTTGTTTGCTAAACTGAAAATATATCTCAGCGCTGGGATTTGAAGACGTTGAGAACATCTTAAGATATACGCCAGCATAGTTTCACACTATATCAAAAAGAGAAGCGCCAGGTGTACTTCGACCAATGAAAAATTCACTGGAACAAGTGTGTTGAAAGCCAAGGAGAGTATTCTGAAAAAATTGCGTTTCATTTATTGTTCATTTCTGTCTTACTAAATGTAACATTTTTTGAACACTTGTCAACTAACCGCTGAATAATTTAACTCTTTGCCTATATTAAATCGTTTACAGTGGTTCTCCGACTACAGTGATACTACGATACCACACCAACCAATATGAAAAACTGATGATTAGTACATTATAATTGAGTAGAAGGATTCAGATTACAATAATTATGGGATTTTATTTGAATATAATATTTAAGATCAATAGATAATGAACTTTAAATATACTATCATACAGGTAAAAAAAACAAGAAAAATATTGTAATCCGTGGGAGAAATTTGGTAGGCAAAGAGTTAAAATATATTGGGTTTGTTTTGTATGTATTTACCAACCCCTACTCACGAGCAGGATGTGACACAAAATATATTTAAAATTGGAGTTTAACCGATTCAAATTCAGTTGTCCTTCTCCTAGACCGGTTGCCATACCAAGGTTAAAGGGCCCAATCTGCCATACTATTTACACATAGCCGAAAGATAAAATACTTGGATGCATACCTTTCCCACGTATGAAATGCTAACAGCCTAGTACAGGATTTGAATCCGGTTCACCGTTTCCATTTCTGTGGATGATGACCATTACATAACGAGCGCCTCCGTTAGATTTGCTCTGTTTAATACAACATTCTAAAATCCTTTAGTGATTAATTATGTAGCCATAATATTAATGTCATGGAGGTGTCATTAGGGTAACGGTTATCACCATCAAAATAAAATCGGTGACACGAGTTCAAATCCTGCACGAGGCGGATTGCGTTTCACTTTGCGCTAATGCCCTTTGGGAAAGGCATGATTCTCTCAGATATGGGTAGTAGGACCGACTGGGTTCTTTTAGCCTTGGTTACGCAATCAGTCAAGAAGAAGAAAAACTGTGAATTCACACAATACCTTTAATCCTCTTAAAGATGGACTCTGTGTCCCATCCTGCCCGGGATGGAGGGATTGCTTATATCTATTACTAATGGAGATTCGCTGTCTGAACCGGAACTACGTCACAACTTACGTCACAAAACCCAATACCCCCATACTCTCGCCCTATTTTTTTTAGTAACCAGAAGATAACTAAAAGATTTACCAATAAATAAATAATAACGATTTTATGTAAAATTTATGTGTAGAATATTCAAAATAATTATTCAATTAATAATTAATAGACGCACACACCATCTTATTTGAGGGGGATAGGACTAACTTTCCATTTCAAATTATTTATTTTTTACTCCTTTAATACATTTGAGGATTTTGTTTATGATACAAACCCTCTGACATTGAATTTTTAACTCTCACCCCTTCAGGCAATATCTTTCAAAAATATTTTTTACACTGCTCGGATTGTGTTTATTTTTGCTAGTATATCTAATATCTGAATATTTTTAAAGATTAATTTTTGTCTATGATATAAACCCTCTAACACCGAATTTTTAACTCCCAACCCCTCAGACAATATCTTTCAAAAATTATTTTTACACCGCCCAGCGGGTGTTTATTTTTGCTATTATATCTAATATCTGGATATTTCTTTTATCATTTTTTTTAAACAGAGGTCTTTTTTATATTTTAAGTTGGTAAATTTCAATTTCCTTACTCTTATAGTTTTATGTTTGCCAGCGGCAATCGTGAAATTCGCTCGACAAGGGGTCACGTGATTCGTAAAGGGTTATCCAAGAATGATGTCAAGATAGAGGCTTGTGCTGAGGTCAGCCAGTTCTGAACTGCCTATTCGCTGCTCTTATCGTTCGGGGGAGGGGGGATGAAAGGTGGCTGATTTCATCGCAAAGTGACTGTTCGATATGATGTGGCTGGAGTGTTATTGAAGAAAAAAGCCTAATTACGATTTGAAATGTATTTGAACAGATTCCAAAGGTCATGACATTCCACTGGAAAGATGAGGTCGTTAAAAAATAGGGATGCAAAAAAAGGGGGAAAAGTCCAAGAAAAGAAATGAACGCATTCCAAGAAATGATTTCATAGATTTTTCTTTTCGTTTTCTGGGGAGTATCATTTTTGATTCTAGTATCTTTGCGGGGGCGGGGGGGGGGTTCGGGGCGAGTTTAAGAGTTATTGACACAAAAAAAAACGAATTAGCAGATCAAGTTAGAATTTCGGCTGGGTCTGCTTATATATCTTTATATGCATGTGTGAATGTGTATGTTGGTGTGTGTGTCTTTGTCTGTGCTTCTGTGTGTGGGGGTGGGTGTGTGTGCGTGTGGGTGGTATGTGCCTGTTTTCGTGTGTATGTCTGTCAGTGTCTATCCGTTTATATGTGTAGAGGGAATGATTAGTAAATTTAGTTTAAATTTTCCTTTGAATCTCTCTCTCTCTCTCTCTCTCTCTCTCTCTCTCTATATATATATATATATATATATATATATATATATATATATATATATAGTATGTTGTATTTGGGAGTCAATAGTGGTCCTTGATAAAGCATGAATATAGTTAGGGTTGCGTGGAAGTAAAATTAAAGGTGCTTAGTAACTGACTGTATCTTGCCTATGTGAGGCGAGAAACTGTCAGTTACGAAGCTACCCTAACTTTTATATATATATATATATATATATATATATATATATATAATGTGTGTGTGTGTGTGTGTATAAAGTGCAGGACGAGTAAATTTTTGTCGAGATGACGCAAAAATGAAAATAACTATTTCGGATATATTCACCAAGATTACATGCTAACATCTTAAAATACTAAACATATTTATTCAAAGAAAGCACCATTGACTTCAACCAAGACCTCCAGACGACTTCGGAATCTTGTCCAAATCTTTCCAACAATTGGCTTGTTTTAATTTGTAAATGCTGCCGTTACCCTTGCCTTCAATTCATCTTTAGTGTTTTACACGCTTTCAAATATTAAGCTAAAAATGTAACAACCTTACCTAGCTATGTTTAGAACTGAAAGAATCAAAATATAACACCAAATATTAAATGGGAAATTTTAAAGAAATCAAACATTCGCTGAAGCTTGAGTTACCCTTGCTTCTTGTGCTTACAAGAAAAGGTAGCGATAATTAGATTTCCTGGTGAGAAAAATCTCCTTAACAACAAAAATGAATTTCTCGGGAATTGTTGTCACAAGGGCTATAATTAATTAATGTTTTATTAAGATTAATCCCCTCTCTTGGAATATAATAAAACACCGACTACAACTAAATAGATTTTCCAAAAGACTTTAACTCCAATAGTATACACAAATAAGATATATAAACAAAAGGAATAAAGGAAAAGGCAGAGGGAGTTAGAGATAGAAGATGACAAATATAATTACAAATTACTTTATGAAGAAGACATGTAATTTTAGAGACAACAAATCTTGACTTCAGAGAAAAAAGGTCCAGACATGGGAACTAAAATCTATACAAACTTATTAGAAGACAAAAGAGTGGTAAAAATAATTCCAAACCAGACTAATTACCATGCTGATAAGTATATATAAAATGTACCTACCTAAAATTATTTAGTTCTCCTGAAGAAGGAGTAACTTAAACACCGAAACTGTGGTAGAGAGAAAGACTTTTTCTACAACTATAAATGCTCTATACTTTACGAAATATATTGAGTACTTTTTGGATTAACTACTAATGCCACTACAATGAAAACTTGATAGCAGCATTTGAAGAATATATATATATATATATATATATATATATATATATATATGTGTGTGTGTGTGTGTGTGTTTTATGTTGAAGTTGGGCGTTATTATGAAGCATTTAAAAATAAATGAAGGAACTCGATGTTATGTACTGGATTCACTTATTTTTTTTATTATTTGTTATCATAAATTTTCGGGATCGTTAGATTCCCCTTTTCAAATGAATGCCGCTCCTGTTCAACGGATCCTTTGTCTTTGTTGTTATTGACAGCGGCAGCGTCTGTAAAATCTTTGTAATAACGGAGTATTCCGATATCGGCGTTCAGTCCCCCCACGCGAGTTCGTAGTTTTAAAATTCATTTGGTTTTTGCTTGTTTTCGAGATTGCGTTTTTGGAAATGCGTGGTCTATTAATATATATATAAGATTAAGTAAACGGAACTCAATATCATGGAGAGAGCATTTATATCTAAGTTAAAGTTGGACCTGGGAATAATAGCAATGAAGAGGTACTCCACACTAACCAGTGCTCCATGATTGGAAACTCACCATTAGATGCGAAATATGTTAAGCACTATTTGGATTAACTACTTATGCTACTTCAGTAAAAAATTTGATAGCAGCATTTGAAGAATATATATATATATATATATATATATATATATATATATATATATATATCACAGTTACTTTTAAATCCACCAAGTAAACAAATATATTTACTTCTGGATTTAAAAAAAAAACGATTTAAAAGTGTTCAATATAAAGAGCTAAACATACGTTTTAAAAACGAATGGCTTAAAATTTTACGACTGCAGTTTCTCGCCGTACCGCAAATCTTCAGGGTAAAAAGTACCCTATATATATATATATATATATATATATATATATATATATAGTAAGTCGTCGGGGCGGCCTAATGTCGGTATCGGTTATGCAACGAGGGAGTCTATCCCCTTTTCACTAGCGCTAGACTGAGATTATTTTAGCGTCTGAGATGGAGCGCCACACCTACCATCAGCTCCTTACTTTACCGCACAGATCCCTGTGCTACTCATACGCTGAGTTGGCGAGGGCCGGTATCGAACTAGGAACCCTGTGGTTTCTAGCCGAACGCTCTACCGATTGTTAAGTAAAGTATAATATTATTTATTTTTTGAAGGCAATTACAATGCGAAATTGATTAGACATTGGACAATATTTTATTTTATTTTATACGCATTGTAATTGCCTTCAAAATATAATAATAATATATATATATATATATATATACTTGATAACTGTTGAAATGCATATATAGTATTACAGGCAAACGTTTTCTTGGTTGATTAATCAAATACTGACAACACTTCAGATGAGAATTTCAAACAAAACGTGAAGTGTTCATCCTTTTAAAATGAACTTAGTTTGCTAAATTACCCATCAAAACGTGATATAAAAGGAAATCTCCATGCTGAATCCGGTCTGCGTTAATAATAGTACAGCAACTGAACCGAATAAGTATTTATTAAAGGATTTAGTTTTCAAATCGGATTGTAAAAGGTTTTCAAGCAGATTTCATTTGGACGAGATTATATATATATATATATATATTGTGTTGGCAATTGTATTTCGCATGTCAATAGAGTATTGACGTTGATCCTTACTAGGTATCCGATATTTGTGGCCTTTCGTCAAATTTAATCTATGCTTAATTCTATTAAGCAAACCTGTGTATATCTATCTGTATATATATATATATATATATATATATATATATATATATATATGGTGAGTTTAGTTCTCAGTTTGAATATATTTTATTTGTATAAATGTATGTTATGTATACCTATAATAGTTATTTTGGGAGATTTTCTGTGAAGCATGGGCTGTGAAATGAATAAGAAAGTTGGTGTTTAAGTCTTAAGTTTCATTTTATTTAATTCTATATTTCGAAAGTTCGACCTTCCTTTGTCAAGTTAATCTACACTCACTCTCAGTATATATATATATATATATGTGTGTGTGTGTGTGTTATGCCTTGAATTATAAATGCTCCAACTTACCAGTTTTCCAAGTTACTGGTGTTCCTCCGTCGATTTTCTAGCGAGCTAAAATTTGACCCATTAATGGCAGTTATTTCAATCGGGAAAATTGATTTGACATACGAGGAACATGAGTTACGAGCGGGATAAATTTCACCCTTAAGTGAAGGTACCACCGTATATATATATACATATATATGTGTGTGTGTGTGTGTTTGTCTGATTTGGAAGATCCAGTTTTTAGACCAAAACTTAGATAGCCTCTTTATCACAATCTTGTTTTCTTCTTTATAACCTTCTGGCCAGACCCCTCTCTCTCTCTCTCTCTCTCTCTCTCTCTCTCTCTCTATATATATATATATCTATATATACTCTCCACCTGGGTATAGTGGTGTGTGGGTCGGTCTGTATAGCGGGTCGTATATCTCCGGATCCATCTGGTCAGTTCGTAATAATGATCTCGAACATTTATTTCCTTTTTGAGGTCTTTATATCCCAAGACCCAACATTCCAACGCGTGAGTGAAGAATTCAGAGAGACGCCATTTTCTGCGACCGGTTCCGAGGAGCACCTTCATTCAGCACAACAACTCTCCCACCCTTTCCAGTCACGTAACATCATCCATCAATGAGAATGTGACACTATAGGTCAAACAGAGGTCAGAAGCTATTAATAAAACTTTGTTATATTCCATGGCTCTTCTGAAGAATGAATGTTAACATTTAATTTTAAACATTCTGCACTACATCGCAAAAGGAATAGGCTGCCCTATTGATTATGTAATACTACGCTTGCCGATCGTTTTTTGTGAGTTCGATTCTCAGCGGTGCTCGATACTCATAGCCTTGTGTCTAACTGAGTTAGCTTAGTAACGATAACAGTACTTGATACAACATTTTGCAAAAATTGAATATATGGATTATTGTTTGCTGTTAAACACAGGGATAATCTTAATCTACTTCTGCGAACGATTTAAAACCAACTACCGGTTTGCTCGGCATCAGTGGCGTCATACTAAGTAATTGTTTTTAATTGTGCGGATTATCTCTAAATCGCCATTTCTGTTTCAGCATAATTCGTTAAAGACCTTGATAGATAATCTCCGCTACAAAATATTACATAATGTATAGTAAATTTAGAAAAAAGAAATAATCTTCTAGACACTAATTGCTTCTGTTTGGGGGTGGAGTATGACCGTGGATGCCTGCTGCAACACAGTGGTGAGGGAGTTGGTCTTGCCTGACATAAATTAGGATATCTTCGATGAAAATCAATGTTTGATCTTACTCACGAGGTCGATTTCGACGGAAGTGTGTATTGTAATTCGGCCGAGTAGACCGCCTTTCTCTTTTCTATTAAAAGATGTTAGTTACGTTTGACTAATGAATTGGCCAACAGGTTGAGTACTGTTCGTTATTACGAGTCAAAAGGTCACACCGTTTTTGCTTAAATGCTCTTGGAGATCAGAACGATGAAATTAAAATATTGGCTCTATTATTAAGTCCACAAAGTCTGTAATTTGCTACACACTTACGTCAATTGTTTTAAACCTCTGTAAGACCTCGTCAATTTAACTCGCTCTGACCGACTTTCTCTTTGTGTAGATACAAGAGATGGATGATGATAATAAAAAAAATAACGATGCACTTTTTATATTTTTGTAGCCCTTTCAGTCTCCCACCCTGTCGTTGAGGTGTTAGAATACACTGACTGCACCTCTGCAGGGCCGTAAAGTCAATCGTTGTTCACTTCTGGTCGGTGTTAGTTGTTGTGTCTAGCCACACTGGTGAAACGTCAAAACACGGTTTCTGTGGATAACTTATTATATATATATATATATATATATATATATATAGGATAAATTTCGAATATGATAAGGACCACAACACTATGTATTTGTCAACATTAACAAATTCCCGAAACTTTCCATCTTTCTCAATTGTGCTGAGGATTTACTTTTTAAAACTTGCTTTTATAGCTGGAATACATCTTGAACATTTTGATATATATATATATAAGCAAGCACCCCAACCATACACATACACACACAGAATTTGGAAGACCCAAGACAGAACGAATTTAGCAGCCGCTAAGACAACTTCAGTTCCAGTATTCTTCTTCTGATGGGAATTTTCATCCCGAAATATTAAGGAATAAAATGACAGGTTAACAAAAAACATCATAGTTACCTTCTTTTTTCTTTACACTCGCATTGTGACAGCCTTCAAAACCAACAAACAAACCAATATATATATATATATATATATATATATATATATATATACGAGTGTGGTTTAAAAGTTCAAAGCCTCACCAAGATGTTTGACTGCTCGGACCTCTAATTTTTCCATTTTTAGATTTGTCACATACATCTCACCTTTGTATCTACACAGAATTATGAGAAAAATCTGAGATCTTTTTTTCTACTTTTATAAGAATTGGCTCTTCTTTCTGGTGGGACGTAGAACCCTTGTATATATAGAGAGAGGGAGACAAAGAGAGACAGAAATAGGGATAAAGGAGATAGAGAAGAGAGATGAGAGAGATGGAAGAAGAGGGGGAACATTTGCTTTTCCTGGTCTTTGATTTTTTTTCTTCGATTTCCTCCTCTTTGAGATTTCA
>CM042146.1:83351918-83369418 GCA_023376005.1 Doryteuthis pealeii | reverse complement strand
TATATATATTATATAGAGAGAGAGAGAAAGAGAGAGAGAGTTCTGTATTTAAAGTTTTATAATATATATATATATATATATATATATATATATGTGTGTGTGTGTGTGAGGTGTGTTAAAAAAGTATTGAGACTTTTGTACTTTTTTCACTACTTGTATTCTGAAAGAAATATAACATTTCATTCATTGTTCATTTCTATCTTGGTAAATGCAGTTTAAATCTCGATACTTTTATGACACACCTTATATATATATATATATATATATATATATATATATATATATATATATACGTGTGTGTGTGTGTGCATATATATACACACAAATATATATACATATATATGTGTGTGTATGCATATATATATACACACAAACCAATATATATATATATATATATATATACGCTCCGATATTGATCTGTGACAGTTATGTTTCTTTAATTTAACGTTTTCTATTCTTTCGTTTGACTTGAGTTTTTCTGCGTCATTTCTTTATCTTTGTCATTAAAAAAAAGGCCTCATATTTTTCCCTTTCATCAATGGTATCTTTTGTTTCCTCTTTTCTTTCTTTTTCTTTTTTTCAGACATTCTAAGAGACACATCTTAATAAACACAATTGAGTAAACAGTGCGTTTAATATGGAAAAAAATGACACAAACGCGCATGCGCATCTCAGAAAAGACGAGACACTTTTTAAATTTTTTTTATTTTTATTTTTATTTTCCGCTTCTTTTCCCTCGTCTCTGCACAACGCTCCAAGTTGGTGATGATGGGTGCCAAGGGCGGTTATTGAAAATAATGCAAGGACGCCACACCTTCTGTTAAAATTTTGTCATTTTCTACCTTCCGGCTACGACATGAACAAAAAGCTTATCTCGAGTGAATAGAAGTGGAAATATTTTTCTCGGGCGGTTTATACGGCTTGAAAGTTGCTTCTTTATTGAAAAGTTAAGATTTCGTTTTTTCTCAAACCATTTTTCGTCATTTGCAACAAAAACTGCATTTTAAAAAAATGCTGTGGTTCTTGAATTGATCAGTAAGACATTTCAGTTTCAGTCTTCCTTGTTCTCTAAACCAGCGTTTCTCACCCTGTTTTGGCCGTAACCCCTTGCACCCAAATGCGAGCTCTTTGCCGCCCCCATGCCAACTTAAGTTTTTATCCTCACCCCTTCTTTGCACTTTGTCCGTCAATTTAATACATAAAGCAAAGTCATCATTCATCATCATGTCATGCTCTCGCCAACCGTCCCGTATCATTCATTTCTCCTAGTAGGTCCCCTGCTCAGCATCCATTATCCGCGCAGAATTGGTCAATGTAGGTATTTGCAGTGCGGCCTGCACAGGCGTTCCCATGTGCTGGCTTCCACAGGAGAGGAATATTAAAGATTGTAACTTGGATAGTACTATGGCATCAGAACACTAACTAATATCTTATTTGAAAAATTTTATTAGCAAAACAAAAAAATAATGTACCATCAGCTTTATCTTGTAAGGGTTCCATGGATCACAGTGACTGATGCAGAGCTTTCAAATTACAATTATGTGTCAATCACAGAAAATAAACAATTACTAAAAAAAAGTATTATTGAAAGACAAGTTGGTGAAAAATAACCTGAATTCAATGAATAAATTACATGAAACTATGTAACATTGTTTTTGTATTGTTAATAGTATTCCTATTTAATATTCATATTTAATATATATACAAGAAATTATATGTATTTAATTATTTCAAGCAATTATAACATTTCAAGTGACTAATAATAATCATTTGTAAATAATTACAGATTCAAGTAACTATTCTTAATACAAATCATCTGCACAGCTCTATGATTTCAAGTGTTTCTATCTAATATTAATAATTTGCAAGCAATTATATGGTTTCAAGTATTTCAAGAAATTATATAATTTCAATTAACTACGAATGATAATCATAAGTTCAAGTAATTATTCTCAATAAAAAATAATCTGTACAGCCATAGGGTTTCAATTAGTCCTATCTATTACTAATAATTTGCAAGCAATTATTTATTTGTAAGTGTTTCAAGTAGTTGTATGATTTCAAATAACTAACGTTAATAATCCTTTATAAACAATTATAGATTCAAGTTAGTATTCTTAATACGAATGACTTGTACAGCTATATGCTTTCAATTATTCCTTTCTAATACTAATAATTCTCAAGTAATTTTATAGTTTCAAGTATTTCAGACAAAATAGTTCAAATAACTACTCATAATAATCCTTTATAAATAATTACAGCTTCAAGTAAATATTCTTAATACTAATAATTTTCTCCCCGTTATATGGTTTCAAGTATTCCTATCTAACATTAATAATTCTATTCAATAATAATCATTTGTTTATGGTAATCTTCAGCGTAGACATGATAAATCCTTAAAAATATCAAAACAAATTCTACCGATAATCTTTGCCAAAAACATATGGCTTACGTACATATAATTATTTGTTTTTTTCAAAAATCGGATTTGCTTTTTCTAAGTAAATAAGAGAAAGGAATGCAATTCTTTTACGACGTAAAATTTGATTTACTTTTTCTATATGTTTATGGGTAGAAAAATCTATATTTCGGTATTGATCACGCGAAACAAAAAATAACTAATTAATTACCGATCGAAATGAATGATCGATACGCTCTAACGTTTACACCCGTTTCTTTTTACATTCACAAAGGTATACCTAATTGACGAAGTGATTGGCAATCTTACATCAATGTATGTCTATAGTTTTACTGATTTCCTATCTGACAAAGCCGATGTGAATAATGTATCGATCACGGTTCGATATTGCTAGAACTGGAAGTGATTGAATTAAGACTTAGATTTATTTGCTGCAATTCAACTCTTAACGTATCTTAGACAAAACAATGTTGTTTTTAAAAATTCTGACAGCAAAATTTTTCTCAATAGATAGATAGATAGATAGATTGAAGTATACTTGTTTTCATGTGTTAGGTTATTTGGTGCTAGGGACGATGTTTATTCGCGGCTCGACTCGCCAAAATCCATGGATGCGGATGGATAGATAGATAGACTAGATAGATAAATAGATTTATAGATGTGAACAGACTACATACATACATGGCAATAGCATAATCTTTACAGATCATTGCCGTCCCTCACAATCACACAACTCCACCACCAGAACCCTTCTGCACACGTTGCCACACATCCATCGCCATGGGACTTTTTGAGAGGCTGATAGATGAAAGAAAGAAAGAGGGGAACATTTGTTCATCATGATATTATAGTGGTAAACGTTTGTACAACACGAATACCACTCTCTAAATTTTAATGATTGTTGTCCAGTGACAAGCCTGAGCAAGATAACTGGCAATCATGTCAATCGCAGGTGTTAAATTAGAGTTGTCCTTCTCCTAGATGGATAACCTAACAAGGAATAAGGGGTCCAACACTCCCAACAAAAAAAAGAAAAAAAAGTTCTAATGGCCGTTGAGCTAATAGCTTCCTCCGCCCTTGGAACAGGTCTTGTTTTTTATACATACATACATACATACGAAAATCCGGGCTATGGTAAGAGCCTCTGTTCCAATCCCCACTCAATTCTAATGCTTTCATAGAATTTCAGTCAGGGTAAGCTATGTATAAAAAGTTGGAAGTGTATCATCATTACCCAACATTTTTGACCGATTGCAACCAAATTGAAGGAACCTATTTTGAAAAAAAGGTGGACGCCTCTTTTCGCAACCACAGGTCATTTAGATCAGCGTTTGTCAACCTTCCCCTCTTCAAACAAATGCGAGTTCTTTTTTGCTCTTCCACCAAAATATTTTTCATGGCCACCAAGACGGGTTCTAGGGTCACCATTATGAAAGTGTAACTTAAAGAGTAAATTATGAGTTTGGAATTTTAAGAAATTGAAAAGTGAAAATGGCTACTTTGCATATATCAGATTAAAAAGTATTATGAATGATGGTTTGGAGGGTGGTTTTGAAGGCTATCACAATGCAAGTGTAAAGAAGAAATAAGGTAACAATGGTGTTGTTTGTTAACCTGTGGTTTATTCTTAATATTTCGAGATAAAATCTCTTCTTCAGAAGAACACTGAAACTGAAGTAGTTGTCGTCTTGCTATGGCATTTATTAGGTAAATTTTTTTTTTAAATGATACAGATGGTATTCATAAAACCCTTTTATTATGAATAAATATTTATATTAACAAAGTAACTCAGATTTATTTAAGATTTTAACTTATATATATATATAGGTATATAATATATATATATATATATATATATATGTGTGTGTATGTGTATGTGTATGTGTGTGTATGTATGTGTGTGTGTGTGTGTGTGTTTACCACACGAACAGGGTGAGACATGAGGTCAATTTCTTAACCGAAGTTTAACAGATTCAAAGTTGTACTTGGGCAACAACGATTGACAAACCGAGGTTAAAGAGCCCAGTCTGCCCTACTATTTACCCACAGTGTGTGGGTAGTTAGATAATTACCTTCCCCAAATATATTAGTGCTATGTGAAATTCACACAGCCCTGTTCAGGATTCTAACTCGGATCACTGTATATATTTCCTACAACGAATACCATAGCACGACGAGCTCGTACGTATATATGCTATATAATTGTATATATTTACACGTGGTATAGGTATTTATATAAATACTTATGGTCTATGTATATGGCAGCATCAGAATATTCAAACAAATACAGACCCCTCTCCCATATATATATATATATATATATATATATATAAAAATAAATTTTGTATGCTTTCAGTGCACCAAAGACTGTCACTCAAGAATTGGCCTGCAAAGCCACTTGCGCAGATAATTTTTTGAACACTACGCCATCGTCCTTAGTGGACGGAAAGGATCCAATAATATATGTGTGTATATATATAATATATATATATATATATATATATATATATATATATATAGCATATTAATATGATTCGAGAAGCTATGCATATCTGAATAGGATGTGGTTCGGAAATTATATTCTGGTTTGGGGGGTTGCCAAAATGTTCTGGAAATGTGACAAGTATTATTTAAATTTAATTACCTTCTTTTTTTTTTCAGAAATACATTTATATATGGAGCGAATTCGTATTCATATTTTTGTTAATAGTTGCTTACGGTAATTAGTATCTTCATATTGCCTTGTTGTTGAAAGAAGAAAATGATGTAGCAACGAATACATTTTGCATAAATATAATTTTCCTAAAGCTATACTCTTTTTTGTGAAAAGTGCTTTTATACGCACACTCGTGGGCACACTCACGTACACACACATGCATGCACGCATGTATACATGTGCGCACACACACACAATATATATATATATATATATATATATAAGCTTAATATATGTGTGTGTATTTATGTATATAGATATTGATATACATTGATATATAAGCTTCCCTTTTAGAAGTTCAACGATAATTCTTCTTCCGCCACTTAGTTTAAAGACAAATTTGATGGGCATAGGTCCTTACTTTCCGTACAAATAATTATTCCTATTTCTTGGTCGACTTTCGCTGCATTTTGCAATTAATTTCAATTATTTCCAAATTTATTTCAACGTTCAATATCGTACAAAAATTCTTGGCAAAATCACGTAAAAAATTGCCCCAGACAATCGTAGTTATTAAAATATAAGGATTGTGTTTCTAGATTCATTCTATAATATTTTCAATTTTATTTGGTTCTAGATTCATTCTATAATATTTTCAATTCTATCGTAGAGTCGGTCTGATTCTAAAATGGTATGATATGTTGGGCTAAAGCATATAGGAGTAAAATTGAAAAAATGTGATATATACATAAATATGTCCTTCATTGAAGCTAGAACTGGGCTTTGGGCCTGATGATGGTCAAAATGACCGAAACGTTGCATCGTCGACAATAAACATCCAGTTTCCATAACATCCCGTGTTTGTCTACTTTTCTCCACATATATATGGAAGCCCGTGGTGTAATGGTTAAAGTCATGGGAAATGGACTCGTCGCCCCGAGTTCAAATCCTGGACGTGGTAACTGCATTTCACTTAGCGCTAATACCCTTGGGAAAGTATGAATCCTACTCTCCCTCTAGCTATGGGTAAATAGCAGGGCAGACTGGGTTCTTTAACCATGGCTAGGTAACCAGCCTAGGAGAAGGAAAACTCTGAATTCAAACCTGTTAAACTCCGCTTAAGAAATTGACCTTGTGTCGTATCCTGCTCGTGTGGAGGAGTTGGTAAATATATATATAAATATGTGATATATATATATACGTGTCCCATCTCACTGATATATATATATATGTGTGTGTGTGTGTGTATAGGATTAGAGCGAAAGTCTTGTCCGCTACCAAGTTTCAATGTTTTATTAAATACTTTGCTTAAATATTTAAATGTTTATTGGTTAAATAAATACTATTTTGAATCAGACAATACTTTTGATGAATCATCATAAATACCATAATAAATTCATCTTTTGTGGAACACTTTGTTTTTCATATATACATATATATATATATATATATATATATATATATATATATATATATACACAAGGGTGAGTGAAAAATGACATTTTCTTTATTTCATGTGAAGTTTTTATAAAACTAAGGCCTACATATCAATATATATATATACATGTATTCTATTTATTATTATTTTATATTTAAAATAGTAATAAATAGAATACATGTATATATATATATATATATATATATATATATATATATATATGTGCAGAAAGAAACCGAGAGAACGTAAAGCAGTAAGCAAATGATCATTCAAAGTGTCAGTTATTCATTGAGAGTAATTCCGCAGTTGACACAATCCGAGTGTAAAATTGACAGTATTTTCGTTTCCATTTGTACAAGATATTGTAACCCAAGAAGAATGTCGTTAGAGGTTAATAAACATCCACGGGGAACCGGTCGGTAGCAATGTTCCATAATCACATTAAAGTACACTGCTCAGCACGAATAGGCTTCTTTTATTTCTTTGCAAGAAGGGGAAAACTATCTCCCCTGACACACTGTCAACAAGCCCCAACAACCCTCTCTTCTCTATCTCAGTCGACCCTCACACACAAAAAATATGTTCGAGCGTCTTTTATCATCTTTCTTGTAGCTCGGTACGTAAAGCAAAAAAAGGGGACGATCGAAAGTCGAAAACGGAAGTCGATAGAAACGGAAGTTGACGAAAAGCAATGGCGTGTAGTTGATCAGAAAATCTATAAAAGGAAACCGGGAACCCGGTTACTGATTCAAATGTTTTTCGTCAGAGATGCGCTACGGTGACGGCAGGTCGAGGATGAAAGCGTCGATAAAGAAATGCAGATTAGCCGGGATATATATATATATATATATATAATATATATATATATATATATATATATGTGTGTTGTGTGTGTGTGTGTGTGTGTGTGTGTATTTGTGTGTGGAGAAAGAGAGAGGGAGACGGACAGACAGACAGATCAAGAGGGAAAGAGAGAGGGGGAAATAGAGGGTGCAAAAAAGAGAGATAAATAAATAAGTATATAGAGAGGAGAGCTTTCATATAAGAATGGGAGAAATAGATAGATAGATAGATATGAACAGACTGAAATAGACAAATAGATAGATAGAAATACAAATCAGACGATATATATATATATATATATATATATATATATATATATATATATATATATATATATATATAGAGAGAGAGAGAGAGAGAGAGGGGGGGACAACATAAAAAAAGAGAAATAGAGAGATGAGATCATAGAGAGGAATGGTTCCAGATAGGATTAAAATCCGTGGCTTATAGATAACGCCCTACAAGTGGGATTTTCCTGAAAGAGAGAAAGAATGAAGACATATGTCTCAGATTTCTCAAAGAGAAGTGGAAAAAATAATAATACCATAACAGAAGACTAAACTCAAAAATTCAATTCAAATAGAAATTTGAATCGGAAAATAGAAAATAATAATAGAATGGATAAAAAGACATGATCAAATTCATTCCGCACAAAGTTAAAAATTGTATATATATATATATATATATATTATATATATATATATATATATATATATTATGATATATTAATGATTAAGGCAATTACAATGCGTATAAAAAATAAAAACAAAAAGATGTTATTTTTGTCTTATCGATTTCAAAGAAAATCTTCAGAGACGAATATCAGAAAATATATATTCCTTCAATAAGGAAGTTAAGTACCAATATATATATATATATATATATATATATATATATATACATTTGTGAATAAAAAGGCCTTAATTACCATGGGTATCGTCAATTCTTAAGCGGAGTTTAACACGTTTGAATTCAGAGTTTTTCCTTCTCCTAGACTGGTTACTTAGCCATGGTTAAAGAGCCCAATCTGTCTTGCTATTTGCCCATAGCTGGGGGAGATTTGGATTCATACCTTTCCTAAGGGTATTAGCGCTATGTGAAATGTAAACAGCTTCGTCCAGGAATTGAACTCGGGTCGACGAGTCCATTTCATAAGACTCTAATCAATAGACCCCGCGCCTCCATTATATATATATATATGATGTGTGTGTATATGTGTGTGAGTGTTTGTGTGTGTCACTAAGGTGAAAGTTTGTATTATAAACACTTAAACCAATAAATTTCTTTGATTTCGAGGCGAAACTGTTTTAATTCGTAGAAAATTGACACCGAATATTACTGTTTTTTGGAGTCAATGATATCTAGATCTCTATTCTGTTTTTGGTATGAATGGTCGAGGATTGTCGAAAATGGTCGAAATCTTTTGGACTCGGAACAAAAGTCTACAGAGTTATGAAACTTCTTTTAAAAGAATCTGTCTCTTTTCCATTTAACTTTCGAATCAATTGCACATTTCTATCTGCACACTTAGGCTTCGTACTTAACTTCCTTATTGAAGGAATCTTCCAGTCTACGACAATTTTATTATTCTGTCTATCGTTTCCAAAGCTTCGTTCTAATGAACCAGTTGGGAATCCTGTCATAATGCGTATGTGTATAATTCATATATTAGCCCTTTACACAATGCATATATCAGATAGATAGGAAGATATATATATATATATATATATATATATATAGAGAGAGAGAGAGAGAGAGACAGAGACAGAGACAGAGAGAGTTAGAGAGAGCTTATGATTGGTTATCTTTCTCTTTCCTTGTCTTCTGTCTGTTAATTCTCTGTAGTTCTTTTTTAGTTTTCTCTCCTTTATTTTTATGTGTATAATTCATATATAAGCCCTGTATATAATGCATAGATAGGAATATATATATATATATATATATATATATATATATATAATATATATATATATATATATATAGAGAGAGAGAGAGAGAGAGAGAGAGAGAGCTTATGATTGGCTCTTTTTTTCTGTTTGTTCATTTTCTGTGTGTGCGTTATTTTTTAGTTTTCTTTCCTATATTTTTATGTGTATAACTCATATATAAGCCCTGTATATAATGCATAGATAGGAATATATATATATATATAAAGAGAGAGAGAGAGAGCTTATGATTGGCTCTTTTTTTCATTCTTTTTCTTCCGTTTGCTCATTCTCTGTGTGCGCGTTATTTTTTAGTTTTCTTTCCTCTATTTTTCCCTGTAATTTCGTTCTGTCCAAAGGAGAAGTGAAAAGTCCGAATAACAGCTGTAAAATAATTAGATTCCAAATCACGGCCAAATGTCGCCCTTTATTCCAAGACCTTAACATTTTCTGAATAGAACGTGACTCCCGTCGGAGATTTTTAAGAGATATGAGTAGGTCGACGCCTATGACAATTAAAGAGGGTTTTTGTATATCTATGTATTACCTATATTCTTATGTATCTATATAATAGGAAAATCATAATGTATTTATATACTACTAACATTCTTATGTATCTATATGTATACGGAAACTTTTATGGAACTATATTACTAAACTTTTTATATATCTATATACTACGAAAATTTTATATATCTATATATTACAAAACTTCTGATGTATCGATGTATTACTAAAATTCTTATAGGCGCTTACTGTAATGGTTAGAGTTGTAGGAAATGAACTCTTCGACCCGAGTTCAAATCCTGAACGAGGCTGTTTATATTTCCCATAGTGCTAATACTGGGAAGGGTATGCGTCCAACTGCCCCCTCCAGATATGGGTAAATAGTAGGACAGACTGGGCTCTTTAATCTTGCTTAGATGATTTTTTAGGAGAGGGAAAACTATGAATTCAAACCTTTTAAACTCCGCTTAACAAATTGACCTTGTGACACATCCTGCTCGTGTAGAAGGGTTGATATATATATATATATATATATATATATATATATATATATATATATATATATTTGTGTGTGTGTGTGTAATCAAATAGACAAATCATTATGAAAAGGTTTTATCTTAACTCAGAAAAGTTCTCAAATAACGGCCAGTAGAACCATATAAAACCAAAAACAACGCATTGGAATATATGCGAGAAACTGACAGTTACCATTACCATTGACTATGTCTACACTAATCTAACTTATTCTACGTATGCTCTATCACCGATATTGAACACTCTTTATTTATAAATATTACAAATTACAGTATTAATTGATTATATATATATACATATACAAAATATATATATATATATATATATATATATATATATATATATATATATTGCAATAGTGTATGGTTATCACAATATAATTTGGTGAGATAGTGGCGGGCCAATATTTGTGTTATTATTAGGAGAGTGCTCAATACCTGTGATAGAGCTTATACACATACATACACATATATATATATATATATATAATATATGTGTGTGTGTGATATCTAATAGGGTTACTATGCATATATACAAATAGAGAAGGGGAGAAACAAACAAAAAGTGAGAGACTAAGGTACTTACAACGATATTCATATCACAGATCAATTGAGAATGACTGACCATATACATTCGTTACGATATTTATTCATAAATATAGACAACTATCCTATTAATTCATTAATAATACTAGCAAATATATGCACCCTCCGGGTGCAAGTATCTAAGTTTTAATATAATAAAATATTATATTAAATTAGAAAGGCTAATGAAACTGAATAAGAATGCAGATAAAAAGATTTGGAACAGAGGGGGTATGATTGAAAAATTGAACAACTTTGAAACTAACTCTTCCAATATTTTCCATTACTCCCCCTTTCATTGGTAAATTTTCCTAATTTAACTATTTAGTTAAGATAGGAAGTAAAGAATAATATTACAGTTATTTCTTCTTGTTAATGGATTTCTTTAAGATTTATTCCTGAGATTTTTGCTCATATTCAATAAGATAAAACCAAACAATTAGAAATTAATAATACTAAGCATATATTCATTAAAATCAAATTTTTTATATCAATATGCAAATTAGCCTTCCCATTCACACTGTAATCCACTATTTTGTTGTATATATAAATGTAATTGCATGTTTTTAGTATGTAGATATAGTCAACAGTCTTAATGATGTGAAACAATTTTATTAATAATTGAGGTTTAAATAAAAATAAAATCATAGAGAATGTCATGTAAACAACAAAGAGAATTGTATCTTGTATAGTAATATAGTTTCGGTTACAGACAGAAAAAACACACAATCTCCATTATAATAAGATATATATATATATATATATATATATATAATATATATATATATATGTGTGTGTGTGTGTGTGTGTCTGCGTGTGTGTGTTATTGTGTACTATACAACCAAAAGGTGGTCTTACCATTGCTTTCAAAGCAACGTATCAGTCCCTTATCGTCAAGGCAACGTGCTCATGAAAAACATTTTGGGAATTCGGCTTTTACTTGAATAGTACACTATAACAAATAAGTGTTACCTCACACCTGTAATCGAGCATTGTATTATGTTTTCTCTAATATAATATATATATATATATATATATATATATATATATATATATATATATATATATATATGGTGTTCGAGAGAAATTTGACAGTTTCATAAGGAAAATGAAAAAGAGCTTGGTAACTATAAAATTTAATGGATTGTAAAGAAATTCAACAGGCATGGAAATTACACTACTGTCAACAGGTTTCACTCCAAATAACCGCCATTAGTGTCTATCACAGCCTCAATCCTGCTCCGGAACCAGGAGCAAGCTGGTGTTACAGTTTCCTTGGGAAGGGTCATAAAAACTACCATAATTTTCTCAATTAACTGGGCTTTCGTAGTAGTGGCACGGCGATTGGTGTCTTTCTCAACAGCGCCACATACATAATAATCTATGGGCTTAAGATCTGGGGAGTTCGGAGGCCAAACATTGGGACTGGAGTAGTAAAAATTCGCCGACAACCATTTTTGACTCCAACACTTTTTTTGCAGATTTTCGAGGAATTCTGCTGTACGAACGCCATAACGTCTGTTATGTTGCTTTCTTCTAGCTACAGCTTCGTGGTTTCCATTGCAATTCTCCACTTCATGCCTGATTGTTCTTACAGTGTTCAGGGAGCATTGGGCTGCAACATAATCTCCTTATTTTGATGGCAGGCACAGATTATCATGATACAAGTTATTCTCTTTCAGGATTCAGGTGGGTTCCAGTCATCAATTTTATCTGTCATCACGTATATGAATGAAGAAGGGTCCAAGATTTTAAATGATGCATAGTGTGCGCCAATACCTCCAACCTAAGGAGAAAAATAACCAAATATAGATATGTGAAATCTATCCAGAACACCCTGTATATATATATTGGTTTCAGAATCGCTTAGGCGAGAAATTGTCCCTACCCAAATGCCGTTGACTTTATGTTCAACCTACTCTACCTTAGATATACAAGCAAATATATGCACCCTCCGGGTGCAAGTATTTAAGTTTTAATATAATAAAATATCATATTAAATTAGAAAGGTTAATGAAACTGAATAAGAATGTAGATAAAAAAATTTGGAACAGAGGGAGTAAGATTGAAAAATAGAACAACTTTGAAACTATTCCATCATTTTCCCTTACTCCCGTCTTTCATTGTTAAATTTTCCTAATTTAACTGTTTAGTTAAAATAGGAAGTAAAGAATAATATTACAGTTATTTCTTCTTGTTAAGGGATTTCTTTTAAGATTTATTGAAGAGATTTTTGCTCATATTCATTAAGATAAAACCAAAAAATTAGAAATCAATAATACTAAGCACATATTTATTAAAATCAAATTTTTAATATCAATATGCAAATTAACTTTCCCATTCACACTACAAACCGTTATTTTGTTGTATATATAAATACAATTGCATATTGTTAGTATGTAGATATGGTCAACAGTATTAATAATCTAAAAACAATTTTATTAATAATTGAGGTTTAAATGAAAATAAAATCATGGAGAATGTGACGTAAATAACAAAGGGAATTGTTACTTGAGTAGTAATATAGTTTCGGTTACAGACAGAAAAACACACAATCTCCATTATAATAAGAAGATATGCTCGATCCAAGATATTTTCTTATAAATGGAGCACACTATGGAGCAATACTAATAGACACACACACGTACTCTCTCTCTCTCTCTCTCTCTCTCTCTCTCTCCCTCTCTCTCTCTCTCTCACCACACACACACACACTCACAAACATATATATATATGGAATAAGTGAGAGAGAGTGATTATCTTACGGGGACTTTCACTTCACAGATCAATCTAGAATGACAGATCATATAATGACGTTATGACGTCAAGATTGAAGTTAAAAGTAGATCGGATTTAAATTTTCTTCACTAAAAACAAGCTTAAAATGATAGATTATTTAATGAAATAAAAGTATGTATATTTTTACTACTTGCTCTGAGCAATATTAAGAAATTAAAACAAAAAGAAATTCTCACTACTTCCATTTTCAATTTCAGTCGTTTTGTTTTGTTTCATTTTTTGTTTGTTTTTGTTTCGTGTTTTTTTCTTTTGCTTTGTTTTTCATCTCTACTCATCAAAGAGTTCATAGGAACATATGCAAGAAACTGTAAGCAAGTGCCATAGACAATAGTCTATGCTATTCTAATTTACATCTACATCACCAATATTAAGTACTCTTTATTTATAAATATAGCTAACTACACTATTATTTTTTATATATATTACTTCTCAACACTACTTTACAAAGGTAAGACATTATTTTATCCAATCCAAAATGAGATATGATAGCTAATTCAATGCTTCGATAAAGAGTCCCATAGAATGTGAAAGGGTTTTTTTTCTATCAATGACCTTTCTCAAAAGTTATTATTATTTTTTTTATTTGCGAGAGGTTCCCATGGAAAATATATTTTTCAATTATTCTATTCATTCCATTCGTTTTTTATCATATTCGTTGGTTCATTTTTGCATTAATTCTTAACTCTCTCTCTCTCTCTCTCTCTCTCTCTCTATATATATATATATATATATATATATATATATTATATATATATATATATATATATATATATTGGGGATGAGAGAGAGGGAGTGTTACTAGAACATTCACCCCACAGATCAATCGAGCATGATTGATCATATACTATCGTTACGACGATTATTTATGAATACAGAAAACTACACTGTTTATATATATATATATATATATATATATATATATATATATAATCTTGTCGTGACGACGTCAGAATTGAAATAAAAACTAGATCCAAAACAAGTTTGAAATGATAGATTATTTAACGAAAAAAAGTATGTATATTCTCACTACTTGCTTTGAGCTATATTAAAAAATTTTAAAGAAAAAGAAACTCTCTGTCTCTGTCTCTGTCTCTGTCTCTGTCTCTCTCTCTCTCTCTCTCTCTCTCTCTCTCTCTCTCTCTCTCTCTCTCTCTCTCTCTCTCTCCACTTCTTGTACTTCAATTTCAAATCTCTGTCGTATTTCTTTGAGTGGGGGTTATTTTTGATTTTTCATCTCCAATCATCTGAGAGTTCAAAGGAAGCGTGCGACTCCACTTCAAGAATATTGATTTTGATTAAATTGCCCAAGGCCAGAGGTCAGTGAAAGCGGACTACGCATACCTCCAGTGTCATCACATATATAACTACACGGGCAGCGTTTAACCGACATCACTGGAAATATGTTCCCAATTTTTTTTTTCACAGTGCCACCAAAAAAGGGCGGTTGTTGTCCAAGTAGATATTGTAGTATTTATCACGATACAATAATTTGTGAGGTCTTCCTTGCTAAAATCCTCACCATAGGTCGGCGCTTTCAACTTGTATCAATAATAGATTTGTTTAGAATAGATATGAATATACTTATCTAATGAAGCACGCCTAGAGTAACGGTTATCGTTGTAGTGAATGGTATCAGTAAATGTTCAAATCCAGATCAAAGCTGTTTGTGTTTCTCTTTGCCCGATGGAAAGACATGAATACATTTGTTCTACTCTCCCGAACCATTATATATATATATATATATATATATATATATATATATATATATAAAGGCAATGCTCTTCTATAAAACGGATGGAACACTCTCTGTCCGCTTTTACATATATACAGATGTGTATATTTATCAGTTAAAATCATCCTCCCAGTTTGTAGGTGATGATTGCCGAGTGGTTAAGAAGCCTGACTGATGATGAATTATTATAAAAAATAATAATTGATAGAACAATGCACACATGGATAAACTCCTGACCGAAACACGTGTAAGTTAATTTAATTAAAATATCCTATTTCAGCCATTAAATACTTTCTTTTCTTTATTTCTCTTTTCAACACATATATATATATATATATATATATATATATATATATATATATATATATATGTGTGTGTGTGTGTGTGTGTGTCCAGCGTATCACGTCTCTTCAGTGGGGTTAGATATTTGCCGGCTACCACTTGATAAATAGATGGGTTTTTTAATGCAATGGTACAATAAAAATATAGTTATGATTAGAATATAACATTTAAAGATTAATCAAATTTCGGCATTAAATAACCCATTTGGGGTTGAAGTTTAAACAAATAAATTAAACTAAACCAATCACCACTACTAATATCATATATAACTGTGTTCAAACAATCGACTCTTGGCGAATAGAAGGGACAGTTTTTTTTAATGCAACGGAACATTGCAAATATAGTTATGCTTAGAATATACCATTTATAAATTAATCAATTTCCAGTATTAAATAACACATACGGAGTTGATGTGCCGTTAAACAAATAAATAAAAATAAACCAGTCACTACTTTGGAAGAAAGAAAATTATCTCACTCGAAAAGATAAATACCGCTTTTATTACTTCTCATAAAACCACTCATACAGTAACTAAAACAACTATGACTGAGCCCATATATACCCACATGTAGTATTATTAATTGACAATAATAATAATAATAATAATAATAATAATAACGATATTTATCCGACTTGATTCGTAGTGTTTTAGTTCTTTTGATAAAGTTTTATGTTCTTTCTCTTCTCATCTTTGTTTTATTTTATATTAATAAAGAAGATTGAAAAGTATTATAGGAGTAGATATCGACATGTTTGTTCAGGCTTTTTCCCCCATGGGAGGCAACTTTCCATTCAATTCTCGTTCTCATTCTATTCACGTTCAGTAGAAAAAGCCAGCTTTCGCGAAGTTTCGTATTCGTCGTCTTCCCCACCACCTACAATAACAACAATACTACAGCAACAATCAACGCTACTTTCCTTTTCATTCTTTGGTTTTTATTTCTTTGGTTTTTGTTTTTTTCATTTATACATTTTTACTGATTAGTGATCAGGAGGAAAGAGATTGACTGATTAAGTCCGATACACGCTAAAACCCAAAGAAAAAGAAATTTAAAAAAGAAAACACAAGAAAACAACTTTGACTGCCAAACACTTTTACCCAGAAAGAGATACGTTTACAAGACAATGACAACGAAGATGATGAGAAGTTTCACGTCAAGGCAAAACTCGACGAAGAGAAAATGTACGAAAACATGCAAAATAAAACAAGCTAAAGACAGACTTTATTTGAAGTCAGTCAAATATGAATATACTTATAGTAATTAATATGTATCTATCTTTGACATAATGCCAAAAAAGTTTTCATCTTTACATATAAATGTCTTTTAAGAAAGATTGAATATGAGTTGTTTGTTAAAGACAATGTAATACTTATATAAAATAATATAAAATAGCAATGTTTCTTTTATTTCTTAAAGTATTTAAAAACTTATACATTTTATATATGAAGAATTTTATTTTCACTAGCAAATATATGCACCCTCCGGGTGCAAGTATCTAAGTTTTAATGTAATAAAATGTTATATTAAATTAGAAAGGCTAATGAAACTAAATAAAAATACAGATAGGATAATGTGAAACAGAGGGGGGTATAATCGAAAAATAGAACAACTTTGAAACTAACTATTCCATCATTTTCCATCACTCCTGTCTTTCATTGCTTAATTTTCCTAATTTAACTATTTAGTTAAATTAAGAAGTAAAGAATAAAATTACAGTTA
>CM042146.1:83341918-83346918 GCA_023376005.1 Doryteuthis pealeii | reverse complement strand
TGAGTTCGATACCAGCCTCCAGCAACTCAAAATATGAGTTGCACAGATTGGGTAATTTTATCTGTGCGGTAAAGTTGTGTCACTCTCCAGCTCAGCAAAGCAATCTCCTTGGTCTTGTGCTAGCGATAAGGGGATATACTCCCTCGTTGTCCGGTTGATACCTACAATAAACCACTCTGCTAACATTACTTTTTACTTTTATATTAGAGATAGCCATAACATTCTCCAATTATTTCCTTAAAATTAAAAAAAAAAACAAGAAGTTTTTGTTCTTACTCATTATCCGATGAAGTTCATAAAGAAATATTAGGACAGCTCTGAGATACATTCATGTTTTCTATTTTTAAGATTCATTTTATGAGTATAACAATTTTTCTCCAGTTATTTTGAATTGCGGGAAATATGTATGTATGTATGTATGTATTCCCGCACTTCATTTTATTTTAGTTTATATATATATGAGTGTGTGTCAAAAAGTAATGCCATTTTGTTTAGGATAATTACCAACACAGGAACATGTATTATACAGAACAACATGAACCTTGTCCTCTGTGAATCACACCCCTACTTCTCCACATAGCGTTTCTCTCAATAGCAATGTTCCACCTTCGAAGGAGAGCATGTATCCCTGCCCCGTAGAATTCTGACTGTTTGGGCCACTCGCCTCATTTTGGTGGACAACATTACCGCATCCTCCTTACTCACCGGATTTAGCGCCTTCAGACTATCATCTCTTCGAAGAAAGAGGGTTTGAGAGACAAACATTATTCTAGTGACGAGGAATTGAAATCGGTAGTGAATAAATGAAGAAGTGAAGAAAGAAGAGGCCTATGATACATGTTCCTGTGTTGATAATTATACCTGTCCTAAACAAAATGGCATTACTTTTTTACTCATCCTAATATATATATATATATATATATATATATATATAATAATGGTACACAATAATAACCTACTCGAGTTTCATCATAAGGATCTTCAGGGTTAAATCCACTGGATTAAGATATTGATTAATTGCAGTCGATAGCACCCAGTGGATATAACCCTGAAGATCCTTATGGTGAACCTCGAGTAGGTTATTACTGTGTACCATTATTATAATAAATTTGCTCTACTCACGTATTGAGCACTTTATATTTGTTATATCGCTGTCTTATCATTCTGAAACTTGCATCAATTAACCATTGTGACCATTTTCACCGGTAAGTCACCCTTTCCACAAATACCATATATATATATATATATATATATATATATATATATATATATATATAGTACAACCGGGAAAATAGATTGATTGATAGATAATGAATAGAATGAGATGTATTACCAATTAATTAAAATAGAATATGAAGATTTACAAAAAAAATCGACAGATTTCCTCTTAAGAAAGCAACAACTCAAACAACGAGAACTCTGAAACATGTCAGATCGAATTCTAATCTACTAGAGATTTAGTACTGTTTTGATCAATAACAATCTAGGGGGTTAAAATATATATATATATATTATATATATTATATATATATGCGTAGTACAACAAAGCAAAATAGATTGATAGATAATGAATAGAATGAGATGTATTATCAACAGATTATATATATATATATATATATATATATATATTATATATATTATATATATATATATATTGAGAGGGAGACAGAGACAGACAGGGAGAGAGAGAGATTAGAACAAATTGAATAACTTTTTTAAAAGTCAGCACAGAACAAAAGGAAGAAACAGATACCGATGCAATGTTTTCAAAACAAGAATAAATATTTATATACATCTTTCTCTCAGACATACTAGCTTATGCATATATGGTTGTAAATTAGCACAGCTTGGGCGTATGAGTGGCTAGATGTGTACATTTGCAAACGTCGTTAGATAGATTAGCTGGAAAGAAAGGGTAAACGAGAGAGAGATAGAGAGAGAGTGGTGTCAGTAAGTAGGGAAATGCGGTCTGTGCAGCAGAGACGTTTTATCCCAGGTTATCTCCCTTGAAATCAGATTTAAAATAAATATGAAGATTTACAAAAAAAACCTGATTGCCTCTTAAGAAAGCAACAACTCAAACAACGAGAACTGAACATGTCAGATCGAATTCTAATCTACTAGGGACTTAGTACTGTTTTGATCAATAACAATCTAGGGGGTTTAAAAATCGACAATGTACGCATTTCTAATCCGACGAGTAAAATGTGTGGAGTGAGTGGCGAGGCTTGAAGTCGAGTCAAGAACGAAGCGAGAGGGCTGAGCGTGTAAGAGGAACCAGACGCCGGTAGGTCGGGCGGAATGGAAGTTGGAAAAAGGAATTACCTTTTCTTTTATTTCTCTTTTTCTTTTTTCTTTCTTTCTTTCTTTCTTTTTCTGAGATTAAATAATTCTGTGACAGAATAAATAAAAAAAAAAGAAGAAAACTGATCAAAGTCTAAAATAAAAAAAAATAATCTGTTTGCTGTATTTATTTGTTTTTACTAACAAAACTCCGTGATTTTTACAATTGTCGACAAATTTAATTCAGAGACTAACTCGAAAAACAAAAACGTCACCAATAAAAGAAAAAATCAGTCCTAACTTACCTGCAGGCAGTGGCGGAACAAGAAAGAGACAACTATATTATTATATACACAATCTTCTGGTGATTAGACGTTCAATCCCTACTTCAGGCGAAAAAGACATAGAATACTTAATTGTAGTCGAAATAAGAAAACAATTTTTTAAAAAGATGGAAATTTCGCCTACCTCGTGGCTGGTGAAAAAATGGTGCCGATAGTGACTCTCTTTATATAGAGTGCAGAACGGAAGTAAGAGGCATTGTGGGAATGGGGTGGATGACTATAAAATCAAATGTCTAAGAGAAAAAGTTCGATCTCGTGAAGGCGAACTTGTGTGAGCATTACGGAATTGCAACAAAGTAACGTTAAATTGTTTGTTCTTGCATTTTTTGCAAATATATACAATTTTTCTACTATTAACTACACAGACTTCTGTCATTGGGAAAATATGGATTTTGCCTATTAATATATATATATATATATATATATATATATTTATTGGCTCTACATATTGTATTAAGTACTTTAGTATATTTAACTTTGGCAAATCTAGCAGTATGTGTTCTTTTGGACATTTTGATAGTATCAATTGATTATTTTCAGGATGTGCATATGATTTGGTCTTTTCTTTTTTTTAATATTTTTTCTACAGCCGAAAAAAAATCTATCATATAATTACAGACTATAAAGTCGGGAGTTTTTTATACTGTCGAAGTTTATAGATAAATATGATATTCATATATATATATATATATATCAGAAAGATTATTCTACTTTACATCAAATTCTTTATTTCACTTCATTTGGTCAGAAATTGCATTTTTAGCCATCTGATGACCTTTGAGGAATGCGAATGACCTTGGAGGTCAAATGTACATCGTCTATCTTCAATGTCAATATTGTTCCTTGGCCTTGATCCTCAGCCTCGCCATGGCACAAATAAACTCATGAATTATATGATGCCATATTCCCATTAAATGACAAGCCTCTATAGAATATATATATATATATATATATATATATATATATATAAACAATCGAAATGAGAGTAACTAGACATTATAGGCACTGCTGGAAAAGTAAGGACGAACAAATAAGCGACGTTCTCCTATGGATTCCTTCGAATGGTGTTGTTCAAACGGCACATACTTAGATTTATCGGCCCTGTGTTGACACTGGGCACCGTCTAGAGGACTTGCCTTGATGATAATGATTATACTGATGAATTTAGATAACTACAAGCATTTTTCATGCTTAGTTGGTGTAATTTCAGTGATTTTCTTAGCCAAGAGCTAATGGGTTAGGTTGGTTTGGTTTGCTTTGAGTTCTTTGTTTTAATGGCACACCAGCCTTCGAGAGTTATTTAATGCCAAAGCCATCCTTGTAGAACAAGCGTCGCCAACCCCCGGCCCACTGGCCATATCCGACCCTCGAGTGGTTTTCGTCCGGCCCGCCAACTTAACGGCTGGACTCTGACTATCCAATTAGTATCGAATAGAAATACAATAGTTGGATTCAGATTAACCCATTAAAGGCCAGGGGCAAAGATTTTTGCCACCATAGAACAGAACTGAAACGAACGGAACACGTCCAATACATATGCTTGAACAATAAGTAGAAACAAGTGTCTCATTAAATAATGTTTTCATTGTTTAGTAGTTGTTTTTTTTCTATTATTCCTGTCGTAAAATACGATAAATTGTTTAAATAGAATTAGATTAAATTCCTTATTTCAATTTAAACCTTCAAAAAAGATAGGTTTTTAAACAGAGCACTTTGAGTCCGAGAAAATTGTTTGCATTATATTTAATACCATGGCCCTTTACCGAGACACTGCATAGCCAATTGGGCCCCTTTGATTTGGTTTGTTTTACGGCATATCAACCTCAGTGGGTCATTTAATGCCGATAAAGTTTTGAAATAAATCAATTCTTAATGGATAATACAATTTTTTTTATAAATACATTTTTCTATTTAACCCATAGATGGGACCCTAACAGGTACTACCACTCCTGGTCAGAGTGGACCAGGGAGCAATGGTGATGAAGGGGTGCTCCACATTCCCCAAACCTCCAAAACTGGAACCTCACCATCAAAGAGTTTAACGTCATTTCCAGGACATGTAGACCCGCAGCCACCGCCTTCTAGCACCCATATGATAAAAAGGGGTTGGGGCTTGTCATAAGGGCAATAGGGTTGGGAAAATTATATAGGTGCTAGGGCTTGATGTGACCAACCGATTGATCGGAGAGGGCCTCTCCGACCACCCGTCTAGCCCAAAATAGGGCCAAAGTGGAGTATTGCAAGTCATGAACTGCTCATCCACCTGGGCTCTATCCTTAAGCATCACGGGTCGCCACCCACGGCCAACAGGTAGCCCCATTGGGGGGGGGTCTTACCCCTCTGCAGAGGTGCAGTCGGTGCATTCTAACGCCC
>CM042146.1:83304698-83339318 GCA_023376005.1 Doryteuthis pealeii | reverse complement strand
AAGGAGAAGATAAAAATAAGATAGAACGATATTTTAGAAGATTTTGTTTAAAATGGTGGGTTTTTAGACAGAATATGATTATTGTCTTTATATCGTATATACGGCCTTTTGGGAAAATGATGGGTGTAAAAAAACAAAAAAACAAAAACAAAAACACCCCCCCCGAAAAAAAAACTAAAAAAAAACAAAACAAGGAACAAACCCAAAAACGTGCCATGTTCCTAACCACATTTGCAATTTAATGTTAAGAGAGCATGTCAATGGAAAATTAAGATTTTATTGACAAGAAGAACGCCCACAATTCTTGTTGGAGCTGACAGTAACGTGGTAGAGATTGATGAAGAGAGAGACGTCTGAAGGAAAGAAGGAAATGAGGAGAAGAAATATAAACCACATACGACAATTTCGTTTTTTTAATCTCAGATTTGCTGTCTCTTATCTATTTTTGATTTTATATCAACTTTCCTTCCACACATTATCTTGATTTATAATTCTATTCACTCGGCATAATATCATTTCCAAATCTTGTTTGTTCAATCACTTCTGATTTTTTCAAATTCGTATATATATATATATATACGTACGTAACGTATTAGAAAAGAGGAAAGACATGCCATGAATATCAGGAAGAAAATAATAAAAGTAAAAACTAGAGTTTCAGGTTTTAAAAAAGAAAAAATATAAATTATCCTGGTTACGTCCTTGAAAATTGGCAATGATTGTTGAAAGCATCTTGGGATAAAATTTCGGTCAATTTTTTTTTGTATCAAATGAACCAACCTTAAGGAATATGTAAGTCAGCAGAAAATATCAATAAAAAATACCTGCTAAAAAGTCTGCTTAAGAGAAAAAAATCAGCCTATATATATATATAATATATATATATATATATAATATATATTATAATATGATTGTGTGTGTGTGTGTATATATATAATATATAAAGATAAACCTAATGGGTCAGATAAACTACTAAAAGTTTCGCTTAGTGCTCTTCAGGGCTAAGAATCCGTATGAATTATATATATAATATATATATATATATATATATTATATATATATATATATATATTAAATTGTTTTTTTCTCTTTTGGCCAAGTATTGTATCAATAGATTATTTTTGGTTGGTACGATTTATCTTGGTCTTTTCTTTTTTTCAAATTTTTTTTCCCAGTGATGTTTGGTAGTATACTTTTTTACAATCAACTATTTGCCGGGTTTTTCTCAACCGCGATGATTACCAAATGTTTGGTATATTATATATATAAATACATTACCTATTTCTATGCATCTCGAATATGACAACAGTGTAAACATTTATTATAAGAGTAAATAATGACTTGTCTTGTGCAGTTATTATCTTTTTTCCTTATTATTTGTTTGAAACTACGAAATATAATTTAATTCCTTAAATATATAATTAATCTTATAACATATTATGTTTATTTACTTTTTTAAAACTTCACTTATCTATCTATCCATCATTCATCTATCTATCTATCTATCTATGCCATCCATTCTATCTATCTATATATCCTATATATCGTGAGTCTTTTTTTTTTCAAAAATCTATCTATCTATTATATATCTATATATCTGAGTCTTTTTCTCAAAATCTATCTATCTCTATCTAATTATCTGAGTCCTTTTTTTTTCAAAAATCTATCTATCTACTCTATCATCCGCTTCTTTTCAAAATCTATCTATCCGATTTTTCTTTCAAAATCTATCTACTGATTTTTCTTTCAAAATCAAATCTATTCTAATCTATCCGAAGTCTTTTTTTTTCAAAATCTATCTATCTGATTTTTCCTTCAAATCTATCTATCTATCTAATCTATCTATCCTATCTAGGGGACACCCAGTTGATTAAGAAAACGAATATGCATTTGATACAACCCTAATATCTTACCTTATAACCCCTTTTTAGTTCAAGGTAATTTTTGTGATAAGTAACCTTCAATTCATTATCGATGTAATTTCAAGCGAAACTACTGAGTATTTTAATTACTTTAATAAGTTCGTCTTGAATAGGATATTGCTGAATTTAAACCTGCATCGATTTACATATTAGATCACAGTTAATAGGGTATTCGAAAATTGGAATACAATTTTTATAGAAATTTTAATTAAATTAGAAACTATTGTAAGCAGCATTTCTGTTTTTTTTCTTTCTTTTCTTGACCAAAAAATACAGTACAGGCGGAAAATTACTTAATTTAACCTCTCAGTGTTCAATAACTTCTCCCGAAGTTTAATTAAATTTTTTTGTTCTTTCGACAATTATTAAACCGCCCATCTTTACTCTAACTACTGCTACAATTAATAAAATAATTATCTTAAGATGATTTCATTATTAGGAGTACAATTAGCATTAATTACACTAGTAGATATTTATAACAAGTCGAGTATTTGCAAAGACAAGTTGTTCCACCCCTCAACGACGGTGATGTAGTGGCAAATGTGCTGGATTGTGGTATCGTAGTAAAGCGTTCGAACTACAGTCGCACTATTAACGTTAACTTTGAACTAATAATCTTGGGAAGGTAAAGAAACCCCTCATATTCACGAGCTATTGGTTGAAAAATACTACTACTGCTCTACAATAGGGATCGGAACCTTTTGGGAGAAAGGGCCACCGCCCTGTCGGTGGGCAGTTAGAATACACCGACTGCACTCTGCAGAGGGGTAAGACCCCCCAATGGGGCTATACCTGTTGGCCGTGGGTGGCGACGCCGTGATGCTTAAGGATAGAGCCCCAGGTGGATGAGCAGTTCATGACTTGCAATACTCCACTTTGGCCCTATTTTGGCTAGATGGGTGGTCGGAGAGGCCCTTCCGATCAATCGGTTGGTCACGTCAAGCCCTAGCACCTATAAATTTTCCCAACTATTGCCCTTATGACAAGCCCCACCCTTTTTAATCATATGGGTGCTAGAAGGCGGTGGGCTGCGGTCTACATGTCCTGGAATGACGTTAAACTCTCTGATGGTGAGGTTCCAGTTTTGGAGGTTTGGGGAAATGTGGAGCACCCCTTCATCACCATTGCTCCCTGGGTCCCACTCTGACCAGGAGTGGTAGTATCCTGTTAGGTCCCATCTATGGGTTAAATAGAAAAATGTATTTATAAAAAAAAATTGTATTATCCATTAAGAATTGATTTTTTTTTTCAAAACTTTATCGGCATTAAATGACCACTGAGGTTGATTGCCGTAAAACAACCAAATCAAAAGGGGCCATTGCTATGCAGTGTCTCGGTAAAGGGCCATGGATTAAATATAATGGCAAACAATTTTCCTCTCGGACTCAAAGTGCTCTGTTAAAAACCTACTTTTTTGAAGGTTTTAAATTGAAAATAAGGAATTTTAATGCTAATTCTATTTAAAACAATTTATCGTATTTTACGACAGGAATAATAGAAAAAAAAACTTACTAAACAATGAAAAAATTATTTAATGAGACACTTGTTTCTACTTATTGTTCAAGCATATGTATTGGACGTGTTCCGTTCGTTTCAGTTCTGTTCTATGGTGGCAAAAATCTTTGCCCCTGGCCTTTAATGGGTTAATCTGAATCCAACTATTGTATTTCTATTCGATACTAATTTGATAGTCAGAGTCCAGCCGTTAAGTTGGCGGGGCCGACGAAAACACTCGAGGTCGGATATGGCCAGTGGGCCGGGGGTTGCCGACGCCCTGTTCTACAAGGATGGCTTTGGCATTAAATAACTCTCGAAGGCTGGTGTGCCATTAAAACAAAGAACTCAAAGCAAACCAAACCAACCTAACGCATTAGCTCTTGGCTAAGAAAATCACTGAAATTACACCAACTAAGCATGAAAAATGATTGTAGTTATCTAAATTCATCAGTATAATCATTATCATCAAGCAAGTCCTCTAGACGGTGCCCAGTGTCAAAATCAGGGCCGATAAATCTAAGTAAGTGCTGTTGAACTACACAGACGTGGTCCATTCAAAAGGATCCATAAGGAGAACGTCGCTATTTGTTCGTCCTTACTTTTCCAGCAGTGCCCATCATGTCTAGTTACTCTCATTTTAATTGTTATATATATATATATATAGAAGGCTTGTCATTTAATGGGAATATGGCATCATATAATTCATGAGTTATTTGTGCCATGGCGAGGCTGAGGATCGAAGGCCAGGAACAATATTGACCTTTGAAGATATGACGATGTACATTTGACCTCCAAGGTCATTCGCAATCCTCAATAGGTCATCAGATGGCTAAAAATGCAATTTCTGACCAAATGAAGTGAAATAAAGAATTTGATGTAAAGTAGAATAATCTTTCTGATATTATATAATATATATATTATATATTATATTATATATGAATTTTATATTTATCTATAAACTTCGAACAGTATAAAAAACTCCCGACTTTATAGTCTGCAATTATATGATAGATTTTTCGCCTGTAGAAAAAATATTTAAAAAAAGAAAAGACCAAATCATATGCACATCCTGAAAATAATCATTGATACTATTTAAAATGTCCAAAAGAAACAAATACTGCTAGATTTGCCAAAGTTAATATACTAAAGTACTTAATACAATATGTAGAGCCAATAAATAATATAATAAAATATATATATATATATAATAGGCAAAATCCATATTTTCCCAATGGCAGAAGTCTGTGTAGTTAATAGTAGAAAATTGGTATATATTTGCAAAAAAATGCAAGAACAAACATTTAACGTTACTTTGTTGCAATTCCGTAATGCTCACACAAGTTCGCCTTCACGAGATCGAACTTTTTCTCTTAGACATTTGATTTTATAGTCATCCACTCCATTCCACAATGCCTCTTACTTCCGTTCTGCACTCTATATAAAGAGAGTCACTATCGGCACCATTTTTTCACCAGCTACGAGGTAGGTGAAATTCCATCTTTTTAAAAAATTGTTTTCTTATTTCGACGACTACAGTTAAGTAATTCTATGTCTTTTCGCCTGAAGTAGGGATTGAACGTCTAAATCACCAGAAGATTGTGTATAATAATATAGTTGTCTCTTTCTTGTTCCGCCACTGCCTGCAGGTAAGTTAGGACCGATTTTTCTTTTTATTGGTGACGTTTTGTTTTTTTCGAGTTAGTCTCTGAATTAAATTTGTCGACAATTGTAAAAATCACGGAGTTTTGTTAGTAAAACAAATAAATACAGCAAACAGATTATTTTTTTTATTTTAGACTTTGATCAGTTTTCTTCTTTTTTTTTTATTTATTCTGTCACAGAATTATTTTAACTCAGAAAGAAAAGAAAGAAAGAAAGAAAAGAAAGAGAAATAAAGAAAAGGTAATTCCTTTTCCAACTTCCATTCCGCCCGACCTACCGGCGTCTGGTTCCTCTTACACGCTCAGCCCTCTCGCTTCGTTCTTGACTTGACTTCAAGCCCTCGCCACTCACTCCACACATTTTACTCGTCGGATTAGAAATGCGTACATTGTCGATTTTTTTTAAACCCCCTAGATTGTTATTGATCAAAACAGTACTAAGTCCCTAGTAGATTAGAAATTCGATCTGACATGTTCAGTTCCTCGTTTTGTTTTTTTGAGTTGTTGCTTTCTTAAGAGGCAATCAGGTTTTTTTTGTAAATCTTCATATTATTTTAAATCTGATTTCAAGGGAGATAACCTGGATAAAACGTCTTCTGCTGCCAGACCGCATTTCCCTACTTACTGACACCACACTCTCTCTCTCTCTCTCTCTCTTTTCTTCTCTACTCCTTCGTTTAACCCTTTCTTTCCCGCTAATCTATCTAACGACGTTTGCAATGTAACACATCTAGCCACTCATACGCCCAAGCTTGCTAATTTACAACCATATATGCATAAGCTAGTATGTCTGAGAGAGAAGATGTATATAAAATATTTATTCTTGTTTTTGAAAACATTGCATCGGTATCTGGTTTCTTCCTTTTGTTCTGGTGCTGACTTTTTAAAAAAGTTATTCAATTTTGTTCTAATCTCTCTCTCTCCCTGTCTGTCTCTGTCTCCCTCTCTCGATATATATATATATATATATATATATATAATATATATATATAATCTGTTGATAATACATCTCTTCTATTCATTATCTATCTATCAATCTATTTGCTCGTTTGTACTACGCATATATAAATATATATATATATATATATATATATATATATATTAACCCCCCTAGATTGTTATTGATCAAAACAGTACTAAGATCTCTAGTAGATTAGAATTCGATCTGACATGTTCAGTTCTCGTTGTTTGAGTTGTTGCTTTCTTAAGAGAAATCTGTCGATTTTTTTGGTAAATCTTCATATTTTATTTAATTAATTGGTAATACATCTCATTCTATTCATTATCTATCAATCAATCTATTTTCCCGGTTGTACTACGTATATATATATATACAATATAGTATTGTGGAAAGGGTGAAAACTTACCGGTGAAAATGGTCACAATGGTTGATTGATGCAAGTTTCACGATGATAAGACAGCGATATAAAACAAATATAAAGTGCTCAATACGTGAGTAGAGCAAATTTATTATAATAATGGTACACAGTAATAACCTACTCGAGTTTCACCATAAGGATCTTCAGGGTTATATCCACTGGGTGCTATCGACTGCATAAAATCAATATCTTAATCCAGTGGATTTAACCCTGAAGATCCCTTATGATGAAACTAAGTAGGTTATTATTGTGGTACCATTATAAATATTAATAAAATAATAAATAATAATAATTAATATATATATAATATATATATAATATATATAGTATATATATATAGGATGAAGTAAAAAAAACTAATGCCATTTTGTTTAGGACAGGATAATTATCAACACAGGAACATGTATCATAGGCCTCTTCTTTCTTCACTTCTTCATTTATTCACTACCGATTTGAATTCCTCGTCACTAGAATAATGTTGTCTCTCAAACCCTCTTTCTTGGGATCGAGAGATGATAGTCTGAAGGCGCTAAATCCGGTGAGTAAGGAGGATGCGGTAATGTTGTCCACCCAAATGAGGCGAGTGGCCCAAACAGTCAGAAATTCTACGGGGCAGGGATACATGCTCTCCCTTCGAAGGTGGAACATTGCTATTGGGAGAAACGCTGACTATGTGGAGAAGTAGGGGGTGTGATTCACAGAGGACAAGGTTCCATGTCGCTGTTATAATACATGTTCCCTGTGTTGGTAATTATCCTAAACAAAATGGCATTACTTTTTGACACACACTCGTATATATATAAACTAAAATAAAATGAAGTGCGGGAATACATACATAACATACATATTTCCCTCAATTCAAAATAAACTGGAGAAAAATTTTATACTCATAAAATGAATTCTTAAAATAGAAAATAATGAATGTATCTCAGAGCTGTTTTAATATTTCTTTATGAACTTCATCAGATAATGAGTAAGAACAAAACTTTCTTGTTTTTTTTTAATTTTAAGGAAATAATGAGAATGTTATGGCTATATCTAATATAAAAAGTAAATAAAGTAATGTTAACGAGTGATTTTATTGTAGGTATCAACGCGGACAACGCTAGCACAAAACCAAGGAGATTGCTTTGCTGAGTTGGAGAGCGCACACAACTTTACTGCACAGATAAAATTACCAATCTGTGCAACTCATATTTTGAGTTGCTGGAGGCGGTATCGAACTCAGATCCTTTGTGGTGCTGAGTTCAATAGGCCCCTAGAATAAATAAAAAAGCATAGCTAAGAAGCCCGTAAGAGATAAAGAAGACACGTCTCCCTAAAATAAAATGGAACAGATCGTTAAAATACCGGTAACGGAAGCAGATGTAATTTGTACGTTCAGGAAAACTTACAAATCTTGATGTGTAAGGAAGACACGATTTGTTAAATAAACGAAGTGGAAATTTAGCCAAGTGCAAAACATAGATCAACATTTTTGTTAGCAAATCTATCCCCTCGAATAAGTTTTCTACATTATCTGCCTACACAATTAAATATCTTTTACTCCTTTATATATTACACACATATGTATATGTGTGGATCTCTCTCTTCTTTCCCATCTCTCCCGCCCCTCTCTTCTGTAACACACACACACACACTATATTATATATATATATATATATATATATATATATATATAAAAATGTGTGTTGTATAATAATGCGAATGTCAGCGTGTCATATTTTTCAACTATAACTCCAGAGGCGTAGCCCAACATATCATACCAATTTTGGAATCAGATTGACTGCGTGAGAAATTGTACACATCAATCAGAGTCGAATCTGGAGACGCAATCCAGAAAGTTTGGACTCTCAAGTTGTAATTACTGTGGTTTGTTTGTGGTTATATTTTATTAGATTTCTGGCGAGGAACTTTATAATTTTAGCATCTTCGTTGTTCCAAGGTTTGAGAAAATGGAAAAAACTATCTGTACTAACCTCGAATGGGGAAACCAAAAAATCTGTTATCACGCAGCATTGGAGGAATAATTCACAATTAAACAAATTATATCATATGCTTTGGGGAAAAATGTTAATTATTTGTTAATTATTTACATTAAAGTTTCAAATAACATTATAATGTGTACTTAATGCTTAGAGAGTAATTGTTGAGCCAAAGAACAAAATCAAGGTTTCCCCATAGGAGCAAGCTAAATTTCCGCCACTATAATTATATATATAATATATATAATATATAATATGAAAAATATCCAGAGGATATAGGTTTTTATATCTGATAATGTAACAATATAATATATTTTATTCTTTAATTTTTATAAACCACCATATATATATATATGCCAGTCATGAATGAGAACATTGCCATTCCAATTATTTCTGATATGTTAAATCTGAAATATACAGACAGAATGCTGTAGGCAAGCAAAATAATTTGTGGGAAAATGGTATTTGATTGGTCCGATCAATTGGTTTTGTTAACTAACCAAGAATATTCAATTTGTTCAGGGAGGGAATGACATAAACAAAACTGATATGCGAAATGGACGAATGGGTAACTAGGAAAAGGCCGAACGCTTGTTTATATATATATATATATATATACTATATATAATATATATTATATATATATATAATCGCAGTTACCATTAAATCACCAAGTCAAATAAGTATAAAATCTTATTTACTTCTCGATATTTTCCTGAAACCCGATTAAGTGCTCAATTATAAAGAGTTAAATATACGTTTAAAATAGAATGGTTTAAAAACTACCCACATTAGTTTCTCCGCAGTAGCATGAATCTTCAGGGACCATGAAGATTCACTTAAGTCCGGTTTTTAAAACCATTCGATTTTAAACTAATATATATATATAATATATAATATATTATATATATATGCGTGTGTGTGTGTGTTTGTGTGATACGACTAAAGTTTGTTTGTTTGTTTGTGTGTGTGTGTGTGTGTGTGTGTGGTATTGTATGTGTAAATATAGTATAAAAAAAACAAATTTATTCAAAGAATGCATTTTTTTATTGATGACTTAACAGTTCTGCCTCTCCGTTCAACATTTATTTTTTTTAAATATAAACATTTACTACGCCTCCGCAACATGTTAGGAAGTTACGCAAGGTGAATTTCCTTAGCGGTTTAAGAGCTTTGAATTCAGAGTCACTTTCTCTCTCTCCTCTCTCTCTCTTCCTCTCCTCGCTAATATATATATATAATAATATATATATAATATATATATATATATTTGTGTGGTTTGGGTGTGAAAGATTCAATAAGACTGAAAAATTAATACATAATACCATATCTGCTGTTGATGACCTTTTTAACGACAATAGAACGCTCTGCAAACAACCAATAAAGGTGTGTGGGACTTCAGTGGCGCTAATGTTGAAAAATAAACCACATTCGGTCACATTCCATGAAGCGTAACTTGGTTAGCACTTTTAGTCGACTATGGGGATATATATATATATATATATATATATATATATATATGGGTGTGTAATGTTTGTGTGTATTATAGTAGTAGGCAAAATCCCAATTGTAGACTGGTTTTCTTTGCCTAAGATGAAGGACCTGGTCTAGGATATAGAAAGACTAGAGTTTAGAATAGTAGGAATGCATAAGTCTCCTAAGGGTTATAAAGACCTATGTGAAATGCAACAGCCTCGGTCTGGATTTGAAATCGTTCTCGGGAGTTTCCATTTTTATACGAACGGTGAGCATTACACCCACGTCTTTACTTCTCTCTCTCTTTCTCTCTTTCTTCTTCTCTGTCTCTTTTTTTGTCTCTGTCTATCTATCGGCTCTGTCACTGTCTTTGTCTCTCTGTCTGTCTGGTCTCCTCTCTGTCCTGTCTTGTTGTCTGTCTGTCTCTCTCTGTCCCTGTCTTTGTCTTCTGTCTGTCTGTCCCCCTCTCCTCTCTGTTCCCTGTCTGTCTGTCTGTCTCTGTCTCTCTCTATATATATAAATATGAAGAAAAGTACGCGGTATGTAATTATGATAATATCTCATCATTATTTTCATTATCATTGAGTGAATTGATATTCTGACACGTTTTTTAAAAATCATACACCTGAGGCTATGCTAAGCATAAATAGCCAGTAAGACAGCACAGACAAGACCGACATGCGTAACACACACGCCACACAACACATGCACAAATTGGCAATTGAAATGATAATTCTGTGGACTACCATTCACGCCAAACGAGATTTTTTTAATCATTCAAAAATCCTCGAAATTAAGTATGAAATACTAATTAGAAATGCTTCACTACTTCCTACGTGTCGAAGAAATCAACATTTTATATCTTGGTATATTAATCTATGCGGATGTTTACCAGGCTACCCTGCACTCCTTGCTGGTAATACTAATTCATTTAAGTATGATATAAGATTTTTAAGACTAAAAAAGACTCCAAATTTCCCTCTCTGTCTTACGTCTAAAATTAACAATTCTTTATACAACATAGCAACAGCCCTAGAATAAAAACATTCTACAATAAACTACATATTTTTTTATCAAACCACTTCGAAAGACTGGAGTCCAGCCTTTAGAAAGTCCCTGAAAGCAACAATTACGCATTGATCACAACACCTTACTCCTTAATACCCATTAAAAACAAAAACCACAGTTGCGAAACATATTAAACAACCTGAATTGTTAAACACTTCCTCATAGAAAATATGGAAATTCCGGCTCCAACGCCGCAGTAAAAAGCTTTTTTCCAATTCAAATAAATATGAAAGATTTATTTGTAAAAGTTATCAAGAATACATTCTGTCCTTTTGTGAGAAAAATAATCACCAAAAAATATAAACATTAACCTGAAATAAATACTTTAATACGATCCCCATTTGTTAAGCATATCGTTAAAAATCGTTACTACAAAAACTGTAAACATATAGACTCGTCACCGTATATAATCCCCAAGCCTCTAAGGCTAAAAAACCCGGAACGGTTAATATGTCATTAAAAATCCATCGGCACGAAGCCAACCAAGCCAAACCACACTAAACTCAAATTTGCACTGAGAAATATTATTATAATATTATTATTATAATAATAATAAATAATAATAATAATAATAATAATTATAAGAATTGTAGTTGTATTGTTAATTGTAGTTTGGTAGTATTGTGTTGGTTGCACTTTGAACGGTTACAAAAGCTTGGAAAAAAGAACTGAAGGATGGAAATCAGAAGGAAAGACATAAGACCATCCAGACTACTGCATTGCTTGCAAATCGCTAGAATACTCAGAAGAGTTCTGGAAGACTTTTGAGGAGATTATGCTGTTATGTAGCCTCCAGTAAACACCGGATACGACAGGTGGGGAAACATAATAATAATAATAATAATAATAAAATAATAATAGGAGGAAGAAAGAAGAAAAAGGTTGCAAACGAATCATACAATAGTAAAATATTGAATCAACATTATTTTTCCGGCGTGACTTGACTTGAAATTTGATAATTCCTTAAACATCTTCATAAAAATTAATCCGACAAATTGGTTTGAAATCTGCTTTTTTTGATTTAAAATTGTAAAACTTTAAGAAATATAAATAGAGGTGCAATCTCTAAATCACCAGCCGCCGCGCATTCTTTTTAACTTTGCGACGTTTTACAATAAGAGACTGGATGACTATTTACAATATATATGATTTTTATTAGACAAGTCACCGATTTTTTCCAATAAAATTGCTATTAATGATCGTAAAATGTTCATGAAAATTTATAATGAGCAATATATCGCTGAGTTACGTTCATAATATCTATCCTTATTTTAAAATGTTTGATATACAATTGTTTGTATGTTACCGAAACCCGTCCGTACGAGTAGGATGTGACAGAAGGTCAATTTTTAAGAGGTTTAAAAGGTTTGATTCAAAGTCTTTTCTCTTAAACCAGTTGCCTAAAAAGCCTAAGTTACGCTAACACAAGGACAATATCTTAATATATGGAGATGTGTGTTTTGTTTTGTCTGGAACTGAAATTATAATCATTACAAAAGTCATAATTCCTTTAGTTATTTATGCCATACTCCTCTTTTGATTTTATTTTCATTAAACCTCAATTTATAATAAATTGTTTTACATTATTAATAGTGTTAACCTTATCTACATACTGATAATATGCAATATATTTATATATTGAATAAAATAGTGTTTACAGTGTGAATGGGAAAAGCTAATTTTTCATAATGGTATAAACAAATATTGAATTTAATAAATAGTTTGCTAGGTATTATTGATTTCTAATTGTTTTAATTTTAAATAAAATATGAAGCAAAATCTTCGGAGAGAAATCTTAAAAGAAATCCTTAATAAGAGGAATAACTGTATTTATTCTTTACTTCTTAATTTAACTAAATAGTTAAATTAGGCAAAATTAAGGCAATGAAAGACAGGAGTGATGGAAAATGAATGGAAGAGTTAGTTTCGAAGTTGTTCTATTTTTCGATTATACCCCCCTCTGTTTCACATTATCCTATCTGTATTTTTATTTAGTTTCATTAGCCTTTCTAATTAATATAATTTTATTACATTAAAACTTAGATACTTGCCACCCGGAGGGTGATATATTTTGCTAGTGAAAAAATAAAATTCTTTCATATATAAAAATGTATAAGTTTTTAAATACTTTAAGAAATAAAAGAAACATTGCTATTTATATTATTTTATATAAGTATTACATTTGTCTTTTAAACAACACTCATATTCAATCTTTCTTAAAAGACTTTATATGTAAAGATGAAAACTTTTTTGGCATTATGTCAAGATAGATACATATTAATTACTATAAGTATATTCATATTTGACTGACCTTCAAATAAAAGTCTGTCTTAGCTTGTTTTTATTTTGCTGTTTTCGTACATTTTCTCTTCGTCGAGTTTTGCCTTGACGTGAAACTTCTCATCATCTTCGTTGTCATTGTCTTGTAACGTATCTCTTTCTGGTAAAAGTGTTTGGCAGTCAAGTTGTTTTCTTGTGTTTTCTTTTTAATAGTCTTTTCTTTGGGTTAGGCGTGTATCGGACTTAATCAGTCAATCTCTTTCCTCCTGATCACTAATCAGTAAAAATGTATAAAATGAAAAAAAACAAAAAAAAAACAAAACAAAGAAATAAAAAAAAAGAAATGAAAAGGAAAGTAGCGTTGAATTGTTTGCTGTAGTTGTTGTTGTAGGTGGTGGGGGAAGACGAACGAATACGAAACTTCGCGAAAGCTGGCTTTTTCTCTGAACGTGAATAGAATGAGAACGAGAATTGAATGGAAAGTTGCCTCCCATGGGGAAAAAAGCCTGAACAAACATGTCGATATCTACTCCTATAATACTTTTCAATCTTCTTTATTAATATAAATAAACAAAGATGAGAAGAGAAAGAACATAAAACTTTATCAAAAGAACTAAAACACTACGAATCAAGTTCGGATAAATATCGTTATTATATTATTATTATTATTATTATTGTCAATAATAAATACTACATGTGGGTATATATGGGCTCAGTCATAGTTGTTAGTTACTGTATGTGTTTTATGAGAAGTAATAAAAGCGGTATTTATCTTTTCGAGTGAGATAATTTTCTTTCTTCAAAGTAGTGACTGGTTTATTTTTATTTATTTGTTTTAAAACGGCACATCACTGCCGGTATGTGTTATTTAAATAATGGAAATTGATTCATTTATAAATGGTAGTATTCTAAGCATAACTATAATTTGCCCAATGTCCGTTTGGCATTAAAAAAAAACTGTCCCTTCTATTCGCCAAGAGTCGTTGTTTGAACATCAGTTATATATGATATTAGTAGTGGTGATTGGTTTAGTTTAATTTACTTATGTTTAAAACTTCCCCCAATGGGTTATTTAAAATGCCGAAATTTGATTAATCTTTAAATGTTTATATTCTAATCATAACTTATTATTTTTATTGTCCATTGCATTAAAAAAACCCATCTTATTTATCAAGTGGTAGCGCGGCAAATATCTAACACCCAACTGAAGAGCGTGATCACGCTGGAACACACATGTACACAACACACACACATATATATATTATATAGTATATATTATATAATATATATATATATATATTGTGTGTGATTGAAAGAGAAATAAAGAAAGAAAAGTATTTAATGGCTGAAATAGGAATATTTTAATTAATTAACTTACACGTGTTTCGGTCAGGAGTTTATCCATGTGTGCATTGTTCTATCAATTATTATTTCCTTTAATAATTAATTATCCATCAGTCCCAGGCTTCTTAACCATCGCAATCATCACGTACAAACTGGGAGGATGAATTTTAAACTGATAAATATACACATCTGTATATATGTAAAGCGGGACAGAGAGTGTTCCATCCGTTTTAATAGAAGAGCATTGCCTTTATATATATATATATATATTATATATATAGTATATATATATAATATTATATATAATGGTTCGGGAAGAGTAGAACAAATGTATGTCATGTCTTTCATCGGGCAAAGAGAAACACAAAACAGCTTTTGATCTGGATTTGAACATTTACTGATACATTCACTACAACTGATAACCGTTACTCTAGGCGTGCTTCATTAGATAAGTAATTCATATCTATTCTAAACAAATCTTATTATTGATACAAGTTGAAAGCGCCGACCTATGGTGAAGGATTTTAGCAAGGAGAACGCTCACAAATTATTGGGGTATACGTGATAAATAAGTACAATATACTACTTGGACAACAACCGCCCTTTTTTGTGGCACTGTGAAAAAAAAATTGGGAAACAATATTTCCAGTGATGTCGGTTAAACGCTGCCGTGTAGTTATACTATGTGAATGACAACTGGAGGTATGCGTAGCCGCTTTCACTGACCTCTGGCCCTTGGGCAATTTAATCAAAATCAATATTCTTGAAGTGGAGTCGCACGCTTCCTTGAACTCTCAGATGATGGAGATGAAAAAATCAAAAATAACCCCCACTCAAAAATACGACAGAGATTTGAAATTGAAGTACAAGATGGAGAGAGAGAGATGAGAGAGAAGAGAGAGAGAGAGAGAGAGAGAGAGAGAGAGAGAAGAGAGAGAGAGAGAGAGAGAGAGTTTCTGTTTTCTTATTAAATTTTTTAATATAAGCTCAAGCAAGTAGTGGAAATATACATACTTTTGTTTACGTTAATAATTCATATCTTTCAAACTGTTTGATCTAGTTTTTATTCAATTCTGACGCGTCACGTCAGATTATATATATATAATATATAATATATTATATATATATATATATAATATATAAGCAGTGTAGTTGTTCTGTATTCAATAAAGTAATCCGTCGTAACGATAGTATCTGATCATCATGCCTCGATTTGATCTGTGAGGGTGAATGTTTAGTAACACTCCTCTGCTCTCATCCCCAATTATATAATTTATATATATATATATATAGTTATATATATAGAGAGAGAGAGAGGAGAGAGAGGCGAGAGAGTAGAGAGTTAAGAATTAATGCAAAAATGAACCAAACGAATATGATAAAAAACGAATGGAATGAATAGAATGAATTGGAAAAGTATATTTTCCCATGGGAACCTCTCGAAAATAAAAAAGAAATAATAATAACTTTTTGAGAAAGGTCATTGATAGAAAAAAAACCTTCACAGTTCTATGGGACTCCTTTATCGAAGCATTGAATTAGCTTAGTCATATATCAATTTTGATTGGATAAATATAATGTCTTAATACCTTTGGTAAAGTAGTCGTTGAGAAGTATATATATAAAAAATAATAGTGTAGTTAGCTATATTTATAAATAAAGAGTACTTAATATTGGTGATGTAGATGTAAATTAGAATAGCATAGACGCAAGTCATGGCACTTGCTTACAGTTTCTGCATATGTTTCCTATGACTCTTTTGATGAGTAGGATGAAAAACAAAGCAAAAGAAAAAAACACGAAACAAAAACAAACAAAAATGAAACTAAAACAAAACGACTGAAGAAATTGAAAATGGAAGTAGTGAGAAATTTCTTCTTTTTGTTTTAATTTCTTAAATATTGTCAGAGCAAAGTAGTAAAAATATACATACTTTATTTCATTAAATAATCTATCGATTTGTAGCTTGTTTTTAAGCGAAAAGAAAATTTAAATCCGATCTACTTTTAACTTCAATCTTGACGTCATAGACGTCATTTATATGATCTGTCATTCTAGATGATCTGTGAAGTGAAAGTCCCGTAGAGATAATCACTCTCTCTCTCACTTATTCCATAAATATATATTATATATTATATATGTTTGTGAGTGTGTGTGTGGGGGTGTTATAGAGAGAGAAGAGAGAGAGATTATCTTACGGGACTTCACTTTCACAGATCAATCTAGAATGACAGATCATATATGACGTTATGACGTCAGAGATTGAAGTTAAAAGTAGATCGGGATTTAAATTTTCTTCGCTAAAAACAAGCTTAAAATGATAGATTATTTAAATGAAATAAAGTATGTATATTTTTACCTTTGCTCTGAGAATATTAAGAAATTAAACCAAAAAGAAATTCTCACTATTCCATTTCCAATGTTCATCGTTTGTTTTGTTTCATTTTTTGTTTGTTTTTGGTTTTCGTGTTTTTTTCCTTGCTTTGTTTTTCATCACTACTCATCGAAAGAGTTCCATAGGACATATGCAAGAAACTGTAAGCAAAGTGCCATTGGACTTTGGCCGTCTATGCTATGTCTAATATTACGATCTACCATCACAAATATTAAGTACTCTTTATTTATAAATATAGCTAACTACACTATTTATTTTTTATATATATTACTTCTCAACACTACTTTAACAAAGGTAGACCATTATTTTAATCCAATCCAAATGATATATGATAGCTAAATTCAATGCTTCGATAAAGAGTCGCCATAGAATGTGAAGAGGTTTTTTTTCCTATCAATGACCTTTCTAAATTATTGATTATTTTTTTATTTTTGCGAGAGGTTCCCATGGAAAGATATATTTTTCATTATTCTATTCATTCCATTCGTTTTTTATCATATTCCGTTGGTTCATTTTTGCATTAATTCTTAACTCTCCTCTCGCTCTCTATCTCCTCTCTCTCTCTATAATATATATATATATATAGTAAGTATATTATATATATATGGGGAGAGAGTAGAGGGAGTGGTTACTAGGAACATTCACCTCACAGATCAATAGAGCATGATTGATCATATACTATCGTTAACGAACGATTATTTATGAATAACAGACTACCACTGTTTAATATATACTAATATATATATATATTATATATATATATATATATATAAATCTTGTCGTGGACGACGTCAGAATTGAAATAAACTAGAATCCAAACGTTTTAATGATAGATTATTTAACGAAAAAAGTATGTATATTTTCACTCTTGCTTTGAGCTAATATTTAAAAAAATTTAAAAGAAAAAGAAACTCTCTCTCTCTTCTTCTCTCTCTCTCTGCTCTCTCGTCTTCTCTCTCTCTCTCTCTCTCTCTCTCTCTCTCTCTCTCCACTTCTTGTACTTCAAATTTCAATCTCTGTCGTATTTCTTTGAGTGGGGGTTATTTTTGATTTTTCATCTCCAATCATCTGAGAGTTTCAAAGGAAGCGTGCGAACTCCACTTCAAGAATATTGATTTTGATTAAATTGCCAAGGCCAGAAGGTCAAGTGAAAGCGGACTACGCATACCTCCAGTGTCATCACATATATAAACTACCAGCGGGCCAGCGTTTAACCGACATCAATGAAATATGTTCCCAAATTTTTTTTTTCACAGTGCCACCAAAAGGGCGGTTGTTGTCCAAGTAATATGTAATTATTTAATCAACGATACAATAATTTGTGAGTTCCTTGCTAAAATCCTCAACCATAGGTCGGCGCTTTCAACTTGTATCAATAATAGAATTTGTTTAGAATAGATATGAATATACTTATCTAATGAAGCACGCCTAGAGTAACGTTATCGTTGTAGTGAATGTATCAGTAAATGTTCAAATCCAGATCAAAGCTGTTTTGTGTTTCTCTTTGCCCGATGGAAAGACATGAATACATTTGGTTCTAGCTCTCCCGAACCATTATATATATATATATATAATATATATATATATATTATATATATATTAATAAGGCAATGCTCTTATAAAACGGATGGAACACTCTCGTCCGCTTTACATATATACAGATGTGTATATTTATCAGTTAAAATCATCCTCAGTTTGTAGGTGATGATTGCCGAGTGGTTAAGAAGCCTGACTGATGATGAATTATTATTAAAAATAATAATTGATAGAACAATGCACACATGGATAAACTCCTGACCGAAACACGTGTAAGTTAATTTAATTAAAATATCCTATTTCAGCCCATTAAATACTTTCTTTCTTTATTTCTCTTTCAAACACCACACATATATATATATATATATAATATATATATATATATATATATATATATATATGTGTGTGGTGTGTGTGTGTGTTCCAGCGTATCACGTCTCTTCAGTGGGTTAGATATTTGCCGGCTACCACTTGATAAATAGATGGGTTTTTTAATGCAATGGTACAATAAAAATATAGTTATGATTAGAATATAACATTTAAAGATTAATCAAATTTCGGCATTAAATTAACCCATTTGGGGTTGAAGTTTAAACAAGTAAATTAAACTAACCAATCACCACTACTAATATCATATATAACTGTGTTCAAACAATCGACTCTTGGCGAATAGAAGGACAGTTTTTTTTTAATGCAACGGAACATTGCAAATATAGTTATGCTTAGAATATACCATTTATAAATGAATCAAATTTCCAGTATAAATAACACATACGGAGTTGATGTGCGCCGTTAAACAAATAAATAAAAATAAACCAGTTCACTACTTTGGAAGAAAGAAAATATCTCACTCGAAAAGATACAATACCGCTTTTATTACTTCTCATAAAACCACTCATACAGTAACTAAAACAACTATGACTGAGCCCATATATACCCACATGTAGTATTATTAATTGACAATAATAATAATAATAATAATAATATAACGATATTTATCCGACTTGATTCGTAGTGTTTTAGTTCTTTTGATAAAGTTTTATGTTCTTTCTCTTCTCATCTTTGTTTTATTTTATATTAATAAAAGAAGATTGAAAAGTATTATATGAGTAGATATCGACATGTTTGTTCAGGCTTTTTCCCATGGGAGGCAACTTTCCATTCAATTCTCGTTCTCATTCTATTCACGTTCAGTAGAAAAAGCCAGCTTTCGGCGAAGTTTCGTATTCGTCGTCTTCCCCACCACCTACAACAACAACTACAGCAACAATCACGCTACTTTCCTTTTCATTCTTTTTTTTTTATTTCTTTGTTTTTTGTTTTTTTTTTGTTTTTTTTCATTTATACATTTTTACTGATTAGTGATCAGGAGGAAAGAGATTGACTGATTAAGTCCGATACACGCTAAAACCCAAAGAAAAAAGAAATTTAAAAAAGAAAACACAAGAAAACAACTTTGACTGCCAAACACTTTTACCCAGAAAGAGATACGTTTACAAGACAATGACAACGAAGATGATGAGAAGTTTCACGTCAAGGCAACTCGACGAAGAGAAAATGTACGAAAACATGCAAAATAAAACAAGCTAAAGACAGACTTTATTTGAAGTCAGTCAAATATGAATATACTTATAGTAATTAATATGTATCTATCTTTGACATAATGCCAAAAAAGTTTTCATCTTACATATAAATGTCTTTTAAGAAAGATTGAATATGAGTTGTTTGTTAAAGACAATGTAATACTTATATAAATAATATAAATAGCAATGTTTCTTTATTTCTAAAGTATTTAAAACTTATACATTTTATATATGAAGAATTTTATTTTCACTAGCAAATATATGCACCCTCCGGGTGCAAGTATCTAAGTTTTAAATGTAATATGTTATATTAAATTAGAAGGCTAATGAAACTAAATAAAAATACAGATAGGATAATGTGAACAGAGGGGGTATAATCGAAAATAGAACAACTTTGAAACTAACTCTCCATCATTTTCCATCACTCCTGTCTTTCATTGCTTAATTTCCTAAATTTAACTATTTAGTTAAATTAAGAAGTAAAGAATAAAATTACAGTTATTCCTTCTTATTAAGGGATTTCTTTTAAGATTCTCTCCGAGATTTTTGCTCATATTTATTAAAAATAAAACAATTAGAATCAATAATACCTAGCAAATATTTATTAAAATCAAATTTGTTATACCAATTATGAAAAATTAGCTTTCCCATTCACACTGTAAACCACTATTTTATTCAATATATAAATATAATTGCATATTATCAGTATGTAGATAAGGTTAACACTATTAATAATGTAAAACAATTTTATTAATAATTGAGGTTTAAATGAAAATAAAATCAAAGAGAGTATGGCATAAATAACTAAAGGAATTATGACTTTGTAATGATATAATTTCAGTTCCAGACAAACAAACACACAATCTCCATTATATTAAGATATTGTCTTGTGTTAGCGTAACTTAGGCTTTTTAGGCAACTGGTTTAAGAGAAAAGACTTTGAATTCAAACCTTTTAAACCCTGCTTAAAAATTGACCTTCTGTCACATCCTACTCGTACGGACGGTTGGTAAATACAAACAATTGATTATCAACATTTTTTAAATAAGGATAGATATTTAGAACTGTAACTCAAGCGATATATTGCTCATATAAATATTTCATGAACATTTTACGATCATTAATAGCAATTTATTGGAAAAAAGGTGACTTGTCTAATAAAATCATATATAGTGTAAATAGTCATCCAGTCTCTTATTGTAAAAACGTCGCAAGTAAAAAGAATGGTGGTGATTAGAGATTTGCACTCTTATTCATATTCTTAAAGTTTACAATTTAAAATCAAAAAGCAGATTTCAAACAATTTGTCGGATATTTTTATGAAGATGTTTAAGGAATTATCAAATTTCAGTCAAGTCACCGCGGAAAAATAAGTTGATTCAATATTTACTATTGTATGATTCGTTTGCAACCTTTTTCTTCTTCTTCCTCCTATTATTATTATTATTATTATTATTATTATTATTATGTTTCCCCCACCTGTCGTATCCGGTAGTTTACTGGAGGCTAAGTAACAGCAAATCTCCTCAAGTCTCCAGAACTCTTCTGAGTATTCTAGCCGATTGCAGCAATGCAGTAGTCTGGATGGTCTTAATTCTTCCTCTGATTTCCAGTTCCTTCAGTCTTTTTCCAAGCTTTTTGTAACCGTTCCAAGTGCACCAACTACAATACTACAAACTACAATAACAATACAACTACAATTTCATTATTATTATTATTATTATTATTATTATTATTATTATTATTAATAATAATATTAATAATAATATTTCTCAGTGCAAATTTGATTAGTGTGGTTGGTTGGTTGGCTCGTTGCCGATGGATTTTAATGACATATTAACCCGTCCGGGTTTATTTTATGCCTAGAGGCTTGGGGATTATATACGGTGTACGTCTATATGTACAGTTTTGTAGTTAACGATTTTAACGATATGCTAACAAATTGGGGATCGTATTAAAGTATTTATCAGGTTAATGTTTATATTTTTGGTATTATTTTTTCTCAACAAAAAGGACAGAATGTATTCTATGATAACTTTTACAAATAAATCTTTCATATTATTTTGAATTGAAAAAGCTTTTACTGGCGTGAGCGGAAATTTCCATATTCTATGAGGAAGTGTTTAACAATTCAGGTTGTTTAATATGTTTCGCACTGTGGTTTTTTTTTTAATTGGGTATTAAGGAGTAAGGTGTGTGATCAATGCGTAATTGTTGCTTTCAGGACTTTCTAAAGGCTGGACTCCAGTCTTTCGAAGTGGTTTTGATAAAAAAATGTAGTTTATTGTAGATGTTTTATTCTAGGGCTGTTGCTATGTTGTATAAAAGAATCTGTTAATTTTAGACAGTAAGACAGAGAGGGAAATTTGGAGTCTTTTTTAGTCTTAAAAATCTATATCATACTTAAATGAATTAGTATTACCAGCAAGGAGCAGGGTAGCCTTGGTAACATCCGCATAGATTAATATACCAGATGATAAAAATGTTGATTCTTCGACGTAGGAAGTAGTGAAGCATTCTAATTAGTATTTCATACTTATTTCCGAGGATTTGAATGATTAAAAAAATCTCGTTTGGCGTGAATGGTAAGTCCACAGAATTATCATTCAATTGCAATTGTGCATGTGTCTGTGTGGGCGTGTGTGTGTACGCATGTCTGTCTGTCTGTCTGTCTACTGGCTATTTATGCGAGGCATAGCTCAGGTGGTATTGATTTTTAAAAAAACGTGTCAGAATATCAATTCACTCAATTGATAATGAAAATAATGATGAGATATTATCATAATTACATACCGGTACTTTTCTTCATATATTTATATATATAGAGAGAGACAGAGACAGACAGACAGACAGGGACAGAGAGAGAGGGGGACAGACAGACAGACAGACAAAGACAGGGACAGAGAGAGACAGACAGACAGACAAAGACAGGGACAGAGAGAGACAGACAGACAGAGAGACAAAGACAGTGACAGAGCGATAGATAGACAGAGACAAAGAAAGAGACAGAGAAAGAAGAAAGAGAGAAAGAGAGAGAGAGTAAAGACGTGAGGTGTAATGCTCACCGTTCGTATAAAATGGAAACAGCGAGACGATTTCAAATCCAGACCGAGGCTGTTTGCATTTCACATAGGTCTTATACCCTTAGGAGACTTATGCATCCTACTATTCTAACTCTAGTCTTTCTATATCCTAGACCAGGTCCTTCATCTAGGCAAGAAAACCCAGTCTACAATGGGATTTGCCTATATATATACACACAAACATACACACCCATATATATATATATTAATATATATATAATATATATATATCCCATAGTCGAACTAAAAAGTGCTAACCAAGTTACGCTCATGGAATGTGACCGAATGTGGTTTTTATTTTTCAACATAGGCCACTTGAAGTCCACACACCTTATTGGTGTTGCAGAGGTTCTATTGGTTAAAAAGGTCATCAACAGCAGATATGGTATTATGTATTAATTTTTCAGTCTATGAATCTTTCACACAAACCACACAAATATATATATATAATATATATATATATATATATAATATATATATAGCGAGAGAGAGGAAGAGAGAGAGAGAGAGAGAGAGAGAAAGTGACTCTGAATTCAAAGCTGTTAAACTCCGCTAAGAAATTCACCTTGCGTAACTTCCTACATGTGCGGAGGCGTTAGTAAATGTTTATATTTAAAAAAAATTAAATGTTTGAACGGAGGCAGAACTGTTAAGTCATTCATAAAAAAATGCATTCTTTGAATATTTGTTTTTTATACTTTATATTTACACATACATACACACACACCACACACACACACACACAAACAAACAAACTTTAGTCGTATCACACAAACACACACACACACGCATATATATATATATATATATATATATATATATATATATACGTTTAAAATCGAATGGTTTAAAAACCGACTTAAGTGAATCTTCAGGGTCCCTGAAGATTCATGCTACTGCGAGAAACTTAAGTGGGTAGTTTTTAAACCATTCTATTTTAAACGTATATTTAACTCTTTATATTGAGCACTTTTTAATCGGTTTCAGGAAAAATATCGAGAAGTAAAATAAGATTTTAATACTTATTTGCTTGGTGGATTTAATGGTAACTGCGATATATATATATAATATATATATATAATATATATATATATATATATATATATAAACAGCGTTCGGCCTTTTCCTAGTTACCCATTGGTCCATCGCATATCAGTTTTTGTTTATGTCATTCCCTCCCTGAACAAATTGAATATTCTGGTTAGTAACAAAAACCAATTGATCGGACCATCAAAATTACCAATTTCCCACAAAATTATTTTGCTTGCTACACGACATTCTGTCTGTATAATTTCAGATTACATATCAGAAAAATTGGATGGCAATGTTCATACATTCAATATGACTGGCATATATAATTATATATGATGGTTTTATAAAAATTAAAAGATAAAATATATATATTGTTACATTATCAGATATAAAAAATATATCCTCTGGATATTTTTTCATATATATATAATTATATATATATATATATATAGTGAGCGGAAATTTAGCTTGCTCCTATGGGGAACCTTGATTTTGTCTTTGGCTCAACAATTACTCTCTAAGCATTAAGTACACATTAAATGTTATGAAACTTTAATGTAATAATTAACAAATAATTAACATTTTTCCCCAAAGCAATGATTAATTTGTTTAATGTGAATTTATTCCAATGCTGCGTTGATAAACAAGATTTTGGTTTCCCCATTCGAGTTAGTACAGATAGTTTCTTTCCATTCTCAAACCTTGAACAACGAAGAGCTAAAAATTATAAAGTTCCTCGCCAGAAATCTAATAAATATAACCACAAACAACCACAGTAATTACAACTTGAGAGTCCAAACTTTCTGGATTGCGTCTCCAGATTCGACTCTGATTGTGTACAATTTTTCTCACGCAGTCAATCTGATTCCAAAATGGTATGATATGTTGGGCTACGGCCTCTGGGAGTATAGTTGAAAAATATGACACGCTGACATTCGCATTTATTATACACACACACATTTTTTATATATATATATATATATAATATATATATATATATATATGTGTGTGTGTGTGTGTGTACAGAGAGAGGGGGAGAGAGAGTGGGAAAGAAAGAGAGAGATCCACACATATACATATGTGTATATATATAAAGGAGTAAAAGATATTTAATTTGTGTAGGCAGATAATGTAGAAAACTTATTCGAGGGGATAGAATTTGCTAACAAAAATGTTGATCTATGTTTGCACTTGGCTAACATTTCACTTCGTTTATTTAACAAATCGCTGTCTTCCTTACACATCAAGATTTGTAAGTTTTCCTGAACGTACAAATTACATCTGCTTCCGTTACCGGTATTTTAACGATCTGTCATTTTATTTAGGGAGACGTGTCTTCTTTATCTCTTACGGGCTTCTTTAGCTATTGCTTTTTATTTATTCTAGGGGCCTATTGAACTCAGCACCACAAGGATCTGAGTTCGATACCGGCCTCCAGCAACTCAAAATATGAGTTGCACAGATTGGGTAATTTTATCTGTGCAGTAAAGTTGTGTCGCTCTCCAACTCAGCAAAGCAATCTCCTTGGTTTTGTGCTAGCGTTGTCCGGTTGATACCTACAATAAATCACTCCGTTAACATTACTTTTTACTTTTATATTAGAGATAGCCATAACATTCTCCAATTATTTCCTTAAAATTAAAAAAAAAACAAGAAGTTTTTGTTCTTACTCATTATCTGATGAAGTTCATAAAGAAATATTAGAACAGCTCTGAGATACATTCATATTTTCTATTTTTAAGATTCATTTTATGAGTATAACAATTTTTCTCCAGTTATTTTGAATTGAGGGAAATATGTATGTATGTATGTATTCCCGCACTTCATTTTATTTTAGTTTATATATATACGAGTGTGTGTCAAAAAGTAATGCCATTTTGTTTAGGATAATTACCAACACAGGAACATGTATTATACAGCGACATGAACCTTGTCCTCTGTGAATCACACCCCTACTTCTCCACATAGTCAGCGTTTCTCCCAATAGCAATGTTCCACCTTCGAAGGAGAGCATGTATCCCTGCCCCGTAGAATTCTGACTGTTCTTGGGCCACTCGCCTCATTTGGGTGGACAACATTACCGCATCCTCCTTACTCACCGGATTTAGCGCCTTCAGACTATCATCTCTTCGATCCCAAGAAAGAGGGTTTGAGAGACAAACATTATTCTAGTGACGAGGAATTCAAATCGGTAGTGAATAAATGAAGAAGTGAAGAAAGAAGAGGCCTATGATACATGTTCCTGTGTTGATAATTATACCTGTCCTAAACAAAATGGCATTAGTTTTTTTACTCATCCTCATATATATATATATATATATATATATATATATATATATATATTATTATTATTATTATTATTATTATTATTATTATTATAATGGTACACAATAATAACCTACTTGAGTTTCATCATAAGGATCTTCAGGGTTAAATCCACTGGATTAAGATATTGATTAATTGCAGTCGATAGCACCCAGTGGATATAACCCTGAAGATCCTTATGGTGAAACTCGAGTAGGTTATTACTGTGTACCATTATTATAATAAATTTGCTCTACTCACGTATTGAGCACTTTATATTTGTTATATCGCTGTCTTATCATCGTGAAACTTGCATCAATCAACCATTGTGACCATTTTCACCGGTAAGTCACCCTTTCCACAAATACCATATGTATATATATATATACGTAGTACAACCGGGAAAATAGATTGATTGATAGATAATGAATAGAATGAGATGTATTACCAATTAATTAAAATAAAATATGAAGATTTACAAAAAAATCGACAGATTTTCTCTTAAGAAAGCAACAACTCAAACAACGAGAACTGAACATGTCAGATCGAATTCTAATCTACTAGAGACTTAGTACTGTTTTGATCAATAACAATCTAGGGGGGTAATATATTATATAATATATATATATATATATATATATATATATATATGCGTAGTACAAACGAGCAAAATAGATTGATAGATAGATAATGAATAGAATGAGATGTATTATCAACAGATTATATATATATATATATATATATATATATATATATATATATCGAGAGGGAGACAGAGACAGACAGGGAGAGAGAGAGATTAGAACAAATTGAATAACTTTTTAAAAAGTCAGCACAGAACAAAAGGAAGAAACAGATACCGATGCAATGTTTTCAAAACAAGAATAAATATTTATATACATCTTTCTCTCAGACATACTAGCTTATGCATATATGGTTGTAAATTAGCACAGCTTGGGCGTATGAGTGGCTAGATGTGTACATTTGCAAACGTCGTTAGATAGATTAGCGGGAAAGAAAGGGTAAACGAGAGAGAGAGAAAGAAAGAGAGAGAGAGAGAGAGAGAGAGTGTGGTGTCAGTAAGTAGGGAAATGCGGTCTGTGCAGCAGAGACGTTTTATCCCAGGTTATCTCCCTTGAAATCAGATTTAAAATAAATATGAAGATTTACAAAAAAAACCTGATTGCCTCTTAAGAAAGCAACAACTCAAACAACGAGAACTGAACATGTCAGATCGAATTCTAATCTACTAGGGACTTAGTACTGTTTTGATCAATAACAATCTAGGGGGTTTAAAAATCGACAATGTACGCATTTCTAATCCGACGAGTAAAATGTGTGGAGTGAGTGGCGAGGCTTGAAGTCAAGTCAAGAACGAAGCGAGAGGGCTGAGCGTGTAAGAGGAACCAGACGCCGGTAGGTCGGGCGGAATGGAAGTTGGAAAAAGGAATTACCTTTTCTTTTATTTCTCTTTCTTTTTTCTTTCTTTCTTTCTTTCTTTTCTGAGATTAAATAATTCTGTGACAGAATAAATAAAAAAAAAGAAGAAAACTGATCAAAGTCTAAAATAAAAAAAAATAATCTGTTTGCTGTATTTATTTGTTTTTACTAACAAAACTCCGTGATTTTTACAATTGTCGACAAATTTAATTCAGAGACTAACTCGAAAAACAAAAACGTCACCAATAAAAGAAAAATCGGTCCTAACTTACCTGCAGGCAGTGGCGGAACAAGAAAGAGACAACTATATTATTATACACAATCTTCTGGTGATTAGACGTTCAATCCCTACTTCAGGCGAAAAAGACATAGAATACTTAACTGTAGTCGAAATAAGAAAACAATTTTTTAAAAAGATGGAAATTTCACCTACCTCGTAGCTGGTGAAAAAATGGTGCCGATAGTGACTCTCTTTATATAGAGTGCAGAACGGAAGTAAGAGGCATTGTGGGAATGGAGTGGATGACTATAAAATCAAATGTCTAAGAGAAAAAGTTCGATCTCGTGAAGGCGAACTTGTGTGAGCATTACGGAATTGCAACAAAGTAACGTTAAATTGTTTGTTCTTGCATTTTTTTGCAAATATATACAATTTTTCTACTATTAACTACACAGACTTCTGCCATTGGGAAAATATGGATTTTGCCTATTAATATATATATATATATTTATTTATTTATTTATTGGCTCTACATATTGTATTAAGTACTTTAGTATATTTAACTTTGGCAAATCTAGCAGTATTTGTTCTTTTGGACATTTTAATAGTATCAATTGATTATTTTCAGGATGTGCATATGATTTGGTCTTTTCTTTTTTAAATATTTTTTCTACAGGCGAAAAAAATCTATCATATAATTGCAGACTATAAAGTCGGGAGTTTTTTATACTGTCGAAGTTTATAGATAAATATAATATTCATATATATATATATATATATATATATATATATATATATATCAGAAAGATTATTCTACTTTACATCAAATTCTTTATTTCATTCATTTGGTCAGAAATTGCATTTTTAGCCATCTGATGACCTTTGAGGAATGCGAATGACCTTGGAGGTCAAATGTACATCGTCTATCTTCAAAGTCAATATTGTTCCTTGGCCTTGATCCTCAGCCTCGCCATGGCACAAATAAACTCATGAATTATATGATGCCATATTCCCATTAAATGACAAGCCTCTATATATATATATATATAAACAATTGAAATGAGAGTAACTAGACATGATGGGCACTGCTGGAAAAGTAAGGACGAACAAATAAGCGACGTTCTCCTATGGATTCCTTTGAATGGACACGTCTGTGTAGTTCAAACAGCACATACTTAGATTTATCGGCCCTGATTTGACACTGGGCACCGTCTAGAGGACTTGCCTTGATGATAATGATTATACTGATGAATTTAGATAACTACAATCATTTTTCATGCTTAGTTGGTGTAATTTCAGTGATTTTCTTAGCCAAGAGCTAATGGGTTAGGTTGGTTTGGTTTGCTTTGAGTTCTTTGTTTTAATGGCACACCAGCCTTCGAGAGTTATTTAATGCCAAAGCCATCCTTGTAGAACAGGCGTCGGCAACCCCCGGCCCACTGGCCATATCCGACCCTCGAGTGGTTTTCGTCCGGCCCGCCAACTTAACGGCTGGACTCTGACTATCCAATTAGTATCGAATAGAAATACAATAGTTGGATTCAGATTAACCCATTAAAGGCCAGGGGCAAAGATTTTTGCCACCATAGAACAGAACTGAAACGAACGGAACACGTCCAATACATATGCTTGAACAATAAGTAGAAACAAGTGTCTCATTAAATAATTTTTTCATTGTTTAGTAGTTGTTTTTTTTCTATTATTCCTGTCGTAAAATACGATAAATTGTTTAAATAGAATTAGATTAAATTCCTTATTTCAATTTAAACCTTCAAAAAAGATAGGTTTTTAAACAGAGCACTTTGAGTCCGAGAAAATTGTTTGCATTATATTTAATACCATGGCCCTTTACCGAGACACTGCATAGCCAATTGGGCCCCTTTGATTTGGTTTGTTTTACGGCATATCAACCTCAGTGGGTCATTTAATGCCGATAAAGTTTTGAAAAAAAATCAATTCTTAATGGATAATACAATTTTTTTTATAAATACATTTTTCTATTTAACCCATAGATGGGACCCTAACAGGTACTACCACTCCTGGTCAGAGTGGACCAGGGAGCAATGGTGATGAAGGGGTGCTCCACATTCCCCAAACCTCCAAAACTGGAACCTCACCATCAGAGAGTTTAACGTCATTTCCAGGACATGTAGACCCGCAGCCACCGCCTTCTAGCACCCATATGATAAAAAGGGGTTGGGGCTTGTCATAAGGGCAATAGGGTTGGGAAAATTATATAGGTGCTAGGGCTTGACGTGACCAACCGATTGATCGGAGGGGGCCTCTCCGACCACCCATCTAGCCCAAAATAGGGCCAAAGTGGAGTATTGCAAGTCATGAACTGCTCATCCACCTGGGCTCTATCCTTAAGCATCACGGGTCGCCACCCACGGCCAACAGGTAGCCCCATTGGGGGGGTCTTACCCCTCTGCAGAGGTGCAGTCGGTGTATTCTAACGCCCCACCGACAGGGCGGTGGGCCCCTTTCTCCAAAAGGTTGCCGATCCCTATTGTAGAGCAGTAGTAGTATTTTTCAACCAATAGCTGGTGATATGAGGGGTTTCTTACCTTCCCCAAGGATATTAGTTCGAAAGTTAACGTAATAGTGCGACTGTAGTTCGAACGCTTACTACGATACCACAATCCAGCACATTTGCCACTACATCACCGTCGTTGAGGGGTGGAACAGACTTGTCTTTGCAAATATCGACTTGTTATAAATATCTACTAGTGTAATTAATGCTAATTGTACTCCTAATAATGAAATCATCTTTAAGATAATTATTTTATTAATTGTAGCAGTAGTTAGAGTAAAGATGGCGGTTTAATAATTGTCGAAAGAACAAAAAATTTAATTAAACTTCGGGAGAAGTTATTGAACACTGAGAGGTTAAATTAAGTAATTTCTCGCCTGTACTGTATTTTTGGTCAGGAAAAGAAAGAAAAAAACAGAAATGCTGCTTACAATTAGTTCTAATTTAATTAAAATTCTATAAAATTGTATTCCAATTTCGAATACCCTATTAAACTGTGATCTAATTTATGTAAATCGATGCAGGTTTAAATTCAGCAATTATTCCTATTCAAGACGACTTATTAAAGTAATTAAAATACTCAGTAGTTTCGCTTGAAATTACATCGATAATGAATGAAGGTTACTTATCACAAAAATTAACCTTGAACTAAAAAGGGGTTATAAGGTAAGATATTAGGGTGTATCAAATGCATATTCGTTTTCTTAATCAACTGGGTGTCCCCTAGATAGATAGATAGATAGATAGATAGATAGAATTTTGAAAGAAAAATCAGATAGATAGATTTTTGAAAAAAAAGACTCGGATAGATAGATAGATTGATTTTGAAAGAAAAATCAGTTAGATAGATTTTGAAAGAAAAATCAGATAGATAGATTTTGAAAAAGAAGACTCGGATAGATAGATAGATAGATAGATTTTGAAAAAAAAAGACTCAGATATATAGATAGACAGATAGATAGATTTTGAGAAAAAAAAGACTCAGATATATAGATATATAGATAGATAGATAGATTTTGAAAAAAAAAAGACTCAGATATATAGATATATAGATAGATAGAATGGATGGATAGATAGATAGATAGATAGATGAATGGATGGATAGATAGATAAGTTGAAGTTTTAAATAAAGTAAATAAACATATATATGTTATAAGATTAATATATATTTAAGAATATAAATTATATTTCGTAGTTTCAAACAAATAATAAGGAAAAAGATAATACTGCACAAGACAAGTCATTATTTACTCTTATAATAAATGTTTACACCTGTTGTCATATTCGAGTATGCATAGAAATAGGTAATTATATATATATAATATACCAAACATGTTGGTAATCATCGCGGTGAGAAAAACCCGGCAAATAGTTTTGATTGTAAAATATACTACCAAACATCACCTGGAAAAAAAATTTGAAAAAAAGAAAAGACCAAATAATCGTACCAACCAAAAATAATCTATTGATACAATACTTGGCAAAGAGAAAAAACAATTTTATATATATATATATATATATATATATATATATATATATATATATATATATATATATATTCATACGGATCTTAGCCCTGAAGAGCACTAAGCGAAACTTTTAGTAGGTTTATCTGACCCATTAGGTTATCTTTATATATATATATATACACACACACACACAATCATATATATATATATATATATATATATATATATATATATATATATATATATGGCTGATTTTTTTCTCTTAAGCAGACTTTTTAGCAGGTATTTTTTTATTGATATTTTCTTGCTGACTTACAGTATTCCTTAAGGTTGGTTCATTTGATACAAAAAAATTGACCGAAATTTTATCCCAAGAATGCTTTCAACAATCATTGCCAATTTTCAAGGACGTAACCAGGATAATATTATTTTTTCTTTAAAAATCACTGAAACTCTAGTTTTACTTTTATTATTTTCTTCCTGAATATCATGGCATGTCTTTCCATCTTTTCTACATACGTACGTACGTAATATATATATATATATACGAATTGAAAAAATCAGAAGTGATTGAACAAACAAGATTGGAAATGATATTATGCCGAGTGAATAGAATTATAAATCAAGGATAATGTGTGAAGGGAAACGTTGATATAAAATCAAAATAGATAAGAGACAGCAAATCTGAGATTAAAAAAACGAAATTGTCGGAGTGGTTCTATATTTCTTCTCCTCAATTCCTTCTTTTCCTCATGACGTCTCTCTCTTCATCAATCTTCTACACGTTACTGTCAGCTTCCAACAAGAATGTGGGCGTCTTCTTGTCAAATAAAATCTTAATTTTCCATGTGACATGCTCTCTAACATTAAATTGCAAATGTGGTTAGGAACATGGCACGTTTTTCGGGTTGTTTTTCCTTGTTTTGTTTTTTTTTTAGTTTTTTTTTTTCGGGGGGGGGTGTTTTTGTTTTGTTTTTTGTTTTTTACACCCATCATTTTCCCAAAAGGCCGTATATACGATATAAAGACAATAATCATATTCTGTCTAAAAACCCACCATTAAACCAAATCTTCTGAAAATATCGTTCTATCTTATTTTAAATGAATTTTAAATTCCCTTAAAACATCAGACACATAATATCTCTCTCTCTCTCTCTCTCTCTCTCTCTCTCTCTCTCTCTCTCTCTCTCTTCTTTTATATATATATATATATATATATATATATATATATATATATATATATATATGAGTTAAGAGTAAGGAAATGAATCCGACGGTATATGTATAGATGAAAGCGTATGAAAACACACAATCGCATAGCTTACACGCTTTTTGGAACAACAATGCTTCCGGTTTGAATTTAAATTATTTTCTGCTTCTCTCTTGATGAGTCCGGATTAAAAACATGCTCTGATGATGATTTTTTATAAATTGAAATATTGTTCAATATTAGCTATGAAATATATAATATTTTCATTTTAACAGTATTGTGTGTTTTCATACTCTTTTATCTATCTATCTATCTATCTATCTATCTATCTATCTATATATATATATAATATATATATATATATATATATATATATAATGTAACATGTTTTTATTTAAACAACTTATTTAAAAAACAACTAAAACAAAGAATCCCTCTGAAGATGATCACTGCTGTGGTCGAACTCTTGTGAAAAAAGATGAGACACCCTTTTTTTTCAATTTGATACCGGATATAAGTAAAATTACACAATGGCTTGAACGTAAGTAATTGAAAACATCAAAAAGAAATATTTCGTTGTATTCAACCAAATCTTTTTAAATTATATATATGCACCCCCGGGTGGAAGTATTTAAGTCTTAATGTAATAAAATATTATATTAAATCAGAAAGGCTAATGAAACTAAATAAGAATGCAGATAAAAAGATTTGAAACGGGGGTGGGATATAATCGAAAATAGAACAACTAAAACTTAGCCTTCCATCACTCCTGACTTTCATTGCTAAATTTTTCTAATTTAACTATTTAGTTACAATAGGAAGTAAAGAATAAAATTACAGCTATTTCTTCTTATTAATGGATTTTTTTAAAGATGTATCCCCGAGATTTTTGCACATATTTATTAAAATAAAACCAAACAATTAGAAAACAATAATACTTAGCACATATTTATTAAAATAATTTTTATATCAATATGCAAATTAGCCTTCTCGTTCACATTGTAAACCACTATGTTTTTGTACATATAAATACAATTGCGTGTTATTAGTACGTAGATATGACCAACAGTATTAATAATGTAAAACCATTTTATTGATAATTGACTTTTAGATAGAAATAAAGTCATAGAGAATATGACGTAAATAACTAAGGGAATTGTGACTTAAGTAGTGATATATTTTCAGTTACCGACAAACACACAG
>CM042146.1:83284698-83299698 GCA_023376005.1 Doryteuthis pealeii | reverse complement strand
CTATAGCGTGGCATTGGCACTGTTTAAGCTTTTACTGGAACGGAGTATTATAGGGAGAGTGCTCAATATAAAAATAGAGCTATTATATAATATAATAAAATAAATATAAACAGTCTGTTCCTTTGTCGGGCTTATATACTGCCCGTCCTTGTGCAGACAGAGACATCTTAAGCACTCCCTGGGAATTTTTGCTGGGGGTGTTATTGATGAAGTGGGGATAACCTGAAGGTATTTACCAACATTTTTTTCCTTCATGTTACCCCACTATTTGCTTGATTCAATCTCTTTTTTTACCCAATTAATTTACATCGTGATCTACCGGTCGTTTCTTTTGACAAAGCACCGGTCGAAAGGGCCCTTAAGTTTCTTTTTCTTTTTCGGAAAAATACATTTACAAAAATATTTTGCTGATCAATAAAGTATGTCCCTATTTTTCAATATATATATATATATATATATATAGATGAACGCTGACAGTCAGGGGAATCGGATGTGTTTTCGCCGCTCCAAGAATTATCGATGTATTCATTGTTTCTAAAGCATATAAGAGAAGAGGCAATTATTATTTTTCATTAATTTATTTATTATTTGATTATATACATTTGAAGTGTGATATATATATATATATATATATATATATATATATATATGCTGAATATGAATATTTTAACAATTTTAAACTGCTTTTATTTTCTAACGATGTATTATTTTTTATATTTTTCAGGTAAGTCAAAGGCTTCAGTTTCTACTCTTCACTCAGGTAAGAGAATTGTTGACGGGAAATAACTCGACATTTACTTACCTGCTGTTTACGCACTGGATCATAAAGTTTACGACTCACAAATGTTAGCGGCAAAAGCCTGTATTACATTCATTTAATCCGCACTTCTCAAATACTTCTAATCCACATACGAGGGAAATAATTCAAAAATGATCCACTCTGTAATTTTACGGATGCCGAGCTCATCGTGGATGATTTGATTGCGAGAATCATGACTAATCTGTCGAGAATAAGCTACCTCATCGATGATAACTAGCCGTTTTCATTATAATTCTTTTGAGCTTGCTGAATATTCTCATCAGTACTAGAGTTTGACGGGATATCCTGCCCACTCTTCGTGCGTCACGTTTGTCCGGTCACTTTTAAATTTCTCTATCCACTCAAACACCCTTCTACCCTCTGTCTATTAGTTTCAATCGGTTTTTTTTTCCATCTGACACTGTCTTTGTCCATATCTCTCTCTCTCTTCCCCTCTCTCTCTCTCTCACACACACATTCTCTTTCTATCTCGCTATATCTTTGTCACGCTCTCCCGCACTGACTCTCTATTCATCTATCTATCTATCTATCTCACAGAGAGAGAGAGAGAGAGAGAGAGAGACACACACACACATTATCTTTCTATCTCGCTATATCTTTGTGAATCTCTCCCGCTCTGACTCTCTATCTATCTATCTATCTCACAGAGAGAGAGAGAGACACACACACACACACACACACACACACACACACATTATCTTTCTATCTCGCTATATCTTTGTGAATCTCTCCCGCTCTGACTATCTATCTATCTATCTATATATATATATATATATATATATATTCTTCCTTTCTCTATCTCTTTCTCTCTCTATCTCTGTCAGCCAATCTCTACATCTGTCTCGGTCTGACCCTCTATTCATATCTCTCTCTCTCTTTAATATATATATATATATATTTCTCCCCCCTCTCTCTCACTCTCAATATATATATATATATATAATATATATATATTATATTTCTCCCCCCCCTCTCTCTCTCTCTCTCTCTTCATTCATCTTACCCTTTTTCTCATTGCAACCCACTCTTTTAAAAATCATTCTTTGCGTCTTAGAATAAGATCATTCAGCTTAAGAAGAAAACAATTTCTTCCCGTTTTCAGGATTTACTTAAAATGTCGTTACTGTCTCTGCTTGATACTTAATTACTCACAGAGAGCAACACGCTCATTTACCAAAGATAACAGCTTTCTATTATCCACCAATTGAAGATCCGTATGTCATCTGGGATTCAAATATCTCGCAGAGGATTTGGAATTAAAATTTTACAAACATCGGATAAGATTAGATTGCTTCTACCCAAAAGATTTCACCTGATCTGTCCATATACCCTACCCATCCCTCTAAACCCCCCACACACACACACACACACCCGAAAGCAATAACAACTAAAAAAATAAAGAAAAATCGAACAAATTTTTTTCCAAAATTAGGTCATTTGCCTTATATTTCTACTCAATTATAGATTGGATATACAGTCCGTTGGAAAATTAAGATGGAATGAAAGGTCGGAGGAGGAATGAGGAAATTGATTTTTTTTCTTATTTTTATTTTTTTGTATTTCAGAAAGAAAAACTAGAAATAAAGGAGGAGGGGTTGAGAGAGAGAGAGAGAGAGAGGGAGGGAGGGTGGGTAAAAAGGAAAACTGTATCGATCTTTAACAATGGAGTGTGTTCAGTTAAGTATTACGCCTACCTGATGTACAGCCAAAGCCGCTGTAGAGCGAAGAAAGAAACGTTGAGGGAGTGGGACGGATTTATGCAGCGTGTCAAAGACGTCATATTGATTCCAGATAATTCCAAATACCTTTGGAAACATTACTTTTTGTCAGAGATCATAGAAATCCATACGCACGCGTGTGCGGACACCCCACACACACCCCACACACAAATACATATATATAATTTCATACAACGATTGCTGTTTAAAAAGTAGCATTGCATCCAACAAAGCCTTCATCAGATGATGATTCTGGGTTCAGGTATGGTTTCGGGGCCGAAGCATCATTACCATTAACCTAGAGCGACCCAGCAGTATCTCACGATACCACCTGATTTCGTTGGTTTGTTGTCACACTGTGGGATTGCCATATCCATGCTGATGCGGTTAGAGCCTTATCCTGGATCTTTTTGATGTATTTCCCCTTGTTTGGTGGAGAATATATATATATATATATATATGTGTGTATGTGTGTGTGTGTGTGTGTGTGTGTGTGTGATCTTAAGCATAACATGGAAACAACACCCCACAAAGTAGTAATTGTACGGCCACCTGGCTCCTATCCTACGAGTGAGACGAAAAAGACATACCGGGCACTATATTTCTGTAGGTTATTAACGCTATGGGAAATGCAAACAGCTTTATCCTGGATTTGAACTCGGGTCTACGTGTCCATTTCATACGACTTTAACCATTACACACCTAGCAATATAATATAGTTGTTGTGCCTCTGAAGTTACAGCACCTCCCGTGACTGTGAAATTCTCGATCACAGAATGTTTTTCAAACATTGGACTTCACAGTCAATCTAATATATATATATATATATATATATATGAGATTATGTTGGTATATGTATCTATTTGTGGAAGGTACACATATCAGGTTTGGGCATTTGTATGAAGCATTCAAGAAATAGATATCAGAAACTCGGTTGGTTTTTTAGTTGATTAGAGTTTTATTAGTAGTAGTAAAGGACAGTAGTGTTGCTGACTGTTGGTTGTTTCTTCTAGTGGGAATAGCTGCTGCTTATGGTAGTGTAGTTGTCATCTTTGTGTGTGGGTGTACAAGGCGCTGATATATATATATATATATATATATATATATAATATATATGCATGTGTGTGGGGGGAGGTGTATGTCATAACTTAGTAAAAGGAATGAACCCAAGGTGACACTGAAAAAAAACAGTATCTTCAAATATGTCGAGATTTATCTAAAATCTGTTTACGTCATCATGCAGTTGATTTTTGCTTGTTAATAAAAGACAATTTTTTTAAAACCAACATTACATCACAAAGTTCAGTTATTACTTCACAGCTTTTTCAAAATCCGATATAGTTTGATGTTGTTACGACTTGATCAAAATATCGAAAAATCGAAAAAATCAATTCGCAGCTCAAAAGATCTTTCCACCTTTATTGTCTTACCTGCATTTGGCCTCGGTGTCTTTTCTTTTGCAATTAATGTGAATCCAAATTGAATAAAGACGAAACGTAAAAGAGAAGTCAACAGTAACAATAGAATAACGTTGGATCTTCTCCACGTATCATCTTTCATTCTAACGTTGCCTCCGAGAAATCGTGAGCTATAAACTGTGTAATAGTAAAGATGTCTGCCCTGAATTCAGTAGAAGTTGGTCGCTAAAGAAAGATAGCATCAAACGGTTCTAACGTTGATTTTGAAACTAAGCAAATTAACACTTTTCTCTTTCAAAGTTCGGAGGTTCTATTTATTGAATTAAAAAAAATTCTTATGCAGGGTCGTCTACAAAGCGTTTCTTTACTGACTGCAGTCTTGCGTAGGCCAACTACTTGTCGCAACGCTCCACTCGCTTCGGTTATTTATGGGCATAGTCCCCCAACATCCGGGCAAATCAGTCGAACCTGGCGCCCGTGCAACGCACAATTCTCGTTCATTCGGATGGATGCGTGTAGGCCCCAACATCCGGGCACCTGAATTGCACCTCGCGTCCATCCAGCGCCTAAACCGCATTTCTTTGCATTCGGGAGGGCACGGGTTCGACTCCGGCAGGTAAGATTGTCTTGCTCTTTTTCTAAATGAGTACGGTAGTACTCGTTTTCCGTCACATTCTAGTATATGCACATGCGCACATCCAGAGTTCTGGGGTTCCATTATATGCACATGCGCACATCCTGGAAAAAATTACTTCCGGTCTTCTTATTCATTTATTTATTTTCTGTTCGAGTCGAATATCATTTTTACACGAATAGCAAATGCATGATCGGCGACAAACAAATTATCAGTCATATGGAAATCCGATCTCACTGACAAGCTAAAACGACAATTCTTCCAGGCTGTGGTTATATCAGTGCTGATGTATGGCTGCACAACTTTGACCCTAACGAAGCGCCTTGAGAATTATCTAGATGAGAGCTGCACGAGAATGCTGTATACAGTCTTAAACAAGTCGTGGAAACAGTACCCCACAAGGAAGCAGCTGTACGGCCACCTGACCCCCACCATCTCACAAACCATCCGAGTGAGACGGACAAGGCATGCAGGACACTGCTAGAGAAGCAAGGACGACGTTCTCCTGTGGAAGCCAACACATGGACATGCAAACGTGGGCCGCCCACCAAGGATGCGAGGATGCTGGTTGCTGTGCAGAAGACCTCCCAGGGGCAATGAATGATAGGGAAGGTTGGCGAGAGATTGTCATGGATATCCGTGTCACATACGCGACATGATGATGATGATAATGATGATGATGATGAAGTGTCAAAGACTTTCAATTTTAAATACTTTATTTTCATTTTATTTTATTTTATTCATTTATGTAGCTATATATAATTGGTTTTTTTTTTCATTCAGTCTTTTGGCAAATTCAGTAAATCACAAACGTACGTAACTTGAGCAATGAAGTCGTGCTCATTGTTAAGCGTGCCTGCGTTCCCACACAGATATGTGTTCGATACGTTCCATATGCATCTTACACCTGAGGGCAACACTATTTGTATAAGTATGTAAAGTACAGTCATCGGGGTGGCCTAAAGATGGTATCAGCCAGACATCGAGGGAGTCTATCCCCTTTTCACTAGCGTTAGACCAAGGAGATTGTTTTGATGTCTGAGGTGGAGCGCAACGCCAACCATCAGCACCTCACTTTGAGAGAGAGTGAGAGAGAGAGAGACGATGGAATCTGGGCTGTTGACAATTGATGATGATGATGATTGAGAAGCGTTCGGTTGGTTGGTCTGTGTTACGACATGCAAACACTTGATGGGTTGTTTAATGCCAAACAATTTGATTTTTCTAACGATCAGGATCTGACACAAGATCAAACTTAAGTGGCGTACAGCAGGTTTGAATTCAGAGTTTTTCCTTTACTAGACAATGCCTTACCGAGGCTAAATAACATAGTCTTCCCTACTATTTACCTGTAGCTGTGGTGGGAGAAAAAATGGTCTCATGCTTCCTAAAGCGCAAAACTAAACTCCAACAGCCTCGTCCAGGCTTTGAACTCAAGTTGTCGCTTCTTTTTCCGTTACGTAAATTGCCAATAGCTGTCCATTATACTAAACATATTTAATAATTAATGCGCTAACCTTAGCAAACCTCGTAAAAAAGATTATCCTAACGAAATAAACCACAAAGAATCCAAACCAGTAAAACTCGAACCAAACAAAAATTCAGTATGAATAATAGGCTAAACAACATCCTACTCATACAATTGTCCTGATGAAGGTTTTATGACAAAAACCGAAACGTTTTAACATCGACTAATTTTTCCATCTACAAATAAATGTATCATTTGGAATACTTTCTTTTTATTATCTATATTTCTACACAGACAGACAGACAGACATACATATATATATATATATATATATATATATATATATATATATATATATATATATATATATATGAGTATTTTATATTTCTAAAATTTCTTTCTTGTAATTTTTTTCACTTTCAATTTGTTTTCACTAAATCGTCTTCTTATAGCATACGTTTTAAGTTTTCCTGACAAAAGCGCCATCTGTTGTCTATAGATGTCTTTACTCTACCCATCGCTTTCACCCCTCAACCCCCTCTCTCTCTCCCTCTTTCTCTCCCTCTCTCTCAATATCATACTCACAGGCTCACTCATGCTTTCTCTCTCCTTTCTCTGCCAATGAATATACATTTCCATTAATTTTTCTTTCCTCCCTCTGTATCGTTTTCTTTCTCCTCATTTCCATTCTCTCTCATCGATAAAGAAAGAGACTACATTTTACTCAGTATATATATATATATATATATATATATATATATATATATATATGTGTGTGTGTGTGTTTCTACATATACACACAACATATATATATATATTATATATATATATATATAGACTATTGACGTAAATTTTGGCAGGAAGATTTACAAGTCCTCCTCCTGTGACATAAGCAATTTTAGAGGTTAAATGGGGTCACTAAAAGCCACAAGACAGGCATCTCTTTTTCTAAATTTTGCAAACAAATACTTTTTCAATCAGAATTTCATCCATTCATACTTCTCCCGAATGGCACTGACGTATAATAAAATTAATTTTTATAAAGTTTCCATTCCAGATTTTGAAATTTGTTTCCTCGTGTTAGTACACCACCACATAATACTAACACATTTTGTGCAAAATCTACAGCAATTTTGAAATAAAATAATTATGCTTCGCCTGAGGAGAGAGCCAAGTCATGGTCTATGACAGATCCCCCTTCAAAAAAGGCACAGCGTCTGTGTTGTGTTGAATATATTATAGTATAATTTCTAAACATTCTGTCATATTTGAAATTATTTTCCCCTGGGTAAAGCCGAGTCTTGCAGAGAAATATTGATTGATTTTAACGGCATGCCAACTCTTCTAGGGTTATTTTATGCTTTGAGGTTAGGGAATCGCATTTATTAAACGTGTATATTTACATTCTTTGTATAGTTGTTTTTAAGAGATTTCAGTACACAGTTATATGATATCATATATTCCTATTTAATACAAAAAATTTGCACTAAGTTATATGGTATCAAGTATTCCTATCTTATACAAATGATTTTGAAGCACATCTATTTAAACCACACATAAGATCGTAAAGAGTAGTACCACTCCACGTCCTAGAGAACTTGAAAGTAATAGTAAAATAGGGGTACTCCACACTCCCCAGAGCGCTTGAAATTGTTTGTTTTCTCTGTTTAATGATATATCAGTCTTTGTGGGTTATTTAATGAGAAAGACATCCTCGTACAAGAACAATAATGGTGCTATTTAACACTTAGCTTGGGAATGAGGGGTTCATACCCTTCCCAATTATATTAGTCCGAAAGTGAACGTAATAGTGAGACCAGGGTTAGAACTATATTACTAGGATGTCGCATTTCAGAATGTTAGCCGCTACGCCAGGGTGGACTCCTCCTTATAAATGGAGTCACACAAACAGATGCAGTTTAGCATCACAATTTTTCAAGGAGATAAGAATGTAGTATCCTACGCTCGCGTTTTACGAGCAATAGACTCGCCTATGCAGGCGATATCAACAGTGATTTGCCCCTCCTCATTTTGTAACTGAGTTTCGTTTGGCTAAATAAAGGTTAGTACTATTTACGTCTTTTCTGAGCCTGTTTTACTTTATTGCAAACTCTTTATTTTTTTAGGGGGAGACTTATAGTGAATGTAGTCAGCGTACTCTAAGCCCCACCGACAGGTTTGGTAAATAGAAAGAGAGACACAGAGAGAGAGAGAGAGAGAGAGAGAGAGAGAGAGATGAACTAAAGTGATAAGACAAATATGAATATTTCCTTGTACTTAGTAATTTGGTTCTCAGTTAGTTTTTTTTCATATAGTGTATTATAGCTAATACAATCAGCATATTCTAAGACCCGCCGATTGGGTGGATAGAGAGAAAAAGAGAGCGAGAGATTTTTTAAAATAGAGAGAAGGAGAGAGAAAGAGATAGAGAAACGGAAAGAGAGAGTAAGACAAAGACAGAGAAAAAGGGAGATAAATAGGAAGAGAAAGGAGGGATGAAAAGAAAGACAAAGGCAGGATTTATAAAGGTAAAAGAGAGAGAGATAGAGAGAGCGTGATAAGAAAAATAGTAATATTTATTTGTTGTTAATCACTTGGTTCGCAACCAGTTTTTTTATAGGGTTAGAATAGTGAATACAGTCAGCTTATTCTAAGACTCGCCGATTGGGTGGGTAGAGAGCAAAAGACAGATAGAGAGATAGAGAAATATAGAGAAAGAGAGACATATAGAGAAATAGAGAGAGAAATGGAAAGAGAAAGTAATAGATAAAGACAGAGAAAAAGAGAGATAGATAGAAAGGGAAAGGGGGGAAAAGAGAGAAAAAGTCATGATCTATATAGGTAAAGAGAGAGAGAGAGAGAAAGAGAAAGAGAGAGAGGCGGAGAGAGAGAGACAGACAGACAGAGAGAAAGGAACATAAATGATAAGACAAATACGAATATTTCTTTGTACTGAATTACTTGGTTCTCAACTAGTTTTTTTTTAGATGGTGTATTATAGCTAAATATAGCGAGATATAAAGAAATAGAGAGAAAAAGAGAAAGAGGGACAAATAGAGGAAGAGAGAGAAAAATAAGAAAGAGAGAGTAAGAGATGGAGAATAGAGAAAAATAGAAATAAATAGAAAGCGAGAGAGAGAGAGAGAGAGAGAGAGAGGGGGGGTGGAGAGAAAAGAGAGACAAAGTCAGGATCTATTCCTTAAAAATCAATCTGACCAAAATGGAATCTTTTAATATCGGCTTTGTCATATGATATCTACGACTTGATCATTCGGCAGTTGGATGATTGTTCAAACGAATAAAGCCTCTAAAATTGCTATTTCTCAACTTGAAAAAAAAAAGATAGAAAAAAATATCTACTTTCTCCTTTATTTTTAGTAAAAAAGAACACATCTAAAAAAAAAGAAAAAAGAAAAAATAGCTCAATAGCTCTCTGACTGCTATCCAACTTCAAACACTTTCAAAGAGATCTATATGATCCCAGTCTTCATGAATATACAATGAGAGAGATTCTTTTTTCCATAAAGGCATCTACCAAAATTATAGTGGTTGATCTCAGCATATTTCATCTAAAAATGAAGTTTTTACAGTTTTAAATAATACCAGACGGTCCGATAGCCTGTTGGATTCCCTTTTTGTATCTGCGACATACGATGATATTTAAGCTACTATAAAATAAATAGGAAAGTAGTTATTCACCAAATCCGTATGTCCTGGGAATGACGTTAAACTCTATCTGATGGTGAGGTTCCAGTTTTGGAGGTTTGGGGAATGTGGAGCACCCCTTCATCACCATTGCTCCCTGGTCCACTCTGATCCGGAGGGGTAGTACCTGTTAGGCTCTCATCTATGGGTTAAATAGAAAAACATTAGTTAATAAACAAAATTGTATTATCCATTAAGAATTGATTTATTTCAAAACTTTATTGGCATTAAATAGCCCACTGAGGTTGATATACCGTAAAACAAAATAAACCAAACCAAATCCGTTCACCAGGGGTAGGATGGGATACAGGGTCGTGTATGTAACATCCAATGAGGATCAATGTCGCTATTCAGTTTCAAAGGATCTGCGAGACTAGCTGGCTAGCCACAACACCACGTTCACACGTCTGGAAATGTATTGTGGTGTTGTGAGATATTGAAGAGTGTTGGCGAAGAATAAAGAATGATGAAGAGGTGACTATGAGTTCACGTCAGGAAAAAGTAGATATACATTTATTATTTATGGACGAGGTTGTTTGTGTTTGACGTTGCGGTAAAGCCGATGGGATAAACAGGAATACGTTTTTTCCTTCCAACCATGGGTAAATAGTGGGGTGGACTGGGTTCTTTAGCCTTGGTTAGGCAACCACACTAGATGAAGGAGGATTCAAGTTGGCTTTCATCTACTTAAAAACTAACCTTATGTTACATCCTGTGTGTAGCGGAGGGATTGGATAAGACATATTTTATTATCGGTGATGCAGCCTCACTCTGAACTAGGGGAAAAAACGGGAAGTGGTATTTTTGAAACGATTAAGTTATTGCTATATCGTAGCTCAACTCACAATATATATATATATAATATATATAATATATATATATATATATATAAAGAAATTTGAAAAGACAAGTGTTCCAAAAGTGTTCCAACAAAAGACTACGACAGATTTTGAAGCCTGTGCAATTTCGCTTTTGCCCTCCCTAAATAATTGACATGGATTTTTTAACATATCACCGTTTCTAGCTAAAATAGTTTTAAATAACTACAAAATACCAGGCTTTATTTAATTATTTAGTTATCATTCCCACTTTGTTCCCTTTGATCTCATAAAATCAGTCCATTAATACTTTTTTTGTCTTTTGTTGAATGCATTTCTTCGAGTTGCGTCACGCGTCATGACATCTTCGCGTGTGCGGATCGGGACTCGTCTTTCAAAAATATAACGCTGAACAAATACAGTTACACAACAACAAAAAATTTTATAAAGATTTTTATTTAAAACATCCATCAATTTCTTCACTATATAATACATCCTGATGAAGGTTTAAAGAAACCGAAACGTTTAAGCGTCGATAAATAAATTCATCTAATTTTTGGAACACTTGTTTTTTCAAATTTCTTAATATTGTCAGATTTATTTCCATATTTACTCCCACATATATATATATATATATATATATATATATATATATATATATATATATAGAGAGAGAGAGAGAGAGAGAGAGAGAGAGAGAGAGAGAAGTTTCTGGTCTGAAGATTCTGTGAAATACATGAAACTTGAGTAACGGAAATATAATTTAAAGTTTTATATCCGGTCTGATATGATAATTTTGAGTACTCTCTCTACGCAAGCACATCTTATTTGCACTACTTATATATATATATATATATATAGTATAGATATAAGTATAGATATTAATTTTGTATATCTAAAGATTGGCATGGGTCGTAAGAAAGATATAAAATCGAAATAGAAACAAAATATCTTGAAGTCATTGAGTGATGGAAAAAAAGTTTTGTTTAGTTTTGTTTTTTAAATTGCCAAAAAGTTGACAGGGATCATCGAATAATTAAAAAAAAATGAATTGAAAATATCGGAAATGTGAAAATCTGAAAATGGTTTTCAGAATGTGACAAAAAATATTTGAGAAATATTAAACGGGAAATGAGTTTGAAATGCGGTGAGATCTCGTTTGAAAATATCGTCAATCACTGTTCTACTCTTTACCTTCAGCTGTCAAAGTCCATAAATAATTTTCAATGTTCTCGAGTTCATAGAGAATGTTCCCGAGTTCGTCAAGAAACACCTGAAGAAGGCCGGATGGCACTTCAACCGAAACGTTGTGTATATAACAATAAAGATGAGTACAACAGTCCGAAAAATCCAAATAATATAAATTATCAAGAATTCGGGCAAATTTTCTTCGTCTTTATTGTGTTTGTCGCATTGTTTGCTAAGTTCAATTTAAATACAGGGTGACAAAAAAAACGGAACCCAAATAAATTTTATTTAATCTTATCAATGTCTATAAAATTTCGAGAAATTTTTTGGACTTAAACTTCAGTCTTTGTACAATCATACCTCAAAGTTTTATTTGTCTTGGTTGCTTTGCTTTAAAAATGCATTCTCTGTGTAAAATATGCTCCAAATGGGCACCGCGGCGTTGCAATGTTTATTTCTGTCCTAGCTCTCACCATCCAACCAGAATAAGTGTCTCTTAGACCTTTAGAATTAAGATTTTGCACAGTTCCAAACTCTCTGAATTTCTGGAATCTTGCTTTTTGATGGAGCACGGTGACATAGAAACTTTCTCTGAAAATTGGTTTGCACTACAGGGTATGATTTTTTGGTGAAATAGGCCTCCACGCAAAATGTCTTTTCCTTAGTTGACCATAAAATATTGGGGAAAATTATTTTTACAATATTTTCAGCACCAAGTCGTCTGTATATTCTCAAAGAAAAAAATTAAAATTAACAGTTTTATTAGAAAATTTGTGGGTGGGATCTGTTGTTTTGGGTCACCCAGTATTTATACATTTTCTTCAACTGACAAAAGTAAACAACGATAAATACGACAATTCATCTTATAATCACTGCCTACAGTACCCTGATGTTTATTAACCTATTATCAGGGATCATTAGTACGCTATTAGGGATTTAAATCCTAATCAATATGACCACAATTGTAAATTTCTCTCAGATTAAAGGTTGGTAAATACATATCTATATACAAGTTGTTTTAAAAAGTATCAAAACTGAAGCTGTATTTATCAAGACCATATTGAACAATGAAAACATATTTCCTATTATAATAGTGCAATTGGCATTCCATACTCTAATTCAAACGAATTTCTAGGGGATCGAAGCGCTTCTAAAAAAATCTCTTTTGATATGGTCTTAAGCTACTCCGTTTTATATCTTTTAACATCATTCAGGTCCTAAGATATTGCCTATGAGATGGATCTTCAGTTTGACTTGCAAGAAAAAGTCTCAACAGTTTTTATCTTCAGTTTATGGAAAAACAAGGGTTTGAGCAAGTGCAAGACTCTCAATAATCACTATGCCTAGCTCCACGCCCAGCTTTATTACTCTCTTACAAAATCGAGCTTCAGACTTGCGTGTGCGTACTCATGCGTGTATGAACCTGTGTGATATCATCTTAGTTAATATCTATTACTTACTCTATAAGTAACGATGAAGACGCATGCTGTAATGGATATCGTTCGTAGAAATAGACACGACGACAAGAGTTCAAATCCTGGACAGGCCGTTTTCATTTCACATAGCGCAAATACTCCGGGGAAAAAGATACGTCTCCAACTATTCTCCCTCCAGCTATCAGTAAATAATAGGGAACACTAGGCCCTTTAACCTTGATTAGGCAACCAGTCTAGGAGAAGTAAAACTCTGAATTCAAACCTGTTATTAAAACCCGCTTACGAAATTGACCTTGGGTTGCTTCCTACTCGTGCGGAGGTCTTTGTAACTGATAGACTACTTTTGGTAATCTTGTTAAGGTATCAGTGCTTCTAATGACACGAAAGTAAAGGCTTTGAAAAAAATGGTTGATAGTTACAAACCTGTTAAATTCCACTTAAGAAATTGATATTGTGAAACATCCTACTCCTGCAAAAGGGTTGGTAAACATGTATAAGTAAAGAGTATCATTGAACATGTGAACTTACGGCATTTTATTTGATATTTTACCAGAATTGCCATCAACACGCACTTAATCATCAAAAGATGCTAAATTAAATTACGTTGACTAATAGCTCAAGATTTAAAGAAACAAAAAAAAAGGCAAGATAAAAACAAACAAAAATTCAAATTAGGCCTCTACAATTTTCAGCCTTCTCTAAGTCTGTCCAGCACGGCTGACAGTTGCTTAAACTGTTGCCATCGAAAATCGATTATCAATTTTCGATAATTGCAGATCAATTATCAATAATTGTAGTCCGCCGGTAAACAAACAGGCGTTTGATTGGATTTTATTGGCGAAGGTTGCTGTGTGCCACTCATTTGAAGAACGGGCGAGGATGTTGAAGATACAGTGGAAATAATTGCTCTTGTTTGTTGTTGTTGCTGTTTTTATTGTTATTGTTGTTGTTGTTTTTGTTGATGTTGTTGTTGCTGTTGTTGTTGTTGCTGTTGATGATATCCAGATTAATTACAAATAATTAACTTGATCATATATTGTCCTGAAGTGAACAAATATTTTTACATAATCTTGGTTTCATCAACACCCGCGCGCACTAGCGCAACGTACGCACAAGCGCACGTACGCCCTTACATACACACAAATACATGCACATATATGTATATATATGCGCGATTATTAAGGGGGAGCAAAGTATGATTCATATGCACTTATTACGAAAAAAAGAAAAGAAAGGAAAAATGAAATGAAAAAGAAATCATCATCATCGTCATCATCATCATCATCACCAAGTGATAATAGCACGGATACCCTTGATTCTCTCTCTCTCTCTCTCTCTCTCTCTCTCTCTCTCTCTCTCTCTCTCTCTCTCTCTCTCTCTCTCTCTCCCCATCCCAATCGGCCATCGCTCTTGACAAGTCTTCTAGTCGACATCCAGTGTTCGCACAGAGCTGATGAATATGTTTTAGTATGACGATCAACAATGGCATACATGTGTATAAGTCCACAGAAAAATGTCGCTTATAAGTTCGTCTTTTATTTCCCCTACAGTACACCAACGTGGATTATTCGTCTTACTTAGATAGTTTGTGAGATGGGGGTAAGTGGTCGTACATAAGCCGTTTTTGTGGTGTGTGGCTTCCAGGATTTGTTCAAAATAGCATGTTTGTGGATGAAAAGAAGGAAAGAAAGAAATTTGAAAAGAAGAAAAAGAAGATATATGAAAAGAATGGAAAATGTAGGAAAAAGAAAAACAGAAATGTGGAAAGAAAGAAAGAAAGAGAGAGAGAATTTTG
>CM042146.1:83259698-83279698 GCA_023376005.1 Doryteuthis pealeii | reverse complement strand
ACTGAGAGACTCTCGCCAATACGATTTTCAGGCGAGAAACTCCTAGTTGGCTCCTGTGTTTGCAACTCTAACATAAATATGCATGTTCTATCAATGATATTGAGCACTCTTTCCTTAAAATCATTCTAAACTATATTATCAATCAATCAATCAATCAATAATATATATAATAATATATAATATATATATATATATATACCAATGTATGTGACACAGGTTAATCTTTAAGCTTATCGGGTTCGAATTCAGAGTTTTCCTAAACCAGTTGTCGTAACAGTTAAGAGTCCAGTTCACCCTACTATTTAACCATAGTTGGGGAAATGTACTTGGATTCATACCTTATACAAGTTTATTAGTGCTATATGAAATGCAACCACACTCATCCAGAATTTAAACACGTGTTGCCGTGTCCATTTCCTACGATGACAACCAATAACACCACACTACACACACACACACACACACACACATATATATGATATATATATATATATATATATATATAATATATATATAAGAAATTAGATATTCCATAACCGTGGATAACCATCATTTGTAAGTCCATATAATACAAGATTAACAGTATATAACTAGGATCGAACTCATCATAAATTATTGATGTTCTGTTCGCAGACACATTTTGGGGCCTTATTTTTCAAAAAACTAAATGTCTGCCTACACTCTTAGTTATCGACAAAATTAGTGACACCATTATTGTGTTACACCAAAGAATATGTTTTCTTTAATCTACATATAAAGCACTACACGTTGCTTTGACACATAAATATGTCCACGCTATGTTTTTGTTGATAACTAAGAGTGTAGCCAGACATTTCAGTGTTTTTGAAAAATAAGGCCCCCAAAATGTGTCGTGCGAACAGAACATCAAAATAATTATGATGCAGTTTCGAATCCTAGTTATATACTGTTTAAATCTTGTATTAATGGACTTACACAATGATGGTATCACGGTTATGGATCTAATTCTTAACATATATATAGTATATAATATATATATATAACATATATAGTGTGGTGTGTGCGTGTGTGTGTAGTGTGGTGTATCAGTTTCATGAGGAAATGGACACGGAACACGTGTTTAAATTTGCTGATGAGTTGGTTGCAATTTCATATAGCACTAATAAACTTTAAAAGTATGAATCCAAGTACATTTCCCCACACTATGTAAAGTAGGTGAACTGACTCTTAAACTTGTTACGACAAACTGGTTAGAAACTTCTGAATTCGAACCCGATAAACTACGCTTAAAGATTAACCTTGTTGCAATACATTGGTAATATATAGTATTATATATATATATATTATATATATATTGATTGATTGATTGAATTGATTAATATAGTTTAGAATGATTTTAAGGAAAGAGTGCTCAATATCATTGATAGAACATGCATATTTATGTTAGAGTTGCAAACACAAGGAGCCAACTAGGCAGTTTCTCGCCTAAAATCGTATTGGCGAGAGTCTCTAAGTTACTAAAACACCGTTGACAATAGTGTTCATTACCCTAACTTTAAAATTGAAATGAATAGATAACAAAAATAGATACAAAATTTACTTTAGAAAATTGTATATATGTGTGTGTGTGTGTGCTGTGTGGTGTAAACCTTATTAAAAAACAAACACAGGATGTCATGAACGATGGAAACTCTTTATGTCTGGATATTTAAAAATTTAAAATAAAACTTCTTCAGGATATTGAAAATTGTATGAGTAAAAGATGAAGGATATTCAGTGTATGTTGAATGTGTGATGAAATTATTTACTTGGCGTTTAATTATGAAAGCAGATATGCCCGATCATTGCATGTGAAAGCGAAAATTAAATATATATATATATATATATATATACAAGTATCTGGTACAGCTAATTTATATACAAGTTTGAACAATTTCATACTTTATTACAGGATCAGCAATAATATATATATATACTATATGTGTAAGAGTGTGGTGTGTATGTGTGTGTGTGTGTGTTGTGTATGTTGATCTATACCACAAAAATGGCCTGCAACGATTTCCCTTATATCTAAGAGTGGGCAACTCACGTGGTGTAATTGTTAGCAAGCTAGATTCGCACCGTGTACCACATCTACGCTAAGCTTAGTAAATAACTATATCTAAGGTGTGGTCAGATATAATCTCAAAATATTTCCGAATAAAATTCTTATGAAAAAAATCTTTTACATACTTAAAAGCTTGTTTAAAACTATTTTAGTATTGGGTACATGTGCGTGCGCGCTCAGTATCTAATGGCATATATTAGGGTTCAATCCTTGCTTAAAGCAGACACCTTTAGAATGAAAGAGACAAGCAACACATGAGATTCAATAAACCTGTTAATTCAGACAAAGACGTTCGCTGATGTGCGTGGTAGTGCCTCGCAGATACTAGAATACATTAATCATTTATCAAACCATGTATACCCCCACCCCCATATGCACATACTTAACCCAGGTAAAAAATCCACATCGCCCTCAGGTGGCGCAATTATTTTCCGGTGGAGGTAGGTACTTCCCTACCTGTTTGTAACGAGAAAGATGAGACATAAAGTGTTAAGATCTGGTCGGGATCCTAGTTCCAGATGTAATAAGTAAGTAAGCAAGCCAATAAGAATCCGGTGGTAGAGTATTCTTTGTAAGTCCAACGTTCAATGAGAATCCAAGTGTCAATGACATAACTCAGGAATGGGGTCTATTAATACAGCAGAAGCAGCAGTGCCAGTGATTGGATAATAGAAATCTACCCCAGGTCACGTGGTAGTCAAACGAGTCTATATTTGGAGTGACCTTGCCCCATATGCTTATATCCAAATAAATTAACATAAAGTCCTAAGTGTGAGACATCCAGTGAGGATCAAACTCACTATTCAGTTGATAAAAACTGCTAAAAAAAGAACTAAAAACAACTGCTGAAAAAAGGGCTAAATATACGATTAAAACCAAATGATCGATAAATATACAACTCTTCAGGTTCTTAGTTGTTATGATAATAAGAAACTAGAGTTTTTCTGGTGTTTAACCTTTCAGTTCTAATCATAATATATATAATATATATATATATATATATATATATATTATAATATTTATAGAATAATTATATTAACTTGATGCTTCAAAGGAGTCTAATAATAGGATGAGGGACCCACCCTCAATAAGTGTTTTAATACTTTTGAGAAGGTCCCTTTGGAAACGTTTTTTCATTTATCCACTCATTTCATTCATTTATTTCACTTATTCATTTATTACCATAATTTTTAACTAAATAATTTAGAAGCATACGCGTAAACTAAATGATATATAATATATATATATATATATAATTATTATATATAATATTATAATCAATGGTAATATTATGGCTTTTACACTCATAACTTGAAGTTTCATGGTAATCCAATCATCAGATGAGTTCAATGTTGGCGATCTTAAAAAACAGTCGTGAAATGGTTGAGATTTTAAAAACCAGTGATATATATTATTATATATATAAATATATAATATAGATATAGATATATAGATAGATATAGATATAGAATATTATATAGATAGATTAGATATATGATATATATAAATATATATTCGAGATTTTGTTCAATAGATAATTTTTTTAAAAATCCCATTTTTAAAAGTCTTTTTTTTGTCTTTTAAAAATTATTTTCCAAACTTTTGGGTTAAAAAACAAACTTAAACAAAAAACCTTTAAAAATGATATTTAAAAACAAATTAAAGTATTGAACAAAAATCTTTACTTCTCAAACCATTTCTGTTTACCCTTCTTTTATAATACTATTATATTATATATATATATATATATATATATAATAAGGTTAAACTATATTCCTTGTCTATCTGTGTGCGCGTGTCGATTGATTACAGCGACGTTAGTTCTAGTTGATCTTGTCTCTTTGAAAATCTCTTGCCCTGACCAAAAAACTGTTAGCTGGCCAACAATATTTCGACCTCGATCTTTTTTGGCCGTTTGACAAATGTTCTTTTTCTGTTATGATTACGGCGAGCATTTCACGTGCTAACAACAAATCGCGCCAAGATTTTATCTCCGACCCCGACGCCCATCTCCCGCCTTTGTTTCATAACCCCATCGCAGTCATCACGGAGTTTCCAATGCACCCTTTCAGCCACCATCGTCAGTTCGGGCGATGAGGACCCCCACAGCCGAGACGCGACTCATGGTTGATTCACCCAGTACTCATCATATGCAAACCTTGTAGAAAGAGGTGAACTGGTTGCCAAAAATATCTTCCCACGTCAATTAACGATGATTGTGGCCTTGGCTAGAATAAAAGCAAGTTCTCAAAAATTGTTGACCTTTCACTAAAGTAAGAACAGTTTTTTTTTGCAAACTCGTGTAGCAGCTGTCCATTGCACTGCGTAATGGTTATAGTCGTAAGAAGTGAACCGGCGACAGGAGTTCAAATCCTAGTCGAAGCTGGTTTGCATTTCATAGAGCACTCTTACCCTTAGAAAGACATAAATCAAACAATATCCCTTCAGCTAGGTAAGTAGTGGGTAGACTGATCTTTTGCTTGAATTAAGCAACCGGTTCTAAGAGAAAGAACTATGAATTCAAACCTGTTAAAAACCGCTTAAATATGACCTTGAGCCGCATGTTGTCATTTGTAGAGGGTTGATATAGTATATATATATTAATATATATATTATATATATATATATATATATATTGATACCTTGACTTCTGAATTTAATTCTTTCCTCTGATAACTCCATTTCCTCGGATATCAAATTAATTTTCCACCTTGAAAATAAACTGAAATGCCATAATTAAAAACACCCCAATTTTTAAAAAAATCACAAGAATTAATCTAGATGTATAATACATTCCGTTGGATGGACTTATCATAATGAATGGGACTTATCATAAGTGATAAGTTTCACCCATTCCAACGGGCATGTATTATACCATCTAAGATTAATCGAAAAACTCGATTAATTTATCTAAAGTAACCCTGAAGAATCAATCGATGAAACTCGATAGGTACCCCTTTCTATTGTTAACTATAATATATATATAATATTATATATAATTGTTTTGTGATGCGTACCAAAAAATTGGAGAGGATGTGTGATATTCTGCCTTGCGTTCCATTGTAATTGGGTGTTATCTGGATATGTTCTCACAACATATACAATATGTGAATCTGGTGTTTATAACAACTTTATTATGTATATATTTCTAGCAGCTATAAAGTGGATTTAATGTGTTTGAGATGTAGTGTTACCATACATAGCTTGTATTTTAGCTAATTGATGTGTGCATGTTTGTGTTTTATGTGTTGTTGTGGAGTGTACTGTGTAGTCATGTCCTATTTTTGTTTGTGCATATGTGGTTATGATCTCGTAAGATATATATATATATATATTAATTACTACTATACTATCATATTATATCTATAAAGACGCATGAGAGAGAGAGCATAGATAGAATGAAACGATATGAAAACACAATTCTGTTAAATAAAATATCTTTAATATCATATTTTCAATTTTAACAGCATTGTGTGTTTTCATATCCTTTTATCTATACTTTTTACCGTCGAATTCATTTCTTTCTCTTACTACTATATATAATATATTATATCATATATTGTGTGTGTGTGTATGTTAGTGTTTAAACCTAGTGCCCAAAAATTAGCTTTCCCAATCGTTTGAACGCTTTTGGGGGGAATATATTATATTTATTTCTTTCTTATTTAGATAGTCATCCGTGCGAGTTCTTGATCACTTGGAAGGTTTATTTATTGTTGGAGTCGCTTCGATTAGTACTTCAGTCATTAATATTCTTAGGTTGTTTATTCCTAATACAAAATCTGCTTCTGGAACTGTATAGTGTCATGACCATATTAACTATGATTTATATAACAAGATATTATACAATCTTTTTTAAAAAACGACGATTATATGTATAAACATTTCTATGACTCTTTTTTCTTCTTTCCCTTCTTTATCATTTTCATTTTTCCTCATCCATTTCTCATTTCTTTTCTTCCACATTCTCTTCTTCCATATTATTCGTTATCTTGTTTCACATTAAAAAAAAAAATTCTTTTATTTGCTCGAAGAACTCTTTGTTCATAGTTTCATATTCCCACATTCTTTTGTCTATCCTTTCATATATTTCTTTTTTTATTTCCCTCATTAGTATCCTTATTCTCTTTTTCCTTTCTCTCTATTGCTCTCTTTCCAAATTTTGTTTATTTCTTTTTGATATCTTGTGTCTTCATTGACTCGTCTCTATTTTTCATGTTACATTATTTCTGTTCCTTTTTTGTGTTGTTTGTTTCTTCCTTCACACATTTTCGTCATTTCCTTTACAATGTTTTCCGATTTTCTTTCTTCTCTTTCTTTCAACATATCATTTCTTTCTTTTCTCGTTCTTTCCACATTTCTTTCTTCTTTTTTTTCTTTGTTCTTTTTCCTCCTCTGCAAAAATTCTCTCTCTCTTTCCTTTCTTTCCCTTTCCACATTGCTGTTTTTTCTTTGTATTTCTATACACAATTTTCCATTGTTCAATATATTCTATCTTTTTCTTACATTTATTCACAATTTCTTTTCTTTCCTTCAACTTTTCATCCTACGGCATGAATAATTTTGAACACAGATCCTAGGCAAGACTCCACAGCGACCACAAACAACGGCTTATGTTTACGAGCCACCTTCACCCCCCATACCCACATATACAGTTTTCAAAGTAAGATCGAATTAAATCCGTTGGTGTGACTTAGTAGGGGAAATAAAATGCAGACGAACTGTCTATTAAGCAGGCATTATTTCTAGTGGAGACTTTATAGCATTATTTTTAGCCTATTGTTGGATCCGTCATACTATAAGCCATATCATCACTCTGTCCGATAACACTTGGATGCTATGTCCTTGACTGAAAGACGTATGTCAAGATGCGAGGCGATTGGATGGGGAGATGAGAAGAGAGAGAGAGAGAGAGAGGATGAGTGGACATTTATTAGAAGAAAGAAACGGCTGAGAGAGACGATATCGTAGAGAAGATGAGCGATGAAGAATCTACAAGTATCCGTATACTCAATTTTATCATCTGGTGCATGATGAGGTTCTGTAATTGACGTTGTATGCATTGATTTCTCTTTTTCATTTCATCTTATCTTTTCTTTCTATATTTTTCTATCGTAAAATAGAGTGCATAATAATCATACTTTGCTCCCCCTAATGTAATTTCGCTCAATATATACATATTATTGCATTATTTGTTGCTCAATAGTAAGGGCGTAGTGCGCTTGTGCGGACGTTCGCTATGTGCGCGCGGGATTGTTTGGATGAAACCAAGATAATGTAAACAATATTCTTGGTCTATCTTCACGACATAATAATAATGATCAAGTTAATTATTGTACTATTTAACTCGTGGATTATCGCTATCAATCAGCAACAAACAACAACAGCAAACTCATCAACAATCACAACAAAAACAACAACAACAATAACAATAAAACAGCAACAACAAACAAACAAGAGCAATTCTTTCACTAGTACTCTCTCAACATCCTCGCCCGTTCTTCATAATTGAATGGCACACAAGCAATTAACATCGCCAATAAAATCCATATTTCCAACGGGCTTGTTGGTTTACCGGTTTAGTTACGCGACAATACAGTATTATTTTGAAAATTGACATGACCAATTATCGAAAATTGGATATATCTCGATTTTTCTGAATTTTTTCTCGGCAACAGAGTTAAGGCAACTGTCACAGGAACGTGCTGGACAGACTTAGAGAGAAGAGCCTAGAAAATAAGTAGACAGAGAACAATAATTTGAATTTTGTTTGTTTTTATCCTGCCTATTTTTTGTAATTCCTTTAAAATAGCTATAGTACAAACATATTTAATTTAAACTATCTTTATTGAAATGATTAGAAAGAGACACGAAAAAAAAAAATCGATATAGAAGGCAATTCTATGTAAAAATATCAAAATAAAAATATGCCGTTAAGTTCACAATGTCAAATGATATCACAATAACAATAATATACATGTTTACCAACCCTTTTGCAGAAGGAATATAGAAAATTACAATATCAAAATTTCTTAAGAGTGAATTATAAAGGTTTATTTATGAATAAACTATCAAACCATATATTATTTACAAAAAGCCAAATACTTTCTAAGTACATAATAGAAGACAACTGCATACACACTTTACAAAATATACCAAAAAGATTATAAAGATCCTATCAGTATACTCAAAGACCTCCGCCACGCAGTTAGGAAGGAACCCAATGTGTCAATTTCGTATATATGTGTTTTTAATAACAGTGTTTGAATTCCAGAAATTACCTTCTCGCTGATGACTGGTGCCTAATCAGGTAAAAGGGCCCTAGCTTGCCCTGACTTATTTACTGATAGTGAGGGACGAATAGTTGGAGGACGTACTTCTTTTTCCCCTCGGATTCAAGTCATTGTGTTCGCCTATGTGAATGAATTACAGTGAAATTCCTGATCTCTGAGATTTGAACTCTTGTCGCTCGTGCGTCATATTTTACTGAAAAAAACGAACGATATCAACGCATGCGTCTTATCGATTATCTTATAGCAGTAACGTAATAGATATTAACTAAGATGATATCACACAGGTTCATACACGCATGAGTACGCACACGCAAAGTCTGAAGCTCGATTTTGTAAGTTGAGAGTAATAAAGCTGGGCGTTGGAGCTAGGCATAGTGATTATTGAGAGTCTTGCACTTGCTCAAACCCTTGTTTTTCCATAAACTGAAAGAATAAAAACCTGTTGAGACTTTTTCTTGCAAGTCAAACTGAAAGATCCATCTCATAGGCAATATTTTAGACCTGAATGATGTTAAAAGATATAATAAGACGGGAGTAGCTTAAACTATATCAAAAGAGATTTTTTTAGAAGCGCTTCGATCCCCTAGAAATACTTTCGTTTTGAATTAGAGTATGAGAATGCCAATTGCACTATTATAATAGGAAATATGTTCATTGTTCAATATGGTCTTGATAAATACAGCTTCAGTTTTGATACTTTTTAAAACAACTTGTATATAGATATGTATTTACCAAACCTTTAATCTGAGAGAACTAACAATTGTGGTCATAATTATATTGATTAGGATTTAAATCCCTAATAGCCTACTAATGATCCCTGAATAATTGGTTAATAAACATCAGGGTTACTGTAGGCAGTGATTATAAGATGAATGTCGTATTTATCGTGTTTACTTTTGTCAGTTGAAGAAAATGTATATAAATACTTGGGTGACCCAAAACAACAGATCCCACCCACAAATTTCTATAAACTGTTAATTTAATTTTTTTCTTTGAGAATATACAGACGACTTGGTGCTGAAAATATTGTAAAATAATTTTCCCCAATATTTTATGGTCAACTAAGGAAAAGGCATTTTGCGTGGAGGCCTATTTCACCAAAAAATCATACCCTGTAGTGCAAACCAATTTTCAGAGAAAGTTTCTATGTCCCTCGCTCCATCAAAAAGCAAGATACCAGAAATTCAGAGAGTTTTGCAAACTGTGCAAAATCTTAATCTAAAGGTCTAAGAGACACTTCTATTCTGTTGGATGTGAGAGCTAGGACAGAAATAAACATTTGCAACGCCGCGGTGCCCATTTGGAGCATATTTTACACAGAGAATGCATTTTTAAAGCAAAGACCAAGACAAATAAAACTTTGAGGTATGATTGTACAAAGACTGAAGTTTTAAGCCCCAAAAAAATTTCTCGAAATTTTATAGACATTGATAGATTAAATAAAATTTATTTGGTTCCGTTTTTTTTTTGTCACCCTGTATTTAATTTGACTTAGCAAACAATGCGACAAACACAACAAAGACGAAGAAAATTTGCCCGAATTCTTGATAATTTATATTATTTGGATTTTTCGGACTGTTGTCCTCATCTTTATTGTTATATACACAACGTTTCGGTTGAAGTGCTCTCCGGCCTTCTTCAGGTGTTTCTTGTCGAACTCGGAAACATTCTCTATGAACTCGAGAACATTGAAAATTATTTATGGACTTTGACAGCTGAAGGTAAAGAGTAGAACAGTGATGACGATATTTTCAAACGAGATCTCACCGCATTTCAAACTCATTTCCCGTTTAATATTTCTCAAAATTTTTTGTCACATTCTGAAAACCATTTTTTCAGATTTCACATTTTCCGATTATTTTCATTCATTTTTTTTAATTATTCGATGATCCCTGTCAACTTTTTGGCAATTAAAAAAAACAAAACTAAACAAAACTTTTTTTTCCATCACTCAATGACTTTAAAGATATTTTGTTTCTATTTCGATTTTATATCTTTCTTACGACCCATGCCAATCTTTAGATATTACAAATTAATATCTAGACTTATATCTATACTTATATCTATACTATATATATATAAGTAGTGCAAATAAGATGTGCTTGCGTAGAGAGAGTACTCAAAATTATCTATATCAGACCAGATATAAAACTTTAAAATAAATTTCCGTTACTCAAGTTTCATGTATTTCACAGAATCTTCAGACCAGAAACTCTCTCTCTCTCTCTCTCCTCTCTCTCTCTATATTCTATAGTATATAATATATCTATATATATATATATATATATATATATTATATATATATGTGGGAGTAAATATGGAAATAATAAATCTGACAATATTTAAGAAAATTTGAAAAAAAACAAGTGTTCCAAAAATTAGATGAATTTATTTATCGATTAAACGTTTTCGGTTCTTAAACTTATCAGGATATTATATATATAGTGAAGAAATTGATGGATGTTTTTAAATAAAAATCTTTATAAAATTTTTTGTTGTTGTGTAACTGTATTTGTTCAGCGTTATATTTTTGAAAAGACGAGTCCCACCGCACACGCAAATCATGACGCGTGACGCAACTCGAAGAAATGCATTCAACAAAAGACAAAAAAAGTATTAATGGACTGATTTTATGAGAACAAAGGGAACAAAGTGGGAATGATAACTAAATATATTAAATAAAGCCTTGGTATTTTGTAGGTTATTTTTAAAACTATTTTAGCTAGAAACGGTGATATGTTAAAAAATCCATGTCAAATATAATTAGGGAGGGCAAAAGCGAAATTGCACAGGCTTCAAAAATCTGTCGTAGTCTTTTGTTTGGAACACTTGTCTTTTCAAATTTTTATATATATATATATATATATATGTGTGTGTGTGTGTGTGTGTGTGTGAGTTGAGCTACGATATAACAATAACTTAATCGTTTCAAAAATACCACTTCACGTCTTCCCGTTTTTCCCCTAGTTCAGTGAGGCTGTATCACCGATAATAAAATATGTCTTATCCAATCCCTCCGCTACACACAGGATGTAACTAAGGTTAGTTTTTAAGTAGATGAAAGCCAACTTGAATCCTCCTTCATCTAGTGTGGTTGCCTAACCAAGGCTAAAGAACCCAGTCCACCCACTATTTACCCATAGGGAAGGAAAAAACGTATTCCTGTTATCCCATCGGCTTTACCGCAACGTCAAACACAAACAACCTCGTCCATAAATAATAAATGTATATATATCTTTTTCCTGACGTGAACTCATAGTCACTCTTCATCATTCTTTATTCTTCGCCAACACTCTTCAATATCTCACAACACCACAATACATTTCCAGACGTGTGAACGTGGTGTTGTGGCTAGCCAGCTAGTCTCGCAGATCCTTTGAAACAGAAAAGCGACATTGATCCTCATTGGATGTTACATACACGACCCTGTATCCCATCCTACCCCTGGTGAACGGATTTGGTTTGTTTATTTGTTTTACGGTATATCAACCTCAGTGGGTTATTTAATGCAAAAAGTTTGAAATAAAAACACAATTCTTAATGGATAATACAATTTTGTTTATTAACTAATGTTTTTCTATTTAACCCATAGATGGGAGCCTAACAGGTACTACCCCTCCGGATCAGTGGACCAGGGAGCAATGGTGATGAAGGGGTGCTCCACATTCCCCAAACCTCCAAAACTGAAACCTCACCATCAGATAGAGTTTAACGTCATTCCCAGGACATACGGATTTGGTGAATAACTACTTTCCTAATTTATTTATAGTAGCTTAAATATCATCATATGTCGCAGATACAAAAAGGGAATCCAACAGGCTATCGGACCGTCTGGTATTATTAAAACTGTAAAAACTTCATTTTTAGATGAAATATGCTGAGATCAACCACTATAATTTTGGTAGATGCCTTTATGGAAAAAGAATCTCTCTCATTGTATATTCATGAAGACTGGATCATATAGATCTCTTTGAAAGTTTTTGAAGTTGGATAGCAGTCAGAGAACTATTGAGCTTTTTTTTTTTTTTTTTTTAGATGTGTTCTTTTTACTAAAAATAAAGAGAAAGTAGATATTTTTTCTATCTTTTTTTTCAAGTTGAGAAATAGCAATTTTAGAGGCTTTATTCGTTTGAACAATCATCCAACTGCCGAATGATCAAGTCGTAGATATCATATGACAAAGCCGATATTAAAAGATTCCATTTTGGTCAGATTGATTTTTAAGGAATAGATCCTGACTTTGTCTCTCTTTTCTCTCTCCCCACTCTCTCTCTCTCTCTTTCTATTTATTTCTATTTTTCTCTATTATCTATCTCTTACTCTCTCTTTCTTTTTTTCTCTCTCTTCCTCTATTTGTCTCTCTTTCTCTCTATTTCTTTATATCTCGCTATATTTAGCTATAATACACCATCTAAAAAAAACAAAAACAAAAAAAAAACTAGTTGAGATCCAAGTGATTCAGTACAAAGAAATATTCCTATTTGTCTTATCATTTATGTTCATTTCTCTCTGTCTGTCATTCTGTCTCTCTCTCTCCGTCTCTCTCTCTCTCTCTCTCTCTCTCTCTCTTTACCTATATAGATCCTGACTTTGTCTCTCTTTTCATCCCCTTTCCCTATCTATCTCTCTTTTTCTCTGTCTTTATCTATTACTCTCTCTTTCCGTTTCTCTCTCTATTTCTCTATATGTCTCTCTTTCTCTATATTTCTTTATCTCTCACTCTCTATCTGTCTTTTGCTCTCTACCCACCCAATCGGCGAGTCTTAGAATAAGCTGACTGTATTCACTATACTAACCCTCTAAAAAAATTGGTTGCGAACCAAGTGATTAACAACAAAGAAATATTACTATTTGTCTCATCATCTCTCTCTCTCTCTCTCTCTCTCTCTATCTCTCTCTCTCTTCTACTCTTTACCTATATAGATCCTGCCTTTGTCTTTCTTTTCATCCCTCCTTTCTCTTTCTATTTATCTCCCTTTTTCTCTGTCTTTGTCTTACTCTCTCTTTCCGTTTCTCTATCTCTTTCTCTCTTTCTCTCTCCTTCTCTATTTTTAAAAATCTCTCGATCTCTTTTTCTATCCACCCAATCGGCGGGTCTTAGAATATGCTGATTGTATTAGCTATAATACACTATATTACAAAAACTAATTGAGAACCAAATTACTAAGTACAAGGAAATATTCATATTTGTCTTATCACTTTAGTTCATCTCTCTCTCTCTCTCTCTCTCTCTCTCTCTCTCTCTGTGTCTGTGTGTGTGTCTCTCTTTCTATTTACCAAACCTGTTGGTGAGGCTTAGAGTACGCTGACTACATTCACTATAAGTCTCCCCCTAAAAAAATAAAGAGTTTGCAATAAAGTAAAACAGGCTCAGGACAGACGTAAAAAAATACTAACCTTTATTTAGCTAAACGAAACTCAGCTACAAAATGAGGAGGGGAAAATCACTGTTGATATCGCCTGCATAGGCGAGTCTATTGCTCGTAAAACGCGAGCGTAGGATACTACATTCTTATCTCCTTGAAAAATTGTGATGCTAAACTGCATCTGTTTGTGTGACTCCATTTATAAGGAGGAGTCCACCCTGGCGTAGCGGCTAACATTCTGAAATGCGACATCCTAGTAATATAGTTCTAACCCTGGTCTCACTATTACGTTCACTTTCGGACTAATATAATTGGGAAGGGTATGAACCCCTCATTCCCAAGCTAAGTGTTAAATAGTACCATTATTGTTCTTGTACGAGGATGTCTTTCTCATTAAATAACCCACAAAGACTGATATATCATTAAACAGAGAAAACAAACAATTTCAAGCGCTCTGGGGAGTGTGAAGTACCCATCTGTTACTTTCAGGTTCTCTAGGTCGTGGAGTGGTACCACTCTTTACAATCTTATGTATGGTTCAAATAGATGTGCTTCAAAATCATTTGTATTAGATAGGAATACTTGATACCATATAACTTAGAGCAAATTACTTATATTAAATAGGAATACATGATATCATATAACTGTGTACAAAAATCTCTTAAAAACAACTATACAAAGAATGTAAATATAGACGTGTAATAAATGCGATTCCCTAACCTCAAAGCATAAAATAACCCTAGAAGAGTTGGCATGCCGTTAAAATCAATCAATATTTCTCTCCAAGACTCGGCTTTACCCAGGGGAAAATAATTTCAAATATGACAGAATGTTTAGAAATTATACTATAATATATTCAACACAACACAGACGCGGTGCCTTTTTTGAAGGGGGAACTGTCATAGACCATGACTTGGCTCTCTCCTCAGGCAAAGCATAATTATTTTATTTCAAAATTGCTGTAGATTTTGCACAAAATGTGTTAGTATTATGTGGTGGTGTACTAACACGAGGAAACAAATTTGAAAATCTGGAATGGAAACTTTATAAAAATTAATTTTATTATACGTCAGTGCCATTCGGGAGAAGTATGAATGGATGAAATTCTGATTGAAAAAGTATTTGTTTGCAAAATTTAGAAAAAGAGATGCCTGTCTTGTGGCTTTTAGTGACCCCATTTAACCTCTAAAATTGCTTATGTCACAGGAGGAGGACTTGTAAATCTTCCTGCCAAAATTTACGTCAATGGGTCTATATATATATATATATATATATATACATACATGTATATGTACACACACACACAGACACACACACATATATATATATATATATATATATATATATATATATATATATATATACTGAGAAAAATGTAGACTCTTTCTTTATCGATGAGAGAGAATGGACATGAGGAGAAAGAAAACGATACAGAGGGAGGAAAGAGAGAGAAATTAATGGAAATGTATATTCATTGGCAGAGAAATGAGTGAGCCTGTGAGTATGAGATTGAGAGAGAGAGAGAGAGAGAGAGAGAGAGAGAGAGAGAGAGAGAGAGAGAGAGAGAGAGAGAGAGAGAGAGAGAGGGTGGGGGTGAAAGAGATGGGTAAAGACATCTATAGACAACAGATGGCGCTTTTGTCAGGAAAACTTAAAAACGTATGCTATAAGAAGACGATTTAGTGAAAACAAATTGAAAGTGAAAAAAATTACAAGAAAGAAATTTCAGAAATATAAAATACTCATATATATATATATATATATATATATATAATATATATATATATATGTATGTCTGTCTGTGTAGAAATATAGATAATAAAAAAGAAAGTATTCCAAATGATACATTTATTTGTAGATGGAAAAATTAGTCGATGTTAAAACGTTTCGGTTTTTGTCCTTAAACCTTCATCAGGACAATTGTATGAGTAGGATGTTGTTTAGCCTATTATTTATACTGATTTTTTGTTTGTTTGGTGCGAGTTTTACTGGTTTGGATTCTTTGTGGTTTATTTCGTTATGTTAATCATTTTTTACGAGGTTTGCTAAGGTTAGCGCATTAGTTATTAAAGATGTTTAGTATATTAAACCTCGGTAAGGCAGTGTTTAGTAGAGGAAAAACGCTGAATTCAAACCTGCTGTACGCCACTTAAATTTGACCTTGTGTCACATCCTGATCGTTAGAAAAATCAAATTATTTGGCATTAAACAACCCACCAACCGAACACTTCCCAATCATCATCATCATTATCAATTGTCAACAGCACAGATTCCATCGTCTCTCTCTCTCTCTCTCTCTCTCTCTCTCTCTCCCTCCCTCCCTCACACGATCGCGCATTCTGACCCTATCAGTCATCGTTCTTGGCAAGTCCTCTAGGAGGCACCCAGTGCCCGCACAGACATGATGAATGTAAGGTTTTGCTGGTCAGCTGACACTGGTGTGTTTATGTTTGGTTTAGTTTCTTTGTTTAATGACATCTCAAACTAATAGTGCGATTGGAGTTCGAACTCACGTACTATGATATTGTTGTCCAGCACGTTAACCTCGACGCCATACATACTCTTCAGTGTGTTTATGACTCAGTGTCCATAGAATAACTTGTCTTATGAGTTCGTTTTTACTTCTTCCGTTCTGGCCAGCATTTTTTTACTTACTTGGATGATTTGTGAGATGGGCAGTAAGTGGCCCTACAACTACTGTATGGTACTACTTCGAGATTTATTTTAAAGCACCACGCAGAATTCTCGTGTAGTTCTCATCTGCTTTTCCTACAGACGTTTTGTTTGAGTCAAAGTGGTGCAACCAAACAGTAGTAATGACACGGCTACAGCTTGGATGAATTCCTTTTATATTTTATCTAAGAGATCAGATTATGATACAGTCGTTAATTTGCCAATAGCAGTTCATGTCTTACCTGTGCGTATGTTAACAGCGTTTTTAGTAGATATTACATGGCCGGTTTAGCTCAATCGGTAGAGCGTCCGACAAGGTTCCGGTTTCGATACCGGCCATCACCAATTCAGTGTTTAAGTAGCACAGGGACCTGTGCGGTAAAGTGAGGAGCTGATGGTGGGCGTTGCGCTCCACCACAGACGTCAAAACAATCTCCTTGGTCTAGCGCTAGTGAAAAGGGGATAGACTCTCTCGATGTCTGGCTGATACCGTCTTTAGGCCACCCCGACGATTCTACTTTACTTACTTATACAAATAATGTTGTCCTCAGGTGTAAGACGTATAGAACACACATCAATGCTCAAGTTACGTACGTTTGTGATTTATTGAATTTGCCAAAAAACTGAATGAAAAAAAAAACTCCCAAATATCTATAGATACATAAATGAATAAAATAAAATAAAATGAATATAAAGTAAAATAAAGTATTTAAAATTAAAAATCTTTGACACTTCATCATCATCATCATCATGTGGCGCATGTGGCACGGATATCCATGACAATCTCTCGCCAAACTTCCCTATCATTCATTGCCCCTGGGAGGTCTTCTGAACAGCAACCAGCATCCTTGCATAGTTGGTCAATGTAGGTCCTTGGTGTGCGCCCCACGTTTGCATGTCCATGTGTTGGCTTCCACAAGAGAACGTCGCTTATGAGCTCATTCTTGCTTCTCCAGCAGTGTCCTTCATGCCTTGTCCGTCTCACTCGGATGGTTTGTGAGAATGATGGGGGGGGGGCAGATGGCCGTACAGCTGCTTCCTTGTTTGTGGCCGATCATGCCCTTGCTATTCATGTAAAAATGATACTCGACTTGAACAGATAAATAAATAAATGAATAATAATAAGAAGAGAGCCACCGGTATATGACTTTTCCAGGATGTGCGGTCAGTGCCTATAATGGAATCCCTGAACTCTGGAGTGATGCATGTGCATATAATAGAATGTGACAGAGAACGACTACTACCGTACTAATTTTAGAAAAAAAATAGAGAAGTGGTGAATATTGTCTTGCCTGCCGGAGTCGAAACCCGTGCCCTCTCCGGAATGCAAAAAAATGCGATTTAGCGCGTGACCTATGCGACGCGACGTGGTGCAAATTCAGGTGCCCGGATGTTGGGCCCTACACGCATCCATCCGAATGCACGAGAATTGTGCGTTGCACAGGCGCCAGATTCGACTGATGTGCCCGGATTTGGGGGAATATGCCCATAAATACCGACAAGCGAAGTGGAGCGTTGCGACAAAGTAGTTGGCCTACGCAAGACTGCAGTCCAGTAAGGAAACGCTTTGTAGACGATATTGCATAAGCATTTTTTTAAATTCAATTAAATAGAACCTCCGAACTTTGAAAGAATAAAAGTGTTAATTTGCTTATTTCAAAATCAACGCTAGAACCGTTGATGCTATCTTCTTTATCGCGACCACTTCTACTGAATTCAGGGAGACATCTTTACTATTACACAGTTTATAGCTCACGATTTCTCGGAGCACAGTCTTAGAATGAAAGATGATACGTGGAGAAGATCCAACGTTATTCTGATTGTTACTGTTGACTTCCTTTTACGTTTCGTCTTTAAAACAATTTGGATTCCCATTAATTGCAAAAGAAAAGACACCGAGGGCAAATGCAGGTAAGACAATAAAGGTGGAAAGATCTTTTGAGCTTCGAATTGATTTTTTCGATTTTTCGATTTTTGATCAAGTCGAAACAACATCAAACTGTATCGGATTTTGAAAAAGCTGTGAAGTAATAACTGAACTTTGTGATGTAATGTTGGTTTTTAAAAAAATTGCCTTTTATTAACAAGCAAAAATCAACTGCATGATGACTCGTAAACCAGATTTTAGATAAATCTCGACATGTTTGAAGATACTGGTTTTTTTCTGTGTCACCTTGGGTTCATTCCTTTTACTAAGTTATGACATAACACCTCCCCCCACACATGCATATATATTATATATATATTATATAATATATATACAATATACAGCTCACCTCTGTAACACCCACACACAAAGATGACAACTTACACTACCACAAGCAGCAGCTATTCCCACTAGAAAGAAACAACCAACAGCCAGCAACACTACTGTCCATCTTACCTAATCAATAATAACACTTCTATATTCTACATCTATAAACCATCACGCGTGAAACAACGTGCGCTTGAACTCGATGTTTACTGTATAGCTCTATTCCGGTGATAATATCGCTTTCATCGAATACCATACTATGACTACCAGAACCTACATAATATATATCCTTCTCCTCACCGCGTCGCGCTTCCATCAACACACACCTCACCTACACCCTATACCAGAACTATATTAGTCTTTGACGTTATATATATATCATATATATATACATATTAGTTATACTTATCAGTTATATATAGAACGAACTGCCTATACTATAAGTTACCTAATAATAAACTATCATTTCAGATTGACTGTGACAGTCGTGATCCAAAGCAGGTGCGAAAAACATTCTGTGATCGAGAATTTCACAGTCACAAGGGAGGTGCCTGTAACTTCAGAGCACAACCAATAGCTATGATTATATTGCTAGTGTGTAATGCGTTAAAGTCGTATGAAATGGACAGCGGTGACCCGAGTCAAAGTCCAGAGTGAAAGCTGTTTGCATTTCCCATAGCGTTAAGTAACCTACAGACAATATAGTGCCCGCATCGTCTTTTTCGTTCTCACTCAGAGGATAGCGAGCCAGGTGGTCGCGATAACAGTTACTGACTTTGTGGGGTTTGTTCCACTTATTGCGTAGATTCACACACAACAACACACACACACACTCACATATAATATAAGTTATATATAATAATAGTTCTCCACCAAACAAGGGGAATACATCAAAAAGATCCAGGATAAGGCCTCTAACCGCATCACATGGATATGCTAAATCCGCATAGTGTGAATCAACAAGAAGCCAAGCGAAATCATCGTGCGTATCGTGAGATACTGGCTGGTCGCTCGTATGTTAATGGTATGATCTTCGGCCCGAAACCAGTACCTTTACCAGAATAATCATCGTGATGAAGTGGACATTGTTGATGCAATGCTACTTTTGGTAAACAGCAAGTCGTGTATGCAATAGATTATATATATATGTATTTTGTGATGTGGGTTTTGGGGGTGTCCTGCACCCGCGCGCGTATGGGATTTTCTAATGATCTCTGACAAAATAATGTTTCCAAAGCTATTTGGGCAAAATATCTGCGAATCAATATGACGTCTTTGACACGCTGCCAGTAAATCCTCCCACACTCTCAACGTTTCATCCTCTCTCT
>CM042146.1:83210764-83259598 GCA_023376005.1 Doryteuthis pealeii | reverse complement strand
TCCTGAAGTGAACAAATATTTTTACATAATCTTGGTTTCATCAACACCCGCGCGCACTAGCGCACGCACGCACAAGCGCACTACGCCCTTAGATACACAAAAAACATGCGCATATATGTATATATATGCGCGATTATTAAGGGAAGCAAAGTATGATTCATATGCACTTATTACGAAAAAAGAAAAGAAAGAAAAATGAAATGAAAAGAAATATCATCATCGTCGTCGTCGTCATCATCATCATCACCAAGTGATAATAGCACGGAACCCTTGACTCTCTCTCTCTCTCTCTCTCTCTCTCTCTCTCTCTCTCTCTCTCTCTCTACCCATCCCAATCGGCCATCGCTCTTGACAAGTCTTCTAGTCGACATCCAGTGTTCGCACAGAGCTGATGAATATGTTTTAGTATGACGATCAACAATGGCATACATGTGTATAAGCCACAGAAAAATGTCGCTTATAAGTTCGTCTTTTATTTCCCCTACAGTACACCAACGTGGGATTATTCTTTTACTTAGATAGTTTGTGAGATGGGGGTAAGTGTCGTACATAAGCCGTTTTTGTGGTGTGTGGTTCCAGGATTGGTTCAAAATAGCATGTTGTGGGATGAAAGAAGGAAAGAAAGAAATTTGAAAAAAGAAAAGAAGATATATGAAAAGAATGGAAAATGTGGAAAACAGAAATGTGGAAAGAAAGAAAGAAAGAAAGAGAGAATTTTGCAGAGGAAAAAAGAAACAAAGAAAAAAAAAAAGAGAAAGAAATGTGGAAAGAACGGAAGAAAGAAAGAATGATATGTTGAAAGAAAGAAGAAAGAAAAATCGAAAACATGTGTAAGGAAATACAGAAAAATTGTGTGAAGGAAGAAACAAACAAACAAACAAAACAAAGGAACAAAAATTAAATGTAAAAAGAAAGAAAAATGGAGATAATGAAGCAAAAAAATATCAAAAAGAAAGAAAAAATTTGGAAAGAAAGAGAAAAGAGAGGAAAGAAAAAATAAGGATATAAGGAAGGAAAAAAAACAAAGAAATATAGAAAGGAAAAAAGAAATGTGGAAAGAAACTATGAAACAAAGAGTCGTCAGAAGCAAAAAAAATAAGAACATTTTTGTTTTTAAATGTGAAACAAATAAACGAATAAATATGGAAAGAAGGAAGAAATGTGGAAAGAAAAAAGAAAGAAAATGAAGAGGAAATGAAAGGAAAGAAAAGAGGGAAAGAAAGAAAAAAGAGTCATCAGAAAATGTTTATACATATATCGTGTTTTTTAAAAAGATTGTATAATATTCTTTTTTATAGAAATACATAGTACTTATGATCATGACACTATACAAATCCAAGAAGCAATTTGTATTAGGAATAAACAACCTAAGATAATTAATGACTAATGTACTAATCGAAGCACCTTCCAACAATAATAAACCCTTCCAAATGAATAAAACTCGCACCGACACTAAATAAAAACAAATAATATAACAATATTCCCCCCAAAACGATTGCAAGCTAATTTTTGGGCACTAGGTTTAAACACTACAGACACACAGACACACAATATGTATATATATATATATATATATATATATATATATATATATATAAGTTAGAGAAAGGAAATGAATTCGACGGTATAAGTATAGATAAAAGGATATGAAAACACACAATGCTGTTAAAATGAAATATGATTATAAAATATTTTCATTTTAACAGCATTGTGTGTTTTCATATCGTTTCATCTATCTCCTCTCTCTCTCTCTATATATATATATTATATATATATATATATATATATATTCATTAACAGATCATAACCACATGCACAAACAAAAATAGGACATGACTACACATCACACTCCACACACCACACACATAAAAACACAAACACGCACCACCAATTAGGCTAAAAAACAACTATGTATGGAAACAACTACATTCTCACACACATTAAATCCACTTTATAGCCTAGTAAATATATACATATAAAGTTGTTGTATAAACACCAGTTCACATACTTGTATATGTCTGTGCACACATATACAGATACACACCAATTACCTGGACACACACAAATACACACATCCATTCAATTTTTACGCACTCACAAAAACAATATATAATATAATATATATATATATATATATATATATATATATTAACAATGGAAAGGAGTTAACCTACTCGAGTTTCATCGATTGATTCTTCAGGGTTACTTTAGATAAAATTAATCGAGTTTTCGATTAATCTTAGATGGTATAATACATGCCCGTTTGGAATGGGACTTATCACTTATGATAAGTCCCATTCACTATGATAAGTCCCATTCAACGGCATGTATTATACCATCTAAGATTTTAATCTTGTGATTTTTTTAAAATTGGGGTGTTTTAAATTAATGGCATTTCAGTTTATTCAAGGTGGAAAATTAATTTGATATCCGAGGAAATTGAGTTATCAGAGGAAAGAAATTAAATTCAGAAGTCAAGGTATCAATATATATATATTTATATATATATATATATATATATATATATCAACCCCTACACATGAGCAACATGCGGTTCAAGGTCATATTTAAGCGGCTTTTAACAGGTTTGAATTCATAGTTTTCTTTCTCTTAGACCGGTTGCTTAATCAAAGCAAAACAGCCCAGTCTACCCAACTACTTACCCATAGCTGAAGGGATAATTGTTTGATTTATGTCTTTCCTAAGCTCTATGAAATGCAACCAGCTTCGACTATGATTTGAACTCCTGTCGCCGGTTTCACTTCTTACGACTATAACCATTACGCCACGTGCAATGGACAGCTGCTACACGAGTTCTGAAAAAAAAAACTGTTCTTACTTTAGTGAAGGTCAACAATTTTTGAGAACTTGCTTTTATTCTAGCCAAGGCCACAATCATCGTTAATTGACGTGGGAAGATATTTTTGGCAACCAGTTCACCTCTTTTCTACATCGTTTGCATATGATGAGTACTGGTGTGAATCAACCATGAGTCGCGTCTCGGGCTGTGGGGGTCCTCTCGGCCCGAACTGACGATGGTGGCCGAAAGGGTGCATTGGAAACTACGTGATGACTGCGAATTAGAAACAAAAGGCGGAGATGGGCGTCGGGGTCGGAGATTAAAAATCTTGGGCGCGATTTGTTGTTAGCACGTGAAATGCTCGCCACTAATCATAACAGAAAAGAACATTTCAGACGGCCAAAAAAGATCGAGGTCGAAATATTGTTGGCCAGCTAACAGGTTTTTGGTCAGGGCAAGGCGATTTTCAAAGAGACAAGATCAACTAGAACTAACGTCGCTGTATCAATCGACACGCGCACACAGATAGACAAGGAATATAGTTTAACCTTATATATATATATATAATATATATATATATATATATATATCGTATGAAAGAAAGGGTAAACAGAAAATGGTTTGAGAATGTAAAGATTTTTGTTCAATACTTTAATTTTGTTTTTAAATATCATTTTTAAAGGTTTTTTTGTTTAAGTTTGTTTTTTAACCCAAAAATGTTTGGAAAAATAATTTTTAAAAAGACAAAAAAAAGACTTTTAAAAAATGGGATTTAAAAAAAAATTATCTATTGAACAAAATCTCGAATATATATTTATATATCTATATCTATCTATCTATCTATATCTATATATCTATATATATATATATATATATATATATATATATATATATATATATATATAAATCACTGGTTTTTAAAATCTCAACCATTTCACGACTGTTTTTTAAGATCTTAACCATTGAACTCATCTGATGATTGGATTACCATGAAACTTCAAGTTATGAGTGTAAAGCCATAATATTACCATTGATTATATATATATATATATATATATATATATATATCATTTAAGTTTTCGCGTATGCTTCTAAATTATTTAGTTAAAAATTAATGGTAAAATAAATGAATGAGTGAAATAAAAATGAATGAAATGAGGTGGATAAATGAAAAAACGTTTCCAAGGGACCCCTCTCAAAAGTATTAAAACACTTTTTGAGAGTGGGGTCCCTCATTTATTATTAGACTCCTTTGAAGCATCAAGTTAATATAATTATTCTATAATATATATATATATATATATATATATAATATATATATATATATATATATATATATATATATATGATTAGAACTGAAAGGTTAAAAACCAGAAAAACTCTAGTTTCTTATTATCATAACAACTAAGAAACCTGAAGAGTTGTTATATTTATCGATCATTTGGTTTTAATCGTATATTTAGCCCTTTTTATCAGCAGTTGTTTTAGTTCTTTTTTTTAGCAGTTTTTATCAACTGAATAGTGAGTTTGATCCTCACTGGATGTCTCACACTTAGGACTTTATGTTGAATTATTTGGATATAAGGCATGGGGCAAATGGTCACTCCTAAATATAGACTCGTTGACTACCACGTGACCTGGGGTAGATTTCTATTATCCAATCACTGGCACTGCTGCTTCTGCTGTATTAATAGACCCCATTCTGAGCTTATGTCATTGACACTTGGATTCTCATTGAACGTTGGACTTACAAAGAATACTCTACCACCGGATTCTTATTGGCTTGCTTACTTACTTATTACATCTGGAACTAAGGATGCCGACCAGATACTTAACACTTTATGTCTCATCTTTCTCGTTACAAACAGGTAGGGAAAAATACCTACCACCGGAAAATAAAATTGCGCCACCTGAGGGGCGATGTGGATTTTTACCTGGGTTTAGTATGTGCATATGGGGGTGGGGGTATACATGGTTTGATAAAATGATTAATGTATTCTAGTATCTTGCGAGGCACTAACACGCACATCAGCGAACGTCTTTGTCTGAATTAACAGGTTTATTGAATCTCATGTGTTGCTTGTCTCTTTCATTCTAAAGGTGTCTGCTTTAAGCAAGGATTGAACCCTAATATATGCCATTAGATACTGAGCGCGCACGACATGTACCAATACTAAAATAGTTTTAAACAAGCTTTAAGTATGTAAAAGATTTTCTTTTCATAAGAATTGTATTCGGAAATATTTTGAGGTTATATCTGACCACACCCTTAGATATAGTTATTTACTAAGCTTAGCGTAGATGTGGTACACGGTCTGCGAATCTAGCTTGCTAACAATTACACCACCTGAGTTGCCCACTCTTAGATATAAGGGAAATCGTTGCAGGCCATTTTTGTGCTATAGAAATCAACACACACACACACACACACACACATATATATATATATATATATATATATATATATATATATATATGTGTGTGTGTGTGTGTGTTGATTTCTATAGCACAAAAATGGCCTGCAACGATTTCCCTTATATCTAAGAGTGGGCAACTCAGGTGGTGTAATTGTTAGCAATTGTTAGTTATATATATATATATTAGCTGATCCTGTAATAAAGTATGAAACTGTTCAAACTTGTATATAAATTTAGCTGTACCAGATACTTGTATATATATATATATATATATATAATTTTCGCTTTCACATGCAATGATCGGGCCATCTGCTTTCATATATAAACGCCAAGTAAATAACCTTTCATCACACATTCAACATACACTGAATATCCTTCATCTTTTACTCATACAAATTTTCAATATCCTGAAGAAGGTTTTATTTTAAATATTTAAATATCGACATAAAGAGTTTCCATCGTTCATGACATCCTGTGTTTGTTTTCTTTAATAAGGTTCTCCACACACACACACGCACACACACACATATATACAATTTTTTCTAAAGTAAATTTTGTATCTATTTTTGTTATCTATTCATTTCAATTTTAAAGTTAGGGTAATGAACACCTAAGTCAACGGTGCTTAGTAACTGAGAGACTCTCGCCAATACGATTTTCAGGCGAGAAACTCCTAGTTGGCTCCCTGTGTTTGCAACTCTAACATAAATATACATGTTCTATCAATGATATTGAGCACTCTTTCCTTAAAATCATTCTAAACTATATTGTCAATCAATCAATCAATCAATCAATCATATATTATATATATATATATATATATATATATATATATATATATAACAATGTATGTGACACAAGGTTAATCTTTAAGCGTTAGTTTATCGGGTTCGAATTCAGAGTTTTCCTAAACCAGTTGTCGTAACAAGTTTAAAGAGTCCAGTTCACCCTACTATTTAACCATAGTTGGGGAATGTACTTGGATTCATACCTTTATCAAGTTTATTAGTGCTATATGAAATGCAACCACCCTCAACCAGAATTTGAACACGTGTTGCCGTGTCCATTTCCTACGATGAAAACCAATACACCACACTACACACACACACACATTATATATATATATATATATATATATATATATATATATAAAAATTAGATATTCCATAACCGTGATAACCATCATTTGTAAGTCCATATAATACAAGATTAACAGTATATAACTAGGATCGAACTCATCATAAATTATCTGATGTTCTGTTTGCAGATACATTTTGGGGGCCTTATTTTTCAAAAAACTGAAATGTCTGGCCTACACTCTTAGTTATCAACAAAAACATAGCGTGACATATTTCATGAGTTCAAAGCAACGTGTAGTGCTTTATATGTAGATTAAAGAAAACATATTCTTTGGTGTACACAATATGGTGTCCAATAAATTTATGTTGATAATAAAATGAAAACTCGCTTTCTTTTATTTTTATTATTAAACCAAGCGAACTTTTTTTGTGTTGTACAATAAAGTTAAAGCGGAAAGGAAAGAAAAAGAAAAAGGAAAGAAATTGAGCGTTTTATTTTTATAAACCATTGAATTAAAACCAGTCTAAAATCTACTTTAAGTACGGTAAATTAATATTTACGACTATCTTTGTTATTTTCTTTCAGTTAAAAGCAAAATTAAATCTTCAAAGAAGATATTCAAATTACAGCAATCTGGTTTAATTTGTTTGGTTTTGGTTTTGGTTTTTGTGTGTTTTTTTTTTACAAAATGGCGCGATTAGTTTGTTTTTATTAATAGCATTAGAAAATCGATCACCCACTCGTCGTACAAAGACCAAAAACTGTTTAAAACCTGCTTTAACTATGGAAAACATTTTTCTGTTCATTACATTATACTTGGAAATATTTTGGGGTTATCTATACAAAACATAAAAGTTCTATCTGGTCTGTACTCTTAGATATAAACGAAAGCATTTCATGGCATTTTTATGGTATAGAAATCAATATAAACTGATATATATATATATATATATATATATATAGTATTTGATCATTTGCTTGTAGCATTGTTAAGTATATTATTATTTATTTATATTAAGAAGGCAATTATAATGCGTATAAAAAAATAATGTCCAGTGTCTAATCAATTTCGAAGAAACTTCATCTTCAGAGACTATTTTCGAAATGGATGTGCGTTTTCTGTTTTGGACGTTATAAACATTGTGTGTGTGTGTGTGTGTGTGTGTGTGTGTGTGTGTCCATAACGTCCGTGTGCACTTTAAAGAAATTATAACTATAAAGTGCATACGGACTTTGTGGAAACCCACTATATAGAAATAAATGAATATATATTAGTTTGTTCAAATATATTTATTGCATGGATGTGTTTTAGCGAACCTGAGTTTCATGCCTTTCTTTTTGGCAGTTTTGGCAGAGTCTGAGATATACACAAACTAATACATATATTTATTCTCATATATATATAATAGTTCTATCACTGGTATTGAGCACTCCTCTAATAATACCACAAAACGTGGCCCACCATTAACTCACCAAGTGATATAGTCATAACTATATACTATTGCAATACATTTATATAAGTAACCAGATATGTTGGTGATTGGAATGATTCTATTCAGGGCCTTTTTAATTTACATATATTAAAAATTAATAGTCATCGTGGAGAGTTCAATGTATAATAATTTGATAATCATATAGAGAGCAATATCTATAGGATTGATAAAGAGGAGGCTTAAATGTCGGTCATGTTAACGGTTATAGATTTATTTCAACTGAAAAAATTCTCTTTTTTCATCTTTGAGAATTTCGGCTTCTTCAGACCGTAATACAAGTGAGAAATGAAAGAGATTTCCCGGGCTGCGTTTAAATTATTAATAGTTTAGGATATATATATATATTATATATATATATATATATTATTTATTATTTATCAAGCTTAGCTTAGATGTGGCACAAGGCCAAATTTATGGCGCACCTACTGAGACTTGAACTCACTAGTGCTGGTTTGTTAGTCTAGCTTGTTAACCATTATATATACACACACACACATATATATATATAACACATACAATATATATATAATATATATTATAAATACTAGCAAATATATGCACCCTCCGGGTGCAAGTATTTAAGTTTTAATATAATAAAATATCATATTAAATTAGAAAGGTTAATGGAACTAAATAAGAATGCAGATAGAAAGATTTGCAACAGAGGGGGTATGATTGAAAAATAGAACAACTTTGAAACGAACTCTTCCATCATCTTCCATTACTCCCGTTTTTCATTGGTAAATTTTCCTAATTTAACTATTTAGTTAAAATTGGAAGTAAAGGATAATATTACAGTTATTTCTTATTAATCGATTTCATTTAAGATTTCTCCCCGAGATTTTTTCTCATATTCATTAAGATAAAACCAAACAATTAGAAATCAATAATACTAAGCACATATTTATTAAAATCAAATTTTAAAGATCAATATGCAAATTAGCCTTTCCATTCACACTGTAAACCGCTATTTTGTTGTATATATAAATACAATTACCTGTTATTTGTATCTAGAGATGGTCAATAGTATTAATGATGTATAACAATTTTATTAATAATAGAAGTTTAAATAAAAATAAAATCATGGAGAATGTGATGTAAATAACTAAGGGAATTGTGGCTTGAGTAGTAATATAGTTTCGGTTACAGACAGAAAAACACACAATCTCCATTATAATAAGATATATATAAGACATGAAGCTTTAATCAACGGTGCTTGGTAATATACTGTTTCTTGCCTATGCGATTTTCAAACCAAGTGAAAAATTGGTGTTCAAGATTTACTTATATGTTGTTGTGTGGTGCATCATGGGAAGAGTAAAACAACTTGGTTCTAGTTTATTTTATCGGGCATGATGGAAAGGCTGGTTTTCTTACTGCGATGCATAATGGGAAGCATCCATTACCTAGTGCCCTACTATTTACCATAGCAGTAGTTGGATTCATCCCTTTCCCAATGTTAACTGTAGGTTTGTCACGGGTTTGAACTCGAGTCGACAAATCCCTTTTCTACGTCACTACCCATTAGATCACGCCCCTTCAACACAATCATATGCTAGAACTTCCCGAAAACTGAGACGTTCTTATCACTGTGTATATATTGAAAGAAGGATACGTTTTTACAGTATCCACGAAATCAACCCAAGCCTATGCACAAATTGAAGGAAATCCACTTGATAATGGGCTTTTTTTTTCATGACATAAGCTTCAACTATAATCCGGCAATATTGAGGACGATAGATTCCTCGTTTTCAACGGTTAGAGTGTTCATATTCGCTGACCTGAGTAGCCTGCTGAGCAGAGAGAAAGCGGAAAATTCCAAGAAACGTGATAAAATGATTTCATTCTGAAAATCTTCAAGTCCCCAACAGCAAAAGCTAAGTGTTTTCGGCACATAAGTGATAGTCCGTGAGAGAATGTACGGCTTAAAACTTCGATTCTCTAGTCGATAATAGCTGTTAACTTGATAACCCTTCGTCTGCTCGTTTGCTGTAGATATAACCTCAGACCTGCAAGAGGTGGATAAGAGCATGGGTGGCAGGTTATTATATAGAATTCTTTCTTTCTTTCTTTCCTTCTTTCTGATTCTTTCTTTACTGTTCACCTGTTTCTATTCTTTTTCTTTCTTTCTTTCCTTCTTTCTTTCTTTCTTTCTTTCTTTTTTTCTTTTTTACATTCCTTCTTTGTGACTCTTTCTTTGCTCTTCACCTGTTTCTATCCTTTTTCTATCTTTCTTTCTTTCATCCTTTCTTTCTTTTTTTTCTTTCTTTTTTACTTTCCTTCTTTGTGACTCTTTCTTTACTGTTCACCTGTTTCTATCCTTTTTCTTTCTTTCTTTCTTTCCTTCTTTGTGACTCTTTCTTTGCTCTTCACCTGTTTCTATCCTTTTTCTTTCTTTCTTTCATTCTTTTTTCTTTTCTTTTTTTTCCTTCTTTGTAACTCTTTCTTTACTCTTCACCTGTTTCTATCCTTTTTCTTTCTTTCTTTCTTCTTTCATTCTTCTTTTGTTTTTACTTTCCTTCTTTGTGACTCTTTCTTTACTGTTCACCTGTTTCTATCCTTTTTCTTTCTTCTTTCATTCTTTCTTTCTTTTTTTCTTTCTTTTTAACTTTCCTTCTTTGTAACTCTTTCTTTACTGTTTACCTGTTTCTATCCTTTTTCTATCTTTCTTTCTTTCATCCTTTCTTTCTTTCATCCTTTCTTTCATTCTTTCTTTTATACTTTCCTTCTTTGTGACTCTTTCTTTACTCTTCACCTGTTTCTATCCTTTTTCTTTCTTTCTTTCTTTCTTTCTTTTCATGCTGTGAAAGGCTGATTACTCAGAAGTCGTAGGTTCAAGATGTGTCCGAAAGTTATAAACGATAAAGACTATTAGTCTTTGCCTTAACCTCTTCCCCACCAATGATGGGCATATTTGCTTTCACACGTTCTTATATTCACAACTGATCTTAACTTAATTCGCTCTGAAAATCCCCGTGCATTTCTATTTGCACTGTTGGCGGGTGAAAATTATTAAGTCAACCCAACTATTTATGAAATCACTCCATTTGGGAATACCTAATGAAACTTTGAAAAAGTTTTGTGGCAATTTGCGAACAAACACACATACACACACACAAATATATATATATATATATATATATATCTTATTATAATGGAGATTGTGGGTTTGTCTGTCTGTAACCGAAACTACACAAGTCACAATTCCGTTTGTTATTTACATCACATTCTCCATGATTTTATTTTTTTATTTAAACCTCAATTATTAGTAAAATTGTTTTACATCATTAAGACTGTTAACAATATCTACATACTAATAACATGCAATTATATTTATATATTCAACGAAATAGCGGTTTTACAATGTGAATGGAAGGCTAATTTGCATATTGATCTTTAAAAAAAATTGATTTAATAAATATATGCTTAGAATTATTGATTTTAATTGTTTGGTTTTATCTTAATAAATATGAGCAAAAAATCTCGGGGATAAATCTTAACAGAAATCTATTAACATAAAGAAATAACTGTAATTTTATTCTTTTCTTCCTATTTTAAACTAAATAGTTAAATTAGGGAAATTTACAACTGAAAGACGGGAGTAAGGGAAAATGGTGGAACAGTTAGTTTCAAAGTTGTTCTATTTTCCGATTATACCCCCTCTGTTCCAAATATTTTAATCTGAATTCTTATTCAGTTTCATTAGCCTTTCTAATTTAACATGATATTTTATTATATTAAAACTTAAATACTTGCACCCGGAGGGTGCATATATTTCCTAGTATATATAATCAAGTTTTATATCATTTAATCAAGTTTTGTTAAAGACCATAGAATATTTCTTCTTTATGATTTTCAAGGGTTGATGATAACAGATAAGAAAGAATGTATTAATTCTTTTTTAAATTATTCTTGTTTACAAGTTGACCAAACTTGCATTAACGAAAATGAAGCGTGCTTATCATAACAGTCATCGTCGAGGGAAATGGAGGCTGCAACTCCAGTTCAAATCATAGACGAGGCTATTTGCGATTCACTTCGCGCTAATATCATTGGAAAAGACATTCGTTAGGCAACTAATCAAGGAAAAAAAACTATGAATTGAAACCAGGTTTACTTCTGTTAAACATTGACCTTATAGTACACCCTACACGTTGCGGTGTTGTTGATTAAATTAAAATTTGCATTAAAAATGTTTGGTTTGGTTTCTTTATAGAGGGGGGAAATAAATATTTAACTCAACAGGTCTTTGTTGAGGGGTGGGGGCGAAAAGAAGCGAGTCCAACGCCTTCTCGCATGCTAAAACATCGACTTCGTCGTCGTCGTCCCAATCCTTAGCTGCTGAAGTCGCAACACTTGTTACTGCCGTCACCCCACTTCTGGGTGTTGCCTTCTACTTATACATCGTTTCCCCTTATCATCCGGGCGTCTGCGCCCCGCATACGGGACTGTCAACCCAATCCCAGCTGCCGGAATGCTTGCAGCTATCATCCAGGCATCTGACGCTCACATACGGGACTGTTGCATCTCGACTCCGGTGCCCGCGCCAATGTGTCGCCCTTTCGCACTCTGAAGGACGCAGGTTCGATTCTAGGTCAGTCCTACAGGCCAGGCAAAGCCTAGATCGCTTCCTTTGAGAATACGGCAAGTCCTCACGCCCGCCACTCACATCGTGTTCTCTGTCACATGTTTTTTAATGATATATCAGCTTTCTTGGGTTACGTAATGACAAGGCTATTCTTTAATCGTACTATTGAATTCATAGCTGTGGGATATGAGAGGGTTTATACCTTTCCCAATGGTATTAGTCTGAAAAGGAACGTAATAATGAAACTGGAGTTCGAAATCTCTCACTACGATGATCTCATCCAGCACGTTAGCCACTACGCCACGGACCCACTCCACCCCCATCTGGTTAAAGTACTGAGATCAATATAATATAAAGAAAATTTAAATCTTGTGTTATTTATCCAAAAACTACTAATGACCCAGGTCTTCTGATAGACGAGAAATCCCCAAGACGAAGTTCCAGACACTAGAAGAAGAACATCCATTTACATAAGATACGAAAGGTGATCAGAAGACGAGTAAAAGAAGAATATAACGACTAAAAGAATATACAAACACTAATTGAGATTAAATAAGAGCAAATGATGCTACTAAATACATGAAAACCAACGGGAATCACTTGCCTGTGTTTAATAGGAGCGTTCCAACTGTTCTAATGTACCCAAAACAATGCGTTGAAATTTTGATGAAGGGTCCCACGAAATTACAGTATTCCTTGAAACTTTGAAACAAGTGCCGAATTACAGGTATTTACATTATTTACATTAGTGATGATCTACATATATTTATATGTATTAACCCCCCTCCCACAACCCGCTGCTTCAGTTACATGTGACATAAGGTCAATATCTAAGAGGAGTTTTTAATTCAGTTTTCCTTCTCTAAGACAGGTTGTCATACCAAGGTTAAAGAGCCCAGTCTGTCCTACTATTTACACATATGTGGAGGAAGAATAGTTGGATTCATACCTTTCCCAAGGGTATTAGTCTTATGTGATATGATAACAGTTACGCAAAGTGCATCTCTCTCCTTTTAATACGGATTAATTTATATTGATATTATATGGAGGTGTGTGGTGTAATGGTTAGAGTCGTGAAATAGACTCATCGAACCGAGTTCAAATCTTGGACAAGGCATTTCACACAACGCTAATACCCTTGGGAAAGGTCTGAATACATATGTTCTCCCTCCAGCTATGTAGGCAGACTGAGTTCTTTAACCTTGGATAGACCAGTCTAGGAGAAGGAAAACTTTGAATACAAACCTGTTATACCCCGCTTAAGAAATTGACCTTGTGTCGCATCCTGCTCGTGTGCGGTGGGGGGGGGACAAATATATATTAATAAAATTATAAGTATTCTGATGACAGGAGACCATTGCCGAAAAATGTCAAGCTGAATTTCCGAATTCTCTTCTGTTTTTTCTTTTTTTTTGTTTGTTTGTTTTTTTTCATTCCGTTAAAATGGAGATTAACGGGTTTGAATACACAGTTTTCCTTCTCTAGGAATGGTTACCTAACAAAATCTAAAGACTCCAGTCTGTTCTACTCTTTTTGGATGCATACCTCTCCCAACGGTATTAGCGCTATGGGAAATGCAAGCCGCCTCGTCCAGGACTTGAACTCAGATTAACGAGTCCATTTCCTACGACACACGCCTCCCTATAATAGATAGGAAAGCGCGTGGTGTAATGGTTAAAGTCATGGGAAATGGACTTTTCACCCCGAGTTCAAATCCTGGACGTGGTAATTGCATTTCCCTTAGCGCTAATACCCTTGGGAAAGGTATGAATCCTACTCTCCCTCCAGCTATGGGTAAATAGTAGGGCAGACTGGGCTCTTTAACCTTGGTTAGGCAACCGGTCTAGGAGAAGGAAAACTCTGAATTCAAACCTGTTAAACTCCGCTTAAGAAATTGACCTTGTGTCGCATCCTGCTCGTGTGAAGGGGTTGGTAAATATCTATAATAGATAGATCTAAAACAGATTGAGATACTCAGACATAACGGAAAGGTGAAAGGTAACTTTTTTTTAAAATTCGCGTAAAACTGACAGTTGTGCAAATATTTTAGTGATATTTTCCTCATCTTTTAAGCTAAAATTGTTTTTCGATTTTACCGTAAAATACTTCTCCATAGACGCAGATATGAACTGGTGTGCTTAGGGAATGGTGTCGCGTATAAATCCGGCTGAAAGATATTTATTTTTTTCATTATTGCTTCGCTTTATGACTTATTCCAAATCGAGATAACTTATATCGTTTGTACAAAGCTATATTATTGTCACCAGTCTTTAGCAGTAATATCTATCGCTGGTGTGTTGGTGTGTTTTTTTTTTTTCTTTGTCTTGTTTTTTACGTACATATTTCAAAGATTTTTGTTCTGTTTTCCTTTTGTTTTGTTTAGGCGTTTTTTGTGGGTTTTTTGTTTTTGTTATTGTTTTTTGAAAAACTTTTGTAGCATTATCATTATTTTTTGGAGGAAGGAGGTTCTTTACCTTTCATTCGTTTATCTCTCTTAGCATTTATCCTTTTTGTATGTTTTAGTTCTGAATTTTTGGAAGATCGTTCTTAAGACACCTTAGAAAAAACATCATTATTTCTGTTGCATTAAATCACATTATGTAGATAATGCACTGTAGAGCTCTTTGGAATTATATATATATATTATATATATATATATATATATATATATATATATATATATGTGTGTGTGTGTGTGTGTGTGTGTTAGAGTAAAAAACAATGTATTTCAAGAAGATAAATTTATTATACATGATGAATTCGACGTTAAAACATTTTGGATTTTTTGTGAACCTTTATCAGAAAATTAGGATGAAAAAATTGTTGTCTAAACAGTGATGGAAATCTTTTCAAAATGGAACGAGTGATGAGAAAGTGTTAGAGAAAAACATGTTCTTTTTCCATTAGCAGTGTTTTTTTTTTTTACAACCCATATATATACATATATATATATATATATATATAGAGAGAGAGAGAGAGAGAGAGTCAAATTCCACCCAACATAATTTATGGGTTCCAAGATTTTGCTTCCAAATTATATATATATTTATGTATGTGTGTGTGCTCGTGCGTATATATATATATATATATATATATGTGTGTGTTTTCGTTGTCGTTTTGGAGTCCACGTATACTTCTTTGTTGGTATATTTGGTGAGTCTACTTCTCAGTGTATTTATTACATTTGTATATATGATTTTATATATATATATATATATATATATATATATATATATATAGGGAGAATATGTGCTTAATTGAAGTCATACCTAATTTTGAAAATTAATTAATTGATAATTAATGAATAAGGCGGGCATATCTGTTCAAATGTAAGGCTAAACAAATCGAGAAAAGTAAATCTCTATGTATTTTCTCGATTTGTTTAGCCTTACATTTGAACAGATATGCCCACCTAATTCATTAATTATCAATTAATTAATTTTCAAAATCAGGTATGACTTCAATTAAGCACACATTCTCCCAAAAATTGTCGGCTAAGGCCATATCAAATACAGTGTTTGTTTACTTCTCATATATATATATATATATATATATATGTGTGTGTGTGTTTATAATATATTTATTTTAATTTTTTGTGAAACATAGGTGTGAAATAAATGAGAAACTCCGTTAGATGTTATGTGTCAAGTTTCATTTTATTTCACTCAATATTTTGAAGGTATGAGCCTTCTTTCTCAAGAATGTCTAGACATTGTTGAGAAAGAAGGATCATACCATCGAATTATTGAATGAAATAAATGGAAACTTAACACATAATATCTAACGGAGTTTCACATTTATTTCACCCCCATGCTTCAAACAAAATCCATATATATATATATATATATATATATATATATATATATATATATGTTAGTCAGAATGAATGAGAACAGGCTTCGAAAGAAGATTTTATACGGGCAATTACCAAATGCTAAGCGTTCTATTGGAGGTCCTCTCTTACGCTACAAGGACAAATTAAAAGACAATTTGAAACGCCTCGATATTTACCTGAGTGCTTGAGAAGATCTAGCATCGGATCGGAAGGAATGGCGTAAGACATGTTTCGCTAGACTATATAGCTTTGAAAAAAATAGACTGAAACATAGAGATCTTCTCCGCCTAACTTTAAAACAAAAACATTTAACTCCTGCCTTGAGGCATTTCGTTTGTCAGTGTGGCTTCATGGCTCTCAGCACGGCTGGGCTGCTGTCACACTCGAGGAAACATAAAATGTCCTCTTGACAGCATGCACGGGAGGAATCAAATCACTCACTGCTGACCCTCATCTATCGTTCAAGATAGGAGAGTCCACCATATATATTATATATATATATATATATAATATATATATATATATATATATGGTCATCCACAGACACGTGTTTCGACTTATCAAGTCTCTTCAGTGTGGCTAGACATTTTGCAAGCTACCTACAGCCGGAATTGATATCCGATTGGTTGGGTGTCAGTCCGGCACCTTAACCATTAGGCTGTCTTCCCTTACAGAATGGGAAGGGGATTTTAACTGTTTTAATACACACATCGCTTTGTGTGTAAAGGCCGTCACAGAGTGTTCAATTTCTTATATAGAGGAGCGTATATATATATATATATATATATATATATATATATATACTGAAAACTAGACTCACCAGATGTATATAATGGCAGCAGATTCTCTTTTAGGCATGTTTTGTTGCGAATAACTGTTTTTTCTTGTTGAAGTGGCATTTCTTCCTGGGTAAGGTGGTTTAAAACTTATTGGACTGTCCTCGTGTGTGCATAGTTAATAATCTAATCTTTTTTAATCTTGTGATTTTGATCATTAGCGCGGAATTTTCCAAACAAACCAAGGGATAATATTAATTCTTCATGCGTGGGGGAAATATTAGTTGCAAAGAAATTAATCCCGCGGAAACTCTCACAACAAGCTAATCATTGAAAAATGGAGAAGAATCCGATGCATTTTGATGCAGATACATTTTAAGTGCATGCATTAAGCCGGTGTTAAAACGCGTATTGAAATGCATTTCTATGGGGATTTCAATCACTGAATCTGTGTGTGTGTGTGTGTGTGTGTGTGTGTTGTGTGTGCATAAGTATAGGTGGGCGTTCACATTGCTGCATTTCAATTGATGCCTCATTCACGATGTTTGAAACATGAACCGGATATGTTAAACAGAAAAGCTCATCTGAGAAATGAAACTCCTTACGACTTGCAAGATGAGTCATTTTCCTTTCCTTTGTCATCCTAAATATCATCTTTTAATTCCTCTTCTTGCTCTTCTTTTCTTACTACTACTACTACTACTATTACTACTGCTGCTGCTGTGCCTCAGTCTTTTCTACCACTACTACTATAACAGCTTCCATTTAAATTTCTCCTTCGAATTTATTTCATTGTTTTTTTTTTCTTTATTTGTTTCTTTGTTTAATGGCATATCAACCATCGTGGGTTATTCACTGCTAAATTTATTATGAGAGAAGAACGGTAGGTGGGAGGTTGAGGGGGTTCAAACCTTTCCCAAGGGTATTAGTCCGAAAGTGAACGACTGATGTTCGAACTCGCTTACAATTATTTCGCAGTCCAGCACTTTAGCGATTAAACCTCACCGACTTCCATGTCTTCTTCTTCTTCTTCTTCTTCATTATCATTATTTATTATTATTATTATTATTATTATTATTATTATCTAGTTTTTCACACCTACCGTAGGTGACGGTTCAGTGGGGGCTGAGTGACATTTAGTCTCATCATGTCTCCAGGACTCTTCTCAGTATTCTAGCCGATGTTGACAGTGCTGTAGTTTGGATGGTCCCGATTTTTCCTCTGATTTCTAATTCTCCCACATTTTTTCCAGAGCTTTGGGGACCGTTCCAAGGGCACCAATTACAATTTTTACGACTTTCATCTTCATGTTCCACAGTTTTCTCAGTTCTCTGGCAAGGTTCAAGTACTTTTCTATGTTTTCGCTTTTTTTAATTTTCACTTGGTGGTCAGTCGGGACGGCTAAATCCACGAGATGACAGATCCTCTTCCTCTTTTCAATCAATAGTAGGTCTGGTGTCCTGACCGGGATTAGGTGATCAATCTGTACCTCGAAGTCTCAGAGAATTTTATGGGCCTTATTCTCCAAGTCAGGTTCAGGCTTGTGCATGTATCAGTCAGTTGTATGGTGAAAATTGAATTTCTTACACAATTCCGAGTGAATTACCTTTCCCATCAAGTCGCGCCTAGTCTTGTACTCTCTTTGTGCTAGTTTTTATATAATTATTATTATTATTATTATTATTATTATAATGAGTTTTCATATCAGCGTTAGCTGATGGTATTTCACTGGGGTCTGAGTGACAACAAGTCTCCTCAGGTCTCCAGGATTCTTCTGTATATTCTAGCCGATGCAGCAGTGCAGTAGTCTGGATGGTCTCAATTCTTCCACTGATTTCTAAATCCTCCAGTCTTTTTTCCAAGTTTATTGGTACCGTTCCAAGTGCACCAACAACAATTGGTATCACTTTCACTCTCATGTTCCACAGCTTTTTCAATTCTCTGGCAAGGTCCAGGTATTTGTCTATCTTTTCGTTTTCCTTCAGTTTCACCCTGTGATCTGCTAGGACTGCAAAGTCCACCAGTTGACACGTTCTCTTTTTTTTTTTTGTTAATCAACACTACGTCTGGTATTATTATATTATTATTATTATTATTATTATTATTATTATTATTTTCTTGTATTTTTACTTTCCACAAACTACTCCACTTCCTTATGTTTTCTTCATTTCGTCTTTTACTTTATTTTCTCTGCATCTTTATTTCTTCTTCTTCTTCCTAATCTGCTTTTTACTTATCTTTTACTTTGCTTCTTTTTTCCTCCTTTTTCTTTCCCTTTTACGCCTGCACCGTTCCTTCTTCATTACTTTCGTCTTACGTATTATTCTTTTCCTTCCTCATTTTTATCGTATTCCTTCTTCTTCATTTACACCTGCAAACTTTCTTCTTCATCATTACTTCATCTCACGTATTATTCTTTTTGATCGTAAACTTATTTTCTTCTTTTTTTTTTCTTCTGTTTTCATTCTTCTTCTATTCATTCTTCTTCTTCCTGTTTTCATTCTTCTTATTATTAATCCCGTTTTCATTCTTGTTGTTGTTGTTGTTGTTGTTGTTCTTCTTCTTCTTCTTCTTCTCCTTCTTCTTCTTCTTCCTACTTTCATTATTCTTATTATTATCATTCCCGTTTTCATTCTTTTTCTTCTTTTTCTTCTTAATCTTCTACTTCTTCTTCTTCCTGTTTTCATTCTTCTTATTATTCTTCCCATTTTCATTCTTCTTATTCTACGTCTTCTTTTCATTCTTCTTCCCGTTTTCATTCTTCTTCTTCTTTTCATTTTTCTTATTATCATTCTTCATGTTTCATTCTTCTTCTTCTTCTTCTTCTTCTTCTTGTTTTCATTCCTCTTCTTTTTCTTCTTCTTCTTCTTCACTTTTGAATCTATTCTATTTCTCTTACTTCTTTTCTGTTCTACGATTATTTCTATTTGCTTCATTTTTTTTTTTTAATTTCTCCTTTTTTTCTTCCCTTTATTTCTTTTCATTCCCATTTCTCTTTTCCTTTCTTTCTGTCACTTTTTATTCTTCTTCTCACTACAACCCCCTTTACCCATTAAGTTTTCCGTTCAAATCTACAGCGCGATCACTAAATAAACGCCCGACGTATTGAAGATAAAAAATGGCGGCCGTCTTCCGAGAGTAAACACCAAGTCAAACGCTTACTTCCGTCTTACTGACGTCATTTCTGACATCGGAATTTATGGCCGTTCGACATTCTGCCCCCAGAGAAGGAACGCGTCTTGTCCATCGATCGGACAAGATTGAAAGAAAGAAGTTTGTATAGAATTTGCCACGCCCCCTCTCTCTCTCCCGTTTGATCATTATTTTCATTTACATCATCATGATTGGCATCTTTATATCTATTGTCATCATCGTTATTGATCTGTGTGATGTTCTTGTAATGAGTTCTGCACGCATTTACTTATGTTACACAAACATAAAGTCTGTTTATGTGATAAATCTATTGTAACCTTCCTCTGCTGCCAAGTTGGGAATACGTTTCAATCGATAGTATCATCCTTAATCTAATAATAATAATAATAATAATAATAATTCTTGGGGTAAAATAAACCTGGACGGGTTGACGTGGTATTTGTTGACTTTTCTGTATATAAGGTGTGTCCTAGATGCCTACTCTTATTTATAGACTCGGCGATAATCATGTGACCATATTCTTGGCCAATCACTGGCAGTACTCTGCTGCTGATATTGTTATTTATACCGGCTGTTCTGGTCATACCTACGCATATTGCTTTGAACCTTCGTGGACGACGGAACATAGGATCATATCACTGGACCTTTGACACTACGTAAGATTCCATAACTCAGGACTTATTCACTTTCCAAAGGATTCTATAGCTCAGGACTTACTTACTTTAAGTCCTTTTCAACTGGCTAAGGATGGCGGTCAGAAACTTAACTTAACAAAAATCAATCAATCATAGACATGCTGTTTAAAAACAACATAGTATTTTGTTGCTGAAAACTTTTTCTGCTATTATTTGTTCTATTTTTTTCTGTAAAGTAAAGAATAATAATTGTAATAATAATTAATAATACTAGTAAAAATATGTGCCCTCAGTACACAAGTATCTAATTTTTAATATAATCAAATATCATATTGAATGAGAAAGATTAATGAAATTAAATACGAACACAAAAAAGATTACACTTATTTCTACGTTATTCTAATTGATTTCAATATCAAATTATACATAGGACTGCTTTTAATACATTTGAGAATAAAACAATAATATTAGAAATCAATAACACAAAGTAATTATGTATTAAACATGGTTTTATTAAAACCGGTATGCAAATTATATACAAATAATATATACTATACTATATACTATGTAAACTTTTATTTCTTAATGATATATAACACACATTGCAGGTATTTAAACACATTAATGATCTGGGTTGTTTTGAGGTAAAATCTACCCCAGCTAGACCTTAATAGAGACATTTTTAATAAATGAGGTGCTAATTAAGATTAAATACTGATTATTTAATAACCATTGAGAATACTACATAAATTACTAAGGAAATTATGATGTTGGTGGTGACATAGTTTCGGTTATAGACAGACAGATATATAATCTCCATTATGATAAGATAATTACATAAAAGGCATTACATTCGGATCGTCCAAATGAGTAGCACGACGTCTCAAAACTTCAGACAAAATCGAATTGATTTCGATATGTTAGTGCGAGTGACAATCATATAAATGTCTGTATGATTCTCTTTTTCTTATATGTGCGTGCGTGCGTTTTGTAACACTAAACGCGGAAGGCCATCTTTGCATCTAACGAAGGAAGTAACTAATTCGCTGAAACCAACGCTCGGGCGTGACTCTCGTGGTTTCTCGGAGGCTTTGCCGCCAGCAATGTCTCCAACGTCGTGATTTTAAGAGATTCAACAGATTTGAAATCCACTTCCCAGAACGCCCCAAATTGTTTTTTAATTTTAATTTTTTTTTTCCCCTTTTTTTTTCACTTAAGACATTACTTTTCTTCTTTTTTTTTTTTTAGTTCTTGATGTTTAAAATCAATCCTCGTTATTTACTTTCTTCTTATATTTATTTATTTGTCTATTTCCTTGATAGATTCGAGACAGCTCAGCCAGACAAACTGTCAGATTTTCTAACGTTTAGTATTTTGTTAAACGCAATAAATGTTCTAATGGCGAAGGTGATTTTTTTTAATGTTTTATTTAACGAATGTTTACCGCTTACAACTGTCCATTAATTCAATGAAAATATAAAATACATTTTAAATGAAAATCATTTTATTTTGTAAACATGATATCTAAACTTTGCTTAGGTCTAACATACAGGGCTGAGACTAATGCAGACCACGCAGATGATCTTGTTTTTCTTGCAAATACACCTACTCTAGCCGAATCTCTGTTGCTCAGCCTGGAGTAGGCAGCAAGAGGCAGCGGTCTTTACGTGAACTCGGATAAACGCAGTTCATGTATTTGAATCAAGATGGTACCATCTCAGAAAATAGAAAGCCTTTGAAATTAGTAGACTAGTTCATATATCTCGGGAGCAATATCTCATTTGCTGAAAGCGATGGCAACATATGCATAGACTGTTGTTTACATATGGAAATCTGATCACTAAAATAAAATAGAATGGGAATTCATCCAAGCTGTAGCCGTGTCCGTGTTATTGTATGTTTGGACTTTAATAAAACGTGAAGAGAAAAAACTAGATAGCAAATGCACAATGATGCTGCGTACTGTTTTGAACAAATCCGGGAGGCATTATCCTAAAAGGAAGCTGTATGGCCACTTACTTCCCATCTCACAAACCATCCAAGATGAGTAAGACACGCTGGGCATTGCCGGATACGCAAGGACAAACTCAGAAGTGACATTCTCCTACGGACACCTACACATGGACACACCAGTTTTTGGCCAACTAGCACAGACAAATTCATCAGCTCTGTGGGGACACTGCTTGCCTTCCAGACGACTTGCTAAGAGTGATGATTGATAGGGGTGAATGGCGAAAACGAATCAAGGGAATCCATGCTATCGGTACGCCTTGATGATGATGATGATGAGGAGGATGAGGAGGGGGTGGAGGAGGACTAAATAGTAACCCATCAACTCAGTGGAGGCACATGTAGCGTAATGATTATCGTCGTAGGAAGTGGAATCGGCTACCTGAGTTCAAATCTTGAAAGATGGTTTGCATTTAACATAGCATTAATACAATTGGGAAATGTATGTATCCCACTATTCTCCCTCCAGCTATGGGTAAATAATTGGACAGACTGTGTTCTTTAACCTTGGTAAGGCAAACGTTCTAGGAGAAGAAAAAACTCTGAATTCAAACCAGTTGTATATCTGGAGACGGATGGGTGCCTGATTATTATTGCCCAAGACACGCTATACAAGTAGCACCCCCACGACCAAATCAGGTTATGGGACCAATGAAGCGAACCCAACAAAGTACTGAACATATATCATCATCATCAACATTATCAGGTCGTGCTGGTAGCACGGATATCCATGACAATCTCTCACCATCCGTCCCTGTCGTTCATCGCCCTCGTGAGGTCCTCTGTGCAATATCCAGAATCCGCGCAGAACTGATCAATGTAGGACTTTGCCGGACAGCCCACAGTGGCATGTCCGGGTTAAGGTTTCCACAGGAGAACGTCGTTTATGAGTTCGTCCTTACTTCTCCAGCAACGTCCAGCATGTCTTGTTCGTCTTACTCGGGTGGTTTGTATGAATGGGGGCAGGTGGCCGTCCAGCTGCTGTTTTGGGGCTGTTGTTTCCATAATTTGTTTAAGACCGTACACATCATTATTGTGCAGCTTATTGTCTAAGCGCTTTGTTAGAGTCCATGCAGTGCAGCTGTACAGTAGCAGTGACACGACTACAGTCTGGAAGAACTTTCGATTTAACTTATTAGTGAGATCAGAACACACACACACACATACACACACACATACACACACTTATATATTATATATATATATTATATATATATATATATATCGATGACGTCACCATAACTGTTTTCTCCATCGCGTTAGACACTTTCTTCATGCGATTTCAAAAAAGTTCTTTTTTCGAACATCTCGGAAATTCTCCGTTTTTCAACCGATTTCATTTAAAACAATAAGGATTTACTCTGACGAAGGCCGCTATTTCTTTGTATACTAAACATTTCTGTAGTTTTTTCTATTATTGTTATTTTTTTCTATTATTGTTATTATTTTATTTTGTATTCAAAATAATAATAGATAGAATACATGTATGCATAGATAAACTCCTGGCCGAAACACGTGTCAGTAAAATAAAATAAAATAAATCCTATTTTATCCATTCAACATTTTCTTTCCTTTATTTTTCATTTCAACATACCGTCGGATTCTCTTCCATTTTCAACTTGTCATCCTCAGACAAGTGTTTCGGCGTTTCACGCCTCTTCAGTGTGGCTAGACACAACAACTATCGTTGGCTAAGGTCGAACTCTGACTGACTGTTTGCCAGGCTGATATCTTATCCCCTCGACCACTGACAGCTGCATTAGCGAGGCTGGTGTTTTTAAACTATTAAATACATAGGGTTGTTTATATATTTTACGGTCACAAAGAGATCAAGTTTCCGGGGAAACGATCATTGCTTTTATGCTTAGTAGTGAGAGTTAATTTAAATCACCCCTTATAGAGAGCTCATACCAAATTTATATCAACCATAATCATTTCCTCAGATGTTGGTAATGATAGACAGCAAGAAATTTTATTTTATTTTATTTTACGCATGCGTCATTTTTATACGCGCAGGTGCGGTGTTTTTGCAGTAACCATCATCATACTAGTCTTCGAATCGCGAAGTAGGCAACTCTACACCGACCTCTCACTGGTGCTGATAAGATGGTGAAGAAGGCAGTAGAGGATTTCCACATACAAATGATGACAGATTTTTTTTCAAGCACCTGTTGACATTTGATCAACGTGATCACCGAGGCACACGGTGCGTGTGTCGGCAGGTCGATACAAGGAGGAAAGAGAAACGATTCAGTGTTGGGGGGTGGGGGAGACCCAATCGATTATTCTTCATCGTGTTCCACACCCTCACCTAACCGGGACCTTTCAGTCGATTTTTTTTCTTCTTATGACGGATAAAACTGTCAGCGGAGGTTATTCGACCTAGATAGTTGTAATCAAAAGCAATCACCAAATATCATTTATAGAAATTACGAGGTTAATCCCATAGGTAAGGTCTCCAAAATGCTTAGAAACTACCAGGATCTGTGGATATAATTATTTATTAAGCCTAGCTTAGATACGGCACAAGGCCTAAAGTATGGGGGGACCATATTACCTTTAGGCACCATTTTGTGATCTCGGTTAAGAATGGACATGTTTTTCATTTACACCGTCAATATCCGGTTGTTTGTTAGGGGTTATGGTTAGAGGTTAGGGTTAGGGGTTAGTTTTATCATTTTTGTAAAAATCTAAAATTGTCTGTTAAAACAACCGGATATTGTCCTTTCTTAATCGAGATCAAAAAGCGGTGCCTAAAGGTCATATGATCCGTATGGGGCGCCCAATGAGAATCAAACTCACAAAAATGTATATATATATATATATATATATATATATATATATATATATGGAACACATTTATATGCATATATATATTTATCTATTTATTTATATGCATATCTATATATTCAATTAAATTAAAAGTAGATGAACACTCAGCTTTCCTTTGTTCCAATCGAACCCCAAAATTGTCACATTGCGCTCTCGTAAGACTTTTGTCTCAATCTGGCTTTGTCTCAGATTAAGTGAACTAAGAAACTAAGAAATATCTACACAGCAATGTTGGCAAAGTATTCTAAGCTTTTACTAAAATATACATACACATACTTATCCATGAACAGGTGCTTATAATTAGAAAATCGTATATTGAAATTTGTATATACACGCATAGGTTTTTAAGTTGTTTAATTATAGTTTATATTTTTGATATATACTTAGTATAAGTATTAAATGCACACACACACACACACACACACACTTATGTATATATATATATATATATATATATAATGAGAGAGAGAGAGAGAGTATGAGGGAGAGGGGTGGGGGAAAAGAAACTGGAAATTTTATTCCTTCTCTTATTTTTCAAATGAAATTATTTTGTGCTTGGAAAATCATATTGAAATGTTTCTCTGGAGTACGAGTGTCATCTAATCAAAAGAAATCGACTTCGAATTAAAAGAAACCTACATTAAAGTGAGGGAATTTTTGTTCTAGTAGCAAAATAGTAACATGATTTATCCCGACAACGATTCGTAGAAAATGCTTTTATCTATGAATTCCCTGTAGTCAATATTTATGTTCTACGTTCATGTGAAACTTTGCGTGACCTCCTCTATATATTTTGTAAACTTCTTCAATGCTCTCCAAGCACCATCTTTCGTTGATCATAGTTCTTTGGAAAATTAACCGAGTTGTTGAGATTAGTTTATTTTCCAACTTTCCTATCACATTACTTTAACACACAGACACACAGACATATATATATATGGCCGGGTTAGCTCTGTCGGTAGAGCGTTCAGCTAGAAACCACAAGGTTCCTAGTTCGATACCGGTCCTCTCCAACTCAGCGTATGAGTAGCTCAGGGATCTGTGCGGTAAAGTAAGGAGCTGATGGTAGGTGTAGTGCTCCACCTCAGATGCTAAAAAACAATCTCTTGGTCTATCGCTATTGAAAGGGGATAGACTCCTCGCTGACTGGCTGATACGACTTTAGGCCGCCCGTCGACTTTACTTACTTTAATATATATATATATATATATATATATATATATATATATATTTATATGTAAGTATAGGAAAAATAAAGAAGATTTATATTTTTAGCATTATAGACTATTTCTATAGTCTATAATGCTATATATATATATCATCATCATCATGTCGCGCAGGCAGCACGGATATCCAAGACGATCTCTCGCCAACCTTCCCTATCATTCATCGCCACATGGAGCTCCTCTTCGCTGCAGCCAGCATCTTTACATAGCTGGTCGATATAAGTCCTTGCTGGGCGGCCCACACTGGCATGTCCATGTGTTGGCTTCCACAGGAGAACATCACTTATGAGTTCATCCTTGCTTCTCCAGCAGTGCCCTGCATGCCTAGTCCGTCTCACTCGGATAGTCTGTGAGATAGGGGGCAGGTGACCATACAGCTGCTCCCTTGTGGGATGCTGTTTCCACGACTTGTTCAGAACTGCTCGCAGCATTCTTGTGCAGCTCCCATCTAGCTTATTTTCGAGGCGCCTCGTTAGGGTCCAGGTAGTGCAGCCATACAGTAGTACTGATATGACTACAGCCTGGAAGAGATGTCGCTTTAGCTTGTCAGTGAGATCAGACTTCCATATGACAGACAATTTGTTTGTGGCCATCCATGCCTTTCCTATTCGTGTGTTAATATCGTTATCTGTGGATGAGATATTACTACCCAGGTACGTGAATTGTTCTACTGGCTTAAGGGGCTTACCGTCTAACGTGGAGATGTCTCCTTTCTTTCTAAAGCTCATGAACTCTGTTTTGGCAGAGTTCACATGCAGGCCGATGCTTTTTGCTGCCTCCTCCAGGCTATGCAGTAGTGTCTCAGCCTGTGCCGGTGTATCTGCAAGAAGTGCGAGGTCATCAGCATAGTCTGCATCTGTGACTGTTTGTGCAGGATATCTCCTGCTTCTTGCTTTTCTTAGTGTAAAACCTTTTTCTTTTATGGTATCTAAAGATGTTCGGAGTACATAGTCTAGGCATATTATAAATATATATGGTGCCAATGTATCACCTTGTAGGACTCCGGCGACGATGTCAAAAAAATCCGTATCGCCATCAGGTGAGCGTACCATTGCTTTAGTATCTTTGTAGAGCATCATTATAGCGTCAGTAGTTTCTTTGGGAGACCATATGCCAGTAGTATTTGTTCCATTTTCCGTCTATGTATAGAATCAAATGCTTTGGAGAAATCTACGAATAGTAATGTTGCCTCCAAATTCTTTGCTCGAACCCCTTCTATGATGCGTCGTACAGTCAGGATTTGAGAGGTTGTGGACCTATTTCTGCGGAAGCCATTTTGGTTTTTCCTGAGGACTTTCTCTATCTCGGGTCGGATTCGATTAAGAAGAAGGGCATTATATATCTTAGCTGCAATGGCAGTAAGGGTTATGCCTCTGTAGTTTTTAGCTATTCCTAGGTCTCCTTTTTTGGGGAATGGGACAATGCATCCTTTCGTCCATTTATCTATTCTGTTTTGCCTATATACTGCGTTGCATAGCCTAAGAAGTATGTCATTGAACTTACCTGACTTCCATACATCGGGGGGTATTTCGTCAAGTCCTGCAGCTTTTCTGCCTTTTAGTTTTTTTAGGACTTCGTTGAGTTCTTCTGTTGAAAAATCCCCTAGTTTGATATCTAATTGTCTATCTATGATTTTTTGGATGTTATTTTCTATGATTTTAGGTGGGTTCCCCAGAAGTTTCTGGAAGTGGTCTTTCCATTTCTGAAGTCTATCTTTTTGGCTGGTTGCCTTTAGCTTTGATCTAGAGGTACCTTTCCTACCGCTAATTTCGTTCACTGTTTGCCAGGCTAATCTCGATTGTCTGTCTTCCACTGATTGTCTGATATTACTTATTTGTGCTTGGATATATTCTATTTGTTCTTTTTTGTATACTTTGGTTAGTTCTATATGGGCTTTCTTAAGGTTGTGTAGATTGGTGTTAGTTGGTTTTATTTTATTGCGTTGGGCTGCTTTTTTTACATCGTTTCTCCTTTGTCTAACTGCTTCAGTCTCCCAAGGAACAGTGTGTTTAGCACTTTGTTTGGTTGGTACGCACTCGGCTGCTGCTTCTAGGTGTGCACTAACAAAGTTTTCGTATTCTTCGTTTGGTGTGAAGCTTTCAGATGACTCCTGGAGGATATTGAATTTATTTCTTACTGCTACAGCGTAGCGATTGCCTATATCGCTGTTAGCAAGTGTCGACCAGTCGTATCGTATGTGTTTACTTGTTTGTTTTTTGTTTCTACGTAGGCTTAATCGTAATTTTGCTGTGACTATTCTGTGATCGGAGGATACTCCTTCAAAGGAGGAATATGCTTCGCAGTTCATTGTGCTATTTATCCATTTTTTGTTTATTAGGATGTAGTCTAGTTGCGCTTTTGTGCTATTTGGGTACGTGTATGTCCATAGTTTGCCCTTCCGTTTTTGGAATTTGGTGTTTAGACAAACAAGCCTGTTCTCAAGGGAGAACTCCGCTAAGAGATCACCGTTCCTGTTTGGGGTGTTATGTAAGCTGAATCTATTGTTTTCGTTTCTTCCTACCTGTGCATTCATGTCTCCCCAATGATCAATACATTATGTTTGGGGGTGTGCCGACATAGAGAGGATAGCCCATTGTAAAATGTTTCGATGTTTGTTTCATCGCTAACATTTGTGGGGCTGTAACATGAGACTATAGTCAGGCAGGGATTGCCATTAAACGTGGCGCTCATGATTCTAGGTTGAATTTTTTCTATGCTGTTAAGTGATTTTAGTGCTCGAGGGCTAAGAAGCATTCCTACACCTCCTATAGTGGCATTGACAGAGTTTTTCCATGCAGATGCTGACACAAACGTCCAGCCATTTCCAGATTCATGGTATTTTATTTCTATATCACCATGGTAAAGTCTGTGTTCTTGTACACATATGATGTCTATATTCTTTTCGGCTGCGGACGCCGTGAGTTCAGGGAGTTGACCTATCGTTTTTAGTGTTCTAACGTTAAATGTTGCTAGCTTGAGAGATTTTTTACATCTAAGTAGGTTTGTATTGGATTTGGGTTCTGTGTCTTTCTTATTAGATAGTGCGGTTAGGGTTATGTCTGCTCTAGGTTGTATGCCTTGCTTGTCTGTGCTGAGAATGATGTGATTTAAATGTGTCGTGTTTTTTGAGCTCCGTAAGGTATTTATCGAACACTGGGCCGGTGCTCGAGCCTCAGCAGATCGCGTACCATTTTTTATAGCAGAGGGTACGTTGCTACATGATTTTTGAACTTTGTGTAATGTCATGAATGGTTTCGGTTGGGTCAAGGTCATCGATATCTATCGGTAGCTGTTTGACTCATCAATAGGCGCCGGTCTTAGAGATGAGGAGCAGTAGTTACCTAACTGAACTTGTTGATCCTGGCCGTTGACCCATTCAGGGTTCATCCGCCCAGCATCTTATGATATACACCGTTGGCCTATTTAGGCTCTTCCGCCGCATCTCACATCCACCATGCTGCTACCCATGGTTTGGTTTTACGTGCCGGGTGGCAAGTAGAATTTTGTACGAGGGGGGGGGGAGTAGGAAATGAAGAGGGGGAGAGAATGAGATGAAGAGGGGGAGAGAAGGAAATGAAGAGGGGGAGAGAGGAAATGAAGAGGGGGGAGAAGAGTCGTAGATATAAGTTTTAACTTAGTATAAGTCCACCTGTCCCCTCCCAGTTTATCGTTAATGAGGTTGGATCAAGTAGCAGAGAAAGGGAGAGACAGAGTCATAGCTGTGACGACAGGTTCATGGAAGAGGGGGCTACTTCTGAGATTTATGATGCCAGAGCCCACCGTGATTTGCTAATTATTCTTTCATTTTTAGTTCCAAATGGTTATAGTAGAATCAGAATTTCAAACTTTTGTATAAATATACGAAACACAAGTAATTTGAATGTAAAACTTTAAAAAATTAATTTTAACAATAATTAAAAGTTTACCTCAGTGTCTCGGTATATAGAGATATTGAGCTGGAGATTCAACCACTTGCATCTTTGAAAGAATTACACAAATATGGTGGATTTGGTAGGGAATTATCTATTCTTGCTTTTAAATGAGGGGGATATATAGATAGATATAAAGTGAGGGGGATATATAGATAGATATAAAGAAAAAAAAAAAAACAAAACAGAGAGAAAGGGAGTGGAAGAAAGAGACAGAGTCATAGCTGTGACGACAGGTTCATGGAAGAGGGGGCTACTTCTGAGATTTATGATGCCAGAGCCCACCGTGATTTGCTAATTATTCTTTCATTTTTAGTTCCAAATGGTTATAGTAGAATCAGAATTTCAAACTTTTGTATAAATATACGAAACACAAGTAATTTGAATGTAAAACTTTAAAAAATTAATTTTAACAATAATTAAAAGTTTACCTCAGTGTCTCGGTATATAGAGATATTGAGCTGGAGATTCAATTATTATTATTATTATTATTAGTGTGTATGGTTGGCACTATTATACTTGAATAAGTAGTAGTAATCCAACATACAGTGTTATTAGAAGAGTGCTCAATATCTGTGATAGAGCGTTTATAGATGAATGAATGAACAAATAAAAGGTTTAGCTTTTATTTATTTACATGGAAACAATATTTACAACCAATGGTTTTCTTGCTAACGCATTCGAAATAGTTTGTTTTTTAATGATAGAAATGGTGTAAATGGTTAAAATATATAAGGTATATATTTATAAGGTATATATATATATATATATAATATATAATATATAAAGATTGTTGTAAATCCAACAACGGAAATGAATAAGATCTATGATGAAAAGGCCCACAAATTGTTTTGAATTTTGTTTTTTTCTAATTATTCCGATTTTACAGTAGTTGAGACACGTGTCTCGAATTTTTAAATTCTTATCAAGCAAATACAAATGTGAGTTGCGCTAGAACTTATTATGATAAATCCACAATTGTGTTAGCTAATAAAAAGGAAAAAAACTCAAACCCCTCTACGGTCTTTTTCATAATAATATACGTATATATATATATAACATATATATATATGCATGTATATATATACTTGTATATATATATATACATGTACATATATATGTACTTGTATTATATATATATATATATATATATATAAACATTATAATGAAAACAATTGGATACTTTCTCTACTATCCGAATCCCGATATACGTAACTAACGGAAAAGATTTGAACGTCTACACTCAAAAACATCAAGATGAAATATTCCGTGGTCTTTAACAAAAACTGCTAAAATGGTATATATATGTGTGTGTGTGTGTGTGTTTTCGGGTGTATGGGTTTAGATAAATGTATACTAGTTGCCTCATATCGTTATTGTGCATACACTCGTAAGATTGTCTCGCGCCAATCCTTCACGTCTCAGAGTCTTCTTGAATGGAACTCTATAAATGTTTAAATCCTTTGATCAACAAATGTTTGCAGAAATATTTCAGCCATAAAGAAGCTAAATTTATTATACATTAGCAATGTTCCAAAGCGAATATTGTGTGTTTCAGTTCATTTGTAACGTGCAGAGCCAGGAACACAGACAATAAGTACTCCAGCCGACTTACATTTGCATTGAAAAACTCAAGCGCATACGTCTATATGAATTTAAAAATGTGTCTGTGTGAATAGAGAGAGAGAGAGAGAGAGACACACACACACACACACACACATATATATATATATATATATATATATATATATATAAGAGAGAGAGATGGAGGGAGAGAGAGAAGAGCTGATGCTCGCGTGTGGGTGTGGTTTGCATATAGATATACACAACGTTTGGTTTAACCTGACACAAGGCAAGACATTGGCTAGGATTATATGATTGTAGAAACACAACGTGTATTTATCTATATAGGAGATATTATGCTTTGCAGTAGTGGTTCTGAACCGGGGGTCATATGACCCCCTGGTGGTCACATAATATTTTGGGGTCAAGGCAAGCAAAGATATTTAATCTAAAAAATACAATAGGATTTTGAGCATCGAATGGATATAATGGGATCCTTATAGTAAAATAGAAATCAAAGGGTGGAATAGGTAAATAAGTTGATAACCACTGCTTTACAGTACAGCAAAAAATCGATATTTTAATGTGATTGATCCTCCTGCTATTTATAAAATAGTGTGACAGATAGTGCTTTTTATCATTGATAGGACAACCACTTAAGAGGGAAAAATATTTATCCAAATCGAGAAGCTGATTCTCTTGGGCTGTTCAGCGTTGTCCTTAAGATCATTTTGGCAACTCCTGTGACAACACTGATGCTGAGTTTATAGCACTTTGCACTACAAAGTTCCAATATTGTAGAGTTTGGTAATAAATAATACCGAATTATATACGTTTTAATTGCATAAGACCTAAACTTGGTTGAATTCTAAACACTGTCATTCGAATCCAACTAATCGTAAAAATCCTAAATATTGCATAAGATCTAAACTTCGTTGAATTCTAAAAACTGTCATTCGAATCCAACTTATCGTCAAAATCCTATTTGTACCATATATATATATATATATATATATATATATATATATATATATACGAAAATATTTTTGTGTCCATTTCATTTCTCAATTCTTGTTGAATCCTATCAAGAAAATACTTGATACCATCCACCTATATTTCTTGATACAAGGTGATTCTAGGCTGGTCCTATTCTCTACCAGTAGTGTGTTGTAGAGTTCAGGTTCCGTATGAGAGCTCAATGTTTAATTATTGTAAACAGAGCAAAGTTATTTGTGAATAAAAAGGCCTTAAATACCATTGGTATCGTGGTTATGGACCATTTCCACTCGTGGGTATCTAGGGTCCACGAGTTTCTTCAGACCACGTATATATTTTATTTAGACAGGCACATGGCCAAATTCATTTTATATTCATATATTCCCCCCCCCCCGGCTTCCAGGGGCGATATTATTGTATGTTTTCCTTTCGGGTGTCTTTTTGATTGGTTGAATTTCTTTTTCCTCCTTTACGTGGCTGGCGGTGTTTTTTGTCTGTCTATGTCTGGTGGTTAATTCCTTAGTTGGATTCGAATCACACACAGAGTTCTACTCTTTTGGTCTGCCCTATTTTGACACTGATGCCCTTCCACTCTAAGTTGGTCAACTGGGTTACAGGTAAAGTATGCCTTTTCTCTCAGTGGGTGGGTGTATCTGAGTTTACTCTATTAGGGCTTAAATCTATTATATATACATATATATATATATATATATATACATATATATATATATATACGCAAACCGAAATTATATATATATATATATATATATATATATATATATATATATGTCCTATAGGAATTCAAGAGACCACATAATAAAGATCAAAGATCTTTGAGCAGACGAGAAGGACTTAATTTAAAAGAAAAAAATCAAACGAAAGAAAATGTGAGAAGTCTAATTGATCATAAGAATCTATATTGATAATTGGGAAGACTGTGTTTATCTGTCCTCTATTGACAGAAAAAAAACTGTTTGATCTAGAGTAACCAAATTTGATACACCTACTTCTTGGGCCCAGGGGAAAGTTAAAACGAAAAAATGTGTTCTCCTCAAGAGGAAATATGCAATAGTACCGAGAGGTGTCTGTAAAATATAACTAATTGTACCATATATATATATATATTGTTGTAGAAAAAAGTTTTCCTTTCTACCACGGTTTCGGTGTTCAAGGTAGACCTTCCTCAGCACAACAAAAAATTATAGGTAGCGACATTTTATATATACTTGTCTGGTTTGGAATTAATTTTATTTCCGTTTCTGTCTTTTAATTAGTTTGTATGAATTTAGTTCTTAAGTCTAGACTTTCCCTTTGAAATCAAAAATTTTATGAACTTACATGTCTCCTTTATTCAGACAAAAGTAATTTGTAATTTTATCTCTCATCTATCTTCAACTCCCATCCCTTTTTTTCCTTTATTCATTTTGTTTGCATCTTATTTGTGTTTACTACTGGAGTTAAAATCTTGTGTATATATAAGTGAATTGTCTCCAGTATTTCTGTGATAGAATTCAACTAAATTTGAGAACTGAAATATATAGAGAGAAATGGATGTTGGTAGAGATATGAGGAACACAAGAACAAAACTCTACCCCCCTCCCGTCCACTTACCACTTCTATAAAACACTTGTATGAAACCTTGATAATCAATAAAGCGACTGATGATACTGAACTCAAGGCTTAGCGAAATATATCTCCTACATACGTTTGTCTGAGTTTTGTTCTTGTGTCCCTCATATCTCTACCACATTCTGTCGGATTTGTTCTAATCGTCTTTTCTCTCTCTCTCTCTCACACACACACACACACACACACACACACACACACACATATATATATATATATATATATATATATATATATATATATATAGGTGAATTTTATCAAGTATTTTCGTGGCAAGATTCAACAATTTTGAGAACTCAAATATATAAAGAGAAATAGACGTAGGGATGTGCACATATTCCCAAGAAGATAAATTTGAAAAACTGAGTGTTTTTTTCGTGAATGTATTTAACTTATCAAATATTTATTTTTGAATTGCGGGTGTGGACATGTTTGTGAGCAGGTGATTTTAAGAAATAGACGCTGAAAGGAAATATAAAGAAAAAATCGTTCAGTGGAGAAAAAACAGATTTAAATATATAATATATAATTCTTGTCCATAATGAAATCAAATTTCAAGAGGCGAAAGAAGCCGAAACATAGTCCCTCTTGTGGTCATTAGATTTATTCACTGTTGCAGTGTTTGGATCCCATTTAAGAAAAAAATTCATCAACACCAGATATAACGTCATCATATCAACTTTTTAGCCTATAAACTTTTCAGCTCAGCCTTATATATATATATATATATATATATATATATAGTGTGTGTGTGTGTAGTTAGAGTATCGAAGACATGAAGTCAACAGTACATGGTAACTGATAGTTTCCCACCTATGCGATTTTCAAACGAAAACAAGCGCCGTTGACTTCATGGCTTCATACACTAACGTAGATATACATGCTCTCTCACTAACATCGAGCAAACTTTACTAATATATATATATATATATATATATTAAACTAGAGAAAGAGAGAGATGGGAGAATTTGAAATGTGTTTGTATGTTAAATTTCATAAGTAACAACCTGTAGCTTAAATTAGGTCAAACTTTCCATTTCTTAGAAATCTTACAAAATTATTTAAATGTTTTGTCCGGTCGTATTCATTTTTATTTTATTAAATTCGCTTTGCAAACTTACTTTTCCCTAATGTCAATTATCTACCCAGAGCTGAATGGGTGACCCACGTTTCGTCTAGTATTATATATATTTTTGTTTTTGTTTTTACAGAAATGCATCGAACATCGTTGGGTAGGATAGGGTTTTGGTTGCCTTTCCTATTAATATTCATTACGACTTCATCAGCGATTGGTAAGTAAACCCTTCATTTTTACTTTCTTATATTATTTTGACTGAAAAGGGTTAAAATGTCAAGTCAAATATCCGAGAAGACTACCACCTGGAGGTTGGGAGTTCAATCCCTTGACCCGGTTTCAAAAGCGGTAAAAAGTGGTTGATGCGAGATCCCCCAAGGAATGGATGGTGGAATGAGAACAGTCTTTCCCCTTGTTTTCAATAAAGGGTTTAATTTCAGAATCAGCTGTGGCGTAAATATCTATTCGCATTTGAGTAAATAATTTTGTCATGTTAAAAATAAATGATATAGAAATGATGATTCAGTCGTCTTTTTGTTACCACAAGCAAAATGGCGTGATCAGGTCCAAACTTCGATCATGTGACCACAACACTGCCAATTATAAGCATTCGTGCGCAGAACGCATTGAGATAATAATAAAATAAGTTATGGCGAAAGAGCGAATAATTTTGACTCTCATTTGTATTATATTTGTAAAAAATAATATTGAAAGCATTGTAAAGAAATATAAAAAGTCAGTTTGGTTTGGTTTCTTTGTTTAATGGTATATCAACCTTCATGGTTATTTAATGCCAAATCCATCCCTGTAGAAGAACAGTAGTGGTACTATATAACCCGTAGCTGGAGATTTGCCAATTATGTTTTATCTTACCAAGTTAATTCCTTGTAATTTTATCGAGAATGGCGAAGAAGGACTTGAACAGGAAACACCTAAGAGTTCAAATTAACCGCCTAAGACGGTGGATTTATGGAGGTTTGGTGAGGTAACTGTGGAAAATTATCAGGACACGTTGCCGTTCGGTGAAGAGACGATCCATGTCTATCTCGTGGAAGGGCCACTTGCTTCTTCTGATGCGGTGTGCCCGTGTAAAGTGCGGTGTGCTGTGTATAGGGTTAGGGTTAGAGTTAGGGTTTGGATTGGGGTTAGGGTTGGGGTAAGGTTTAGGGTTGGGGTTGGGATAAGGTTTAGGTTGGGGTTGGGATAAGGTTAGGTTGGGTTGGGATTGGGGTTGGGTTTGGGTTGGGTTGGGAGGTTGGGGTTTTAGGTTTGGGTTGGGGTTTAGGTTGGGTTGGGTTAGGGTTGGGGTTGGGTTAGGTTGGGGTTAGGGTTAGAGTCATAGTTAGGGTTGGGGTTAGGATTAGGGTTGGTGGGTCTCATTTGCAAACTGTTTCTTTATTAGTTTTTGATTTCTTTTGTTTTGAGACGTTGTTAAAGAATCTAATTATCTTAGAGAATTCATTAAAAATGATGAGAAGACCAATTAACCAATTCTCCCCCGAGTTGATTAATCCAATGTAAAGTCCCAGATAAGATGAATATTTTTTATCTTCTTGATTATATTTCTTCTTTTTATTATATAGAAAGGCTATGGTAATTAAAATAGAAAGATCACGACCTGCTCAAGGATGTTATGTTCATTTAGTACATGTCGAGCAGCTCTGTTGAAAAGGTCAAAATACGTGATTTAAGAAAAGTTAATTATTTCTGGTTTCAAAGATCAAACTTATTAGTTTCAAATGAGTAAATTATAAACAGTTGGTGATGATTGTTATGCCCATAAGTTTTACTTTGTCTCGTGTTAATCATTGTAAAAATAAAGTAAAGTCATCCACCAGTGTTTTACTCCTTAAAATATGAATAATAACCTTAAACTTTAATAAAAGTGAGTCTATTTACCTTATTTTTAATACGGACACTCGAGCAACTTGTATGTAATATAGGCAATACATTTAGTTCGACTCATTAAAATACTAATAATTAGCCTAAAATATGTTAAAAGTGACTTTCCGTTATTTTTGATAACGACTATCTTACAACTCCTATATCAGGTAGGTAAGTACTGATACATTTACTCTTTAAATGCAAATAAATATCCTAAACCTTAATGGAAATGTCTCCACGCCTTTTATTTTTTTAAATACAGACCGTCTTATAACCCGTATACGATATGGGTAAATACAGCTAGCCTAACTCCTTTAAATGTAAGTAATTATTTTAAGAGTTAATAAAAGAATATAAAAGAATAAAAGAATATGGCTGTTATTTTAATAATAACAAGGAACACTCCATATGTTAAATGGTTAGTAAGTACTAGTAAGTAAGTAAAGTAAAGTCGTCGAGGCGGCCTAATGTTGGTATCGGACAGACAGCGAGGGAGTCTATCCTCTTTTCACTAGCGCTAGACCAAGGAGATTATTTTGGTATCTGAGGTGGAGCGCCATATACCTACCATCAGCTCCTCACTTTACCGTGCAGATCCCTGTGCCACTCATTCGCTGAGTTGGCGAGGGCCGGTATCGAACCAATAACCTTGTGATTCCTAGCCGAACACTCTACCGACTGAGATAAACCGGTGTTATTATTTACTAAGTTTTGCTTAGTCTGTCATAACCGGCCCCTTGTATTGCGAAGTTTTACTTAGACTGATACGTAGTCCCTATGTTAGTTGCAGTTCCAGTTCAATTATTCACTAATTTTTACTTAGTCTGTCACACTAAAGGCCCTATGTTGGTTACAGTACGAGCTGTGGTTATTTACTAATTTTTTACTTAATCTGGCACATTAAATAACGTATTCAATTCCCCTATCTATTCCTGCTCTCACTCAATTCCACTCATTTCCTCCCACTCCCTAGTTCTGTCCTTTTTACCCTCCCAAGTTAAAATACAAATACAAAATAACATAGTTATGTATTCTACAAAATATTCTAGAATAGATAAAAAGCAAGTTTTTGCTATTTGACTGAAAATACTGCTACTTGCAGTTGAAATACATTATTACAAGAAGCACATTTAAGGTTTCCTTCTTTTATATATATATATATATATATATATATATATATATATATATATGTATGTATCTGACGGTATATGTATAGATAAAAGGGTATGAAAACACACAATGTTCTTGAAATGAATATATTTTTATATCATTTTCATTGCTGATGTTGACAATATAAATCGAAATATTGTCAATAATAGCAATGAAAATGATATAAAAATATATTCATTTTAAGAACATTGTGTGTTTTCATACCCTTTTATCAGGGACCCCACTCTCAAAAAGTGTTTTAATACTTTTGAGAGGTCCCTTAGAAAGGATTTTTCATTTATCTCTCTCATTTCATTCATTTTATTTCATCCATCATTCATTTGCAATTGATTTTTAACTAAATAATTTAGAAGCATACGCGAAAACTTAAATTATATATATATATATATATATATATATATATACGAGCAAGATGCGACACAAGTTCAAATTTATTAAGTGGAGTTCAACAGGTTTGAATTCAGAGTTTTCATTCTCCTAGACCGGTTACCTAGCCATGGTAAAAGAGTCCAGTATGCCCTGCTATTTACCCATAACTGGAGGGAGGATTGGATTCATACCTTTTCCAATGGTATTAGCGCTATGTGAAATTCAAACAGCTTCGTCCAGGATTTGAACTCGAGTCGACGAGTCCATTTCCTACGACTCTAACCATTAGACCACGCGCCTCCTAAATAAGTGCACGACTCATGAACTAAACAAGTTTTTAAGTGTATCTTCAGATCTTTGGATAATACATTGGCGGTACTAATCAAGAGGTTGTAGGTTCAAATCCAATTCCACATGCTAATTGAGAAGCGTTAATATATCTCAATCGCTAATATCATAATAGATTGTGAACGCACATAACCTTTTTATGGTCGTCATAGTCGATGAAGTGGAATGATTAGTCTGATGGACATTTAATCCAATTATCCTTAGATTAAATATCAGCCTGGATATTAAACTGAATTGTGATTTTATTCAATTAATCTTTAATGTAATAACACATTTTTAATGCGAATAAACAGTCCTCTATGCGTAGCAAATAACACGCCGGCATTCTCAGCATGAAGTCTCGGTTTCAAAAACCAGTTAAAGATGCTAGCTGAAAATTAACATTTTTTATTGAGATACCACAACCTACACTTCAGTATAACGTTACGTCCTGTCGATGGGGTCTAGAATTCCCTTACTGATTTACAGACACACACACACACACACACACACACACACACACATATATATATATATATATATATATATATATATATATATATATATATAAGTTTTGTTGAACTGTACAGACAATTCTTGTCGGACAAGTTTTTGGTTGATCCTTTCCAATTTTCGGGCCATCTTTTTGGTGTCGGGGAGTAACTGGTGTAACAGTCCACCAAATTGCTACTACTCGTTCTCGTTAAAAATGAGACACGAAACCATACCATCGTTTCCTATCTGATGATGGCAAACTGTATTGCCGAAAGCGCTCGTTTTGAGACCTTTGGTGGATTGTTACACCAGTTACACCCCGACACCAAAAAGATGGCCCGAAAATTGAAAAGGATCAACCAAAAACTTGTCCGACAAGAATTGTCTGTACAGTTCAACAAAACTTGTATAAAAGATAAAATGCTGCGAAAATACACTTATTTTAATATATATATATATATATATATATATATATATATAGTTAGCGTAGCGAAGACATAAAGTTAACGGCGTTTGGTTTGAAAATCACAGAGGCTACAAACTGACTGTTACCAAGCGTCGTCGACTTTATGTCTTTGGTACCCTAACTTAGATATATAGGCCCTATCAATATGATATTAACCATTGACCAAACTCTATTATATATATATATATATATATATATATATATATATATATATATATATATTATGGACTCTTTCGTCGATTTTCGACGCATGAGTGTTCACACATACAATGAACACCCACACAGTGATTTGTTTATAATGGTGAAGGCTGGTGTTGGACCATCCACACTTTTTGTCACAGTCGATAGGAAAGAATTGGTGCTTCAAGGGTTGCCACAAACCCAATCAACGACCGGCCTCCGGAATTTTGAATTCAGAGTTATCCCTCTCCTAGACTGGTTACCTATCCAAGGCTGAAGGGCCCAGTCTGCTCTACTATTTAACCCATAGCTGGAGGGAATTTTGAATTCAGAGTTATCCCTCTCAGAGACTGGTTACCTACCCAAGGCTGAAGGGCCCAGTCTGCCGTACTATTTAACCCATAGCTGGGGGGGGAGAATATATATATATATATATATATAATACAGAAACGTTTATTATTTATTATCTATTATTAATGATGTTTCCACCACTTTAAAGTTTGAAATATATCTATTTTGCTACATTATCACCATTTTGGCGATGAATTTCAATCGGTTTAATGTCTTTTGCGTTCGAAAACCGAATAACCGCGCGTTATTCACCCTCGCTAGTAACGAGAGTTCGATCAGAAACGACTGCCAAGCCAATACCGAGCGTGGCAGCGAGGTGCCTACTGGAGCAGGTTCAAGCGCCTGTACAATAAACGCATTTTGTGGATTCTTTTTTTAAAATTCGCCAACTCTAACAATGTCATCAATTCAAAAGTCACAGATAAGCAAAAGTACTTTTCCTTACGTAAATAATGTTGTCATTTATAAGAACACAGCAAGTGTACATATAATATAGCTTTCACTAATTCATTTACTATCGACTTATAGAACTTAATGTCTTTTACAAGTAATTATTGCCAAAGTCCAATCTATACAAAGCTAATCACATTTCCGAATGAACAAAATACTTATCACCAATTTACTTACCTAATAAAACTGCTACAATCATCGGTGGAGAACACCTGTGATATCCACTTCATTATTTACCTTCAACACTAAAGTAAACGTCATTAATCTATAGTCTGACCATTAACGTCGACAGCAATTATGCAGCAGCGTTAGGAAAATTATTTTCTCACACTTTTTTCTTCATCTATAATCTTAAATTAGATTCCATTCACTTTTTGAACGGCATGAAGAAGTCAGGTGCTTGTTTTGCTTTGATTTATTTTGATTTTTTTGTTTGTTATTTTTCTGTTTTATTTGTAATTTTTCGGTTGGTTGGTTGGTTGGTTGGATGGTTGGGTTTTACGGCATGCCAACTCTTGTTGGGTTATTTTATGCCGAAGTCGTTTTGTTTTATTCTTTCTTCATCTATAATCTGAAAATTAGATTCCAGTCACTTTTTGAACGGCATGAAAATGTCAGTTGATTGTTTTGCCCTGTTTATTTTAATTTTTTTGTTTGTTATTTTTGTATATTTTTTTTGTCGATTGGTTGGTTGGTTGGTTGGTTGGGTTTTACGGCATGTCAACTCTTGTTGGGTTATTTTATGCCGAAGTCGTTTTGTTTTATTCTTTCTTGATGGGTATTCAATTTCCTTTTCGAAACATTATTTTAAACTCATTTTCTATTTAACCCATAGACTAGACTGTAACAGGTATTACACGTCTGATTCAGAGTGGACCTGGGAGTAATGACGATAAAGGAGTTATTCACACTCCACAAAGCTCTAGAATTGGAACTTGACCATTAGCTGCAGTTTACCGTCATACCAAGGACACTAAGACTGTATTGGTTTAGCAAGGGCCGGTATCGAACCCGGTACCTTGTGGTTGTTAGTTAGATGCTCTACCGACTGAGCTAAAATAAATTAACAATATCCTTAACAAATATAGCTATAGTATGACAAAGAAGAACAAGTGGGTTAGCCAACATTGTCTCTTACGTCAGAATTGTTTTCCAACAAAGAAAAATTAAAAACATATCCCCGGCCTTGTTTAGTTTTAGTCTCTGTCCCAATGAATCCAAAACCGAGAGTGTCCATTTTGTGCTGTGGTTTAATGATCTCTACAAAGACGATGAAAGACCTGCTCTCTCTCTCTCTCTCTCTCTCTCTCTCTCTCTCTCTCTCTCTCTCTCTCTCTCTCTCTCTCTCTCTCTTCTCTCTCGCTTCTTTTTTTTATTATTTGTGTGTCTAATCCATTTTGACATGCAAAAACATGATGCCTGTTTGTGGATATAAAACGTCTAAAAACAGACGTTATTTGACAGCCTGTTTCCCGACTGGGCGTCCAATGTCATTTTTTATTAACAAAGGTTGACACAGCGATTCCAGATTTAGTGTAGATTGACATTATTAGAAAGCCATTTTAAAAATCTGTTTGCTTTCACTTTTTTTAATCTTTTTCTTTTCTTTTGTTTTTCCTAACCAAAATATTTTCCAATTTCAATGCCATTTCTCCACATAAACATTCAGTGGGAGGCGAACATGAAAGTAAATAAACTACAGAAATATGAATTAGATTCTTATCTATTTTTCAATTAAAGAAATCACTTAAATTCAGTTGTCTCCAAAGGTTTTTTCTTTTAATTATTAATCAAGAGCTGTAATTTGAAATATTCATATCAAGGAATCTGTTATACACTTATGTATCCATTTTCTGCTATTATCATTATTATTATTATTATTATTATTATTATTATTATTATTATTATTATTTACTCCTTTTGAGTTTTCACATCAGCATTAGCTGATGTCCTTTCACTGGAGTCTGAGTAACATCAAGTCTCCTCAGGTCTCCATGACTCTTCTGAGTATTCTGGCAGATTACAGCAGTGCAGTGTTCTGAATGGTATCAATCCATCCTCTGATTTCCAAACTTTCCAAACCCTTTTCCAATCCTTTTGGGACCGTTCCAAGTGCACCAACTACAATTGGTATCACTTTGACTTTCATATTCCATAACTTTTTCAGTTCTCTGGCAAGGTCCAGATATTTGTCTATTTTTTCATTTTCCTTTAGCTTCACCCTGTGATCTGCTGGAACTGCAAACTCCACCAGTTAACAAGTTCTTTCTTTTTTGTTTATCAACACTAGGTCTGGTCTTCTTGCTTGGACAAGGGGGTCCGTTTTTATTTCAAAGTCCCAGAGAATTTTATGCATTTAGTTCTCAAGAACAGATTCTGGTTTATGCATATACCATTTTGTTATATGGTCAAAATTTAATTTTTCATCATTATTATTATTATTATTATTATTATTATTATTATTATTGTGTTTTTCATACCTGCCGTAACCAGTGGTGCACTGGAGGCTGAGTGACAGCAAGTCTCCTCAGATCTCCAGTACTCTTCTCAGTATTCTAGCCGATCTTAACAGTACTGTAGTTTGGATGGTGTCGATTCTTCCTCTGTTTTCCAATTTACCCAAAATGTTTTCCAGAGATCTGGTGACTGTTCCAAGGACACCAATTACAATTGGTTCGACCATCACCTTCATTTTCCACAGTTTCTCCAGTTCTCTGTCAAGTTCCAAATATTTGTCTATCTTTTTGCTTTCTTTCATTTTTACTCAATGGTCGGCCGGGACATCCACGAAAGAAGTTCTCTTCTCGTCGATCAATACTAGGTCCGGTTTCCTTGCCGGGATTAGGTGATCCGTCTGTACCACGAAGTCCCAGAGACTTTTATGCGTCTCCTTCTCCAGGACAGGTTCAGGCTTGTGCATATACCATTTTCCCATTATTATTATTATTATTATTATTATTATTATTATTATTATTATTATTATTATTATAGTTTTTCACACCAGCGATAACTGATGGTCTTTCACTTGAGTCTGAGTGACAAGTGTCCTCTGGTGTCCAGGACTTGATAGATAAGGTGATCAGTCTGCATCTCAATGCCCCTTAGAATTACTATTATTATTATTATTATTATTATTATTATTGATGATGTTGATCCAAGCTGTGCTACTCATGCACTAAGTTGGCGTGAGCCGGTATCGAACTCGGGACCTAGTGGTTCTTAGGCGGAAGCTCTACCGACTAAGCTATTGATTATAATAATGGTGACAATGATGATAATGATAAAGCACAAACGAAAGTGAGTAATTCCTATTTTAGCTGCTTTAGCAGTGTACCCAGTGAGAATCGAAGTCACGTTTAGGGATGATGACTTCCGAGACGAGTATATTTATCGGAGCTTTCTGGTAGGTGACAAAGTCATTTTTTTTACTTCGTTTTCTATCATTATTTTTCTCAGGCTGACACGCTATATAAGTTGCACCGCCGACGGGTGAACCACATAATTAAAAGTGAACCTATTCATCCGAAACTGTGATAAAAGAGATCTGTTTCGCTCTTTTTAGCGCCATTTTCTTAGCCACCGACAATTCTACATTACGCAAGGCGCAAAGAAGCAAGTGTCTCTCTGTTTCTTATCAAATACATAAAACTAAAATTTCGCTTCTAGTTTTTCTTCCTTTTCATCTTATCACTTTTTTTCTTCTTTTTTTGTAGCTTCAAGGACACTCGATGCAAGCGCGCGTAAAAATTTACTGATCGATTATCATTGATCGTTATCGAACATAAATGTAAATTGTAGAGAAAAAATGTTTTACTGAAACACTTGAACGATGCCAATAAAATGCATATATTAGCCTCTTTTCAACTTATCGCAGCTGCTTATATCAATATACAAATATATATATATACATATATATATGAGTGTGTGTGTACGTGGGTGTGTATTTTTCTCTCTCTCTCTCTCTCTCTCTCTCTCTCTCTCTCTCTCTCTCTCTCTCTCTCTCTCTCTCTCTCTCTCTCTCTCTCTCTCTTTGTGTGTGTAAGGTAGCGTGAACATGGAGTCAATGGGTCCTGGTTACTGACAGTTTCTCGTCGATGTGATCCTCAGACCAAGTCTGAAAAAGACATTGGCGAGAAACTGACAGTAACCAGACGCAGTTGACACCATGTCCACGCTATCTTAATAACTTAGAAATAAATGCTCTATCCATGATATTCAGTACTGTTTACTTAAAAATATACCACCCATTTTATCTATTGAATATATATATATTTTTTTTTTTAAATGCCTATAATCACTATAAAATACAATAATAGTAAAAGTAATAATAATGACAATAATAATAATAACACTAATAATATATATATGTGTGTCTGTGTGTGTGTGTGTGTGAGAAGAGAGAGAGAGAGGAGAAAGAGAGAGAGAGAGGTTGAAAATTGAGGAAAATGTGGATAAAACACAAAACAACTTCGTTCAAATGATATTTTCCCTCATATAATATATCATTTGAATGAAGTTGTTTTGTATTTTATCCCCATTTTCCTCAATTTTCAGTCACATTTTTCCGGATTTACCTAATCCGTTCCTCCTCATATATATATATATATATATATATATATATATATAAATGTGAGGGTCGTTCAAAAAGTTCAAAGCTTCACCCAAAAAGAAGAGCCACTTCTTATAAAACTAGAAAAATAAAACTAATTCATATTGCTGAGAGACCCGTATAAATATGAGAAAAGTGCGATAAATCTACAAGGAGTCAAAACGGAAACCTGACCTACCATCAAGTATCTGGTTGAGAATTAGAACTTTTTGAATGACTTTCATATATATATATATATATATATATATATATATATATATATATACTTACTCTGATAGATAGATATCTAGTTAGATTAGATAGATATGAAGAGACTATGATAGATAGATATAAAGAGACTATGATAGATAGATAGATAGATAGATAGATAGATAGTTTATTCATTTTCTTTGCTTTCTTTCTTCCGCTCATCCTTTTTATTCAATTCTACCCAAATCCATTTTGTTCTCCGATGTTTCTTATTTCTGTCTTATTTTATCTGTTAAACTCTTCCCTTTCCTCCGCCTCTCTCTCTCTCTCTCTCTCTCTCTCTCTCTCTCTCTCTCTCTCTCTCTCTCTCTCTCTCTCTCTCTCTCTCTCTCTCTCTCTCTCAAACACTTTCTATAAATAAATTCTTTTTCTTTCTAAAGAACACCCCGCATTTTCATTTTGGAACCATATCCAAGATTGGAATTTCCATAGCAACTTAGGATCAACTAAACATCCGTCTACGATTCCTTTCTCTGACCATTTTCATGACGAAATCAACGCCATGACAGAAGGAAATCACGCAAAGACTTTGCTCACCCAATAACTTCTTCAAATAAGAGCTCAGTTCAAATAATCCGTCTTAGCTGCTGTCAAGGGAACGTCGAAATGAAAATCCCAATATTTTTTTAAATCTAGACAAATGAATTTGGATAAATTTGGATAAATTTAGCATTCTTTGTTGCGCTATGTTACTTGATCTATGGTTATCCAGGAAATAGAGCGACCGCTTTGTGTGTCCGGAAACACACAAAGCGGTCACCCGTCTAAATGTATACCTAGCTCTAAACTGCTTAACTTAAAAACTTCGGTTTTAAGAAGAAATAAACTTAATTTTTAAGACCACCTAACTGTCTGGTTTTGTATATTTACTAAGCCGGGACTAGTAAATGTTTGCAACGTCATCGTCACACGGTGAACGGCCTCAAGTGTGGCGTACCAAATATCGGCCGTGATAAAGTAGTAATGACCTACGAGACTATCTAGTTAACCACAATTCAGAGCTGAGGTGATATTTCCGTTTTTATTAAATAATTCATAGAAGTGTGACCATATATATATATATATATATATATATATATATATAATCAGTAGAGTTATGCCAAATCTGAAATGTTTGTTTTTCTTTAAAATGACTGTCAATAATGTCTGATATTATTCTAATATTTTTTATACTATTTTATTTATTCAACTCTCTACTTCTCTCTTCCGAGATGTCTCCCATCCCAGCGCTCGAAGTCTGACAGAATAGTTATTTGCAAAAGACTATTAAACCGATGAAGAGTTGACAGTCACGGTGAAGACTTGTTGGTCTGAAAAGCATTGAAAGTCTTCAATAGTCGAGTTGAATATTTTTCATTACGCGCTTCGCTGAGGCTTTCAGCGGAGAAGGGCGCGCTATTAACAGGTCTCCAAATCAAAATATAGAAATTAGATATGACATATTCCTACGAGGGCATCGGTATGTTTTATGTGTGTATCTAACACTTATTATATTGATCTGACAGTAAGTAATAATGGATGGAATAAGATAGATAGATAGAGTGAGTGAGTGAGTGAGATAGAGAGAGAGAGATAGAGAGAGAGATGGATAAATAGAAAGTTACTACGAAACACTTTGGTGATATCACACGTGAACTAAATATAAAACAAATCATTCTACTCCTCTTTGTCCAATTACCAGAACTTTGTTTTGCAATGCCATATATATATATATATATATATATATATATATATATATATATAGTTAAAAATTAATGGTAAAATGAATGAATGAATAAAATGAGGAGGATAAATGAAAAATCCTTTCCAAGGGACCCCTCTCAAAAGTATTTAAACACTTTTTGAGAGTGGGGTCCCTGATAGAAAGTTTTTCTCATCTATTATTAGACTCCTTTGAAGCATCAAGTTAATATAATTATTTTATAAGTTATTAGAGTAGATAAAATCGGTCTCTTACCTTTGAAATATCTGTTGAGAATGGGTTTGAATTTTTATATGTATATATATCTAAACTCGTCTGGTTAACGTCCTGTGAATATTGCTACATTGTAACTATCTTGAATTCAAAATAAAAACGGTAAAATACAAGAATTTATTTACTTAGCTTTTTTTTTCAGTTGTAAAATAAAATATATTAATTTAATTAGATAGATCAGTAAATAAATAAAAAGATCATCTTTAATTATATATTAGAAAGATTGATGAATAATTTTAGAAAACTATATTTTATGAGTATTTTTAAATTTCAAA
>CM042146.1:83188264-83205764 GCA_023376005.1 Doryteuthis pealeii | reverse complement strand
CCCTACACCTATGGGTAAATAGTAGGTCGGACTGTGCTCTTTAACTTTGGCTAGGTAAGCGGTCTAGGGGAAGGAAAACTCTGAATTCAAACCTGGTAAACTCTGCTTAAGAAATTGACCTTGTGTCACATCCTACTCATGCGGAGAGGTTGGTTAATATATATAAAATATTATTCAAATGGTAATCCAGTCGTAACGTTCCTCGTGTGCCGTCGACAACTCTTCGCTTTGTTTCCCAGAATTCTTCGCTCTTCCGCCACCACTACAAGGAAACCCCCTTTTTAGGGAGTGGGGATTATTTCTCTTCAAGGAATACAGTTAGTATATTCTAAACCCCTACAACAGGACCGAATGACAATGAATATTTCTAAAAGAGTAGTTTATCCTGCATGGAAAATTTAATAACCATAACAGAACAGAGGGGATACAAAATATTATTCAAATGTTAATCCAGTTGTTAGTTTCCTCGTTTACAGTCGATAACTCTTCGCATTGTTTCCCAGAATTCTTTGCTCTTCCGCCACCACTACAAGAACCACCACCCTTCACATCCCCCACCGACCCTTAACGAAACGAAACCTTTTTCTCTGAACTTCCCTATCGTCTTGATACAACGCAGAAGTAGATCCGCCATTGAAATATCCCTGACTGGAGATTGGCTACCGAAACTGGACATGATGCACAAAATGTCCGTCGCTCAAAAACTGATCGATACGTAATCAAAGACAATAAATGTTTTAACGGCGTTTTCGCAAGTTATCTCCCCTCGTCCTGACATGGTCTTCTCTTATCTTCCTTCGGCTGTTGTGATTGGCTATCGTCAATCGATAAATCAATAAATCTGCTTATTGAACAAAAGAGGCCAAATGCTTTTATGAGATATCATTAGACTCGTCTACATTAAATAATCAAACGATATTATTTGGCTATTTGTTTCTGGTCATTTACTGTCAATCGTATCTCTTTTACACTTTGTGGACCTTTTGGATATTACCGATGTTTATTGAAGGGTATGGAATCAGTCTCGAAAGTAATGAAACTTTTTATATTTTTCGGGTTGGCAACTCTGATCAGTGTTTGTTCTTAAATACATGTAAAAAAAATCTCTTCTTATTTGCCTCTCATAATTAACGTATGACACTAAACGTTTTCTGATGTTGGGGCTCCTCTATGGCCTTATGTAATGTGGGGAACCCTTCATTGTCATTACTGTCAGGTACATCTGATGATGGTGAGGTTCCTGTTCTGGAGGTCTAGGGGAGTAAGGAGCACGCCTTCATCATCATTGCTCCCTGGTCCACTCTGACCGGGAGTGGTAGTACCTGTTAGGGTCCATCTATGGTTAAATAGAAAAATGTGTTTATAAAAAATTGAGTATCCATTAAGAATTTTTTTTTCAAAACTTTGCCAGCATTAAATGACCCCATCGAGGTTGATATGCTGTAAAACAAAACTACAAAACTCTCCAGTCTATGCTGACCCAGAGTGGTAGTACCTGTTAGTGTCATATAGATCTATGGGTCAAATTATTGGTATTTGATAGGAATACTTGATACCATATATCTCTGTGCAAATTGTTAGTATTAAGAATAGTTACTTGAAACTAAACGATATAAATGTGTGTAAGAAAATGATTTTTATTTAATAAAAGCGGTTACATGAAATCATAGAATTGTGCATAACTTATTAGTATTAGAGTGGATTGGTCGAAGCAATACAACAGTGTGCAAATTATTTATGTTAGATAGGAATACGTTATTATAAAAAAAGAAACTACACAAAATAACGTAAATAATCATCAACAACAGGTCATGTATATACGGAATATTGTAGATGTGTCAGGCATCTACAAACTTACTATTTAGGGAAGCTCCTGCATCTTAGGTTTTTTTATGTAGACGAAAATGATTACCAAATATTGTATTGTATCGCCATCTTCGAACAGGCAGCTCATCTTCTTCCAATGATGATCCTCCCTATTGTTCCATTAGGATGAATAACACGAGACTTATTTTTCAGTACACATAATCTTATTAGCTTTATGAAGTGTTCTTCTCATATATTATCCGTGCCGCGTAGCAGGAGGAAAACATATGAAAAAAGACTGGACATGGAATCTTCAAACTTTTAAAAATCAGAGTGAATAAGCAAAAAATGCCGAAATAAATTTTAATTTATATTTCAACTAAGTTGCTCATGAGTAAGTAAATCGCCGGGGTGGCCTAATGTCTTGTATCATCCAGACAGCGAGGGAGTCTATCTCCTTTTCACTAGCGCTAGACCAAAGAGATTGTTTTGGGCGTCTGAGGTGGAGCGCTACACCTACCATCATCTCCTCCGTTGATCACACTGTGTTACTCATACACTGAGTTATCGAGGGCCGGTATCGAACCAGGAACCTTGTGGCTTCATAGTCAGACGCTCTACCGACTGATCTAAACCGGCCCTCATATATTCATTTATCTATAATACTCCGGATATGTAAAAATACATAGGCAAATCTTTAAGTACGTTTGAGTTCTCAATTTCGGCTGAATCCTATCAAGGAAACACTTGATACCATCCACATATATATACATATATGTGTGTCTGAGTTGTGTGTGTGCATATATATATATATATATATATATTATATATATATATAATAAACAGAAACATATATATAATATATATATTATAAACAGAACAGAAACAGAAACAATATATATATATATATATTAATAAACAGAAACAGCAATTTGGCTTTAATATATTATATATATATATATATATATATATATATATATATATAAAGCCAAATTGCTGTTTCTGTTTATTAATCAAATATTGATTAGATTTTTCGGAAACACTTTAAGCGATCAGGGTTTGTTTTGTTGTTTTTTTTTAAATTGATAGACGGACATTTTTCGATTTTTGCCATAACTCATTTAATAAGCCAGCTAAATTATATGTGTCATCGTTCTAAAGTCTGTTAGGCATTTTGTAATGGTCTTTAATACTACATCAAGTGACAATTTCATTGCTAAGCAAACGTTTCGTACAATAGATGAGCTCGATAAAAAAAAGAATCTACCACTACTTTCCAAATGTCTGGTGTCACATTAGTTACGAAGTCTCTAGCAATAGATATTGATTTTTAAAACCGTTAGCATCGATTTTCGCCCGAACACATGCTGAATGAGAAGATCAAAACATGCTTGACTAAGATAACTTCAATAATTTTGAAAAGAACCGTTATCATACAAAAGGATTGTTCTGGTTATTTTTTGTTGTTGTTGCTATTTTATTTATTTATTTATTTATTGCAATTGCTACATTTCGGTCGATCGGTTTTACGGCCATCTTTAGGTGAACGATTAGTTTATATATACCCAACTCCTCCACCACAAGTAGGATGAGACACAAGCTCAATTCACAAACGGAGTATTTATTTACTCCGACACATGGTCAAATCTTGAGCAGAGTACAGCTGGTTTGAATTCAGAGTTTTCCTTCTCCTAAACTGGTCGACTAACCAAGGCTAGAGGACTGAATCTGTCCAATCTTATTTTTACTTGTTTATTTATTCAATTTTTAAACGACATCATTTTGGATCGGTCGGTTTTATGGTCACGTTTAGTGAACGATTAACATGTATTTAAATCCAAAATAAAAATGAATTCAAAATTAATTCGGTAAATTCCATTTACCCAACGAATTGTCATCGGAGAAGCACAAGATAATTGCCCATTCCTAAATAGAAAATCGTTTTATTTTTAGGGCCGGTTTAATTCAGTCGGTAGAGCGTCCGCTTCAGAACCACAAGGTTCCAGGTTTGGTACCGGCTCTCGCCAACTCAGTGCATGAGTAGGACAGCTTCTGTGCGGTAAAGTGGGGAACTCATAGTAGGTGTGGCTCTGCATCTCAGACGCAAACAAATCTACCTGGTCTAGCGCTAGTGAAAAGGGGATAGGCTCCCTCGCTGTCCGCCTGATACCAACAATAGGCCATTCCGCCAACTTTTTCTTTACTTATCAATAAATAAACAGTTTAATTGTAAAACAAACAAAGCAACCTTATATTTAGAAGGATCACAAAGACCTGATGAGAAAGAGATAACAAAATCCAGGCATTGATCTCAGTTGATTTCTAAAGATAAATATGCAAATTAGATTTCATCATTTCGCAATAAACTCTTATATTTACCAAGATACAAGAAAGATGAATACGAGATTGGTCTAGAAAGTGATGGGATTGATTTTTCTTTGTAAATTTTCAGGTCGGCAACCCTGGCTGAAAATTAGCTAATCAATGGCTGACATTGAACATGTATGAAAATATTGACTTCCTTTTTGCCTCTGAGAATTCACGTTCATTGGAGTAATATTGACTTATTTCAAGTGCATTTCCTTCAGTGTACCTCAGAAATGGAAGACAGGATGTCACTTTCAAAGTCAAAGTGACAGAAATATTTATCAAGTTAACACAGATTTATAGAAATTACGTTTTACAACTGAGATTTTTAGGTGGCACGTAGATTTTAGATGGGCGATGTAATAGTTAATCGACAACCCGACGGACGATGAAACATGCGACAAAAGTTTGGATTTTTCCCTCATATCCTCTTTATGTTTAGTGATGATGGAATGAGTCATACTATTGAAGTCAGTTACCGCAGCTAAGTAGAACTTTTTCTTCACAATGGTGAGTATCATTGTTTCTACAGTGATGAACGTGATTACTGACGAATTAACATTCGATCAGGCTGACAACCTGAAAATTTTTAAAAATTATCAATTACAAGTTCGGTTGGTAGAGGATCCGCCTCGGAAGTACAAGATTCCGGGTTCAATACCGGTCCTCGTTAGCTCAATGCGTGAGTAGCACGGCTTGGATCTGTTTGGTAAAGTGGGGAGCTGATGGTAGGTGTGGCGCCTCGCCTGAGACACAAAAGAATCTCCCTGTGTAGCTTTAGTGCAAAGGGGATTGACTTCCTCCCTGACAGGTTGATACCAACAATAGGCCACTCCGTTTACTTTCGCGCAACACCGTGAACAATTTTTCATTTACTCCCGAAAGAATATTCCTGTGGTATCACAGCTCTCTCATCCGTTTAATCCAACTGTTTTTCTTTTATCCAAAAAATCAAAACCACCCCTGTGGTCACAATTTGAGAATTGTTAAGGAGATGGCGCTGCTAGATAGGTAAAACTATTTATCAACAAATTATTAATTTAAAAATCATATATACAAAAATCAAGTGGGTGATTTATATATATATATATATATATATATAGTTTCTGATATTTCTTTCTTTAATGCTTCATACAAATGCCCAAACCTGATATATGTACCGCCCACAAACGGATACATATACCAAAATAATCTCATATATATATATATATATATATATATATATTATATATATATGTGTGTGTGTGTGTGTGTGTGTGTGTGTGTGTATAGGTAAATGTTATCAAGTGTTTCCGTGATAGGAATCAACCAGAATTGAGAACTTAAACATACTGATAAAGATGTTGCGTATATACATATAATACATATCAGTTTATGTGTATATTTTTCATATAAGGTGTATATTATGAATAAATAAATATGAAAACCTTAATTTATCATAGATAAATTTATTTCGGTGACGTTTGGCTATTCAAGTCTGATTTTTTTTTTTTTAAATCAGACTTGAAGAGCCAAAAGGTCGCCGAAATAAATTTTTCCTGATAAATTGAGGTGATAATTCATATATATATATATAATATATATATATATATATATATATATAATATATCGTAGGGGTTGCCTAATGTCGGTATGAGCCATACAGCGAGGAGGTCTATCTCCGTTTCACTAGCAATAGACCAAGGAGATTGTTTTTTGCGTGTGTGTGTATATATATATATATATATATCCAACAAGATTTGATATGGCATGAAACAAAATAATCAACTAACCCAACCAACTAACGGTTACCCCTGTTTTAATCATATATGTGCTAGAAGGCGGTATCTGAGGGTCTTAGTGTCTTCGTTATGACGTTAAATTGTATTTAATTGTGATGTTTTAAATCTGGAAATCCGGGGAGTGTGGCGTACCTCTTCATTGTCATTACTCCCAGGTCCACTCCGACCCAGAGTGGTAGTACCTGTTAGAGTCCATCTACGGGTTAAATACATCAAAATGAGTTTTGAAAAATGTATTTTTTAAAAAAATTGATACCCAGTAAGAATGAAATAGAACTAAACGTTTTCGACGTCGAATAACCCAAGTGTTGAAATGCCGTAAAACCAACCAAACAACGGTAAATATATATGTTTACACTATCCATTTCATTATTTAATAGACTGACTTTCTAAGTTAACTTGTAAGCGACAAACACGCTTGCATAAATAGCGGTTATTTTGTAATACTAATCACTATGTAATGTAGGCACACTCACGGACAGGCCAACAAATATCTATATATGATACGAAAACTTTTTCGTAGTTCAAATCAAAGCGAGAATGCTTGCTAAGCAGACAGTTGAGTTCGAGCGTGTATGAACAGGAGGATAGAGAAAGTCAGCACCAGCGACGTCTGGTGGGCAACAATTGCACTAAGGCAACACGGAAGAGGCGGCCATTATTCCCGACTGAATGACCATCTAATATAAAGGGACGACAGAGCTAATGTGCTAGGTGCAAACAAGCGATGTCCATTGATGCAGGATAGACACGCTGTATCTGATTTGCCTATAACTAGAGGCACGCACGAATTTTCAAGGGAGATAACTTTTATGCAGCAACCCACAAGTTATTGGTCGGGACAACATGTCTGCGATAGAACGGTAAATAAATGCTAGTGATTAGATACAGTATATGATATAAATGCAAATAACAAACGTAGTGAATGCCAAGTTGATATATATATATATATATATATATATATTTTTCCAACGAATTTTTTCATTCAAAATAAATGTTCACTCGGATGAAGGTCGATTCTTCTATGTGTGCGAAATATTTTCACACACATAAACTGACCGAAACACATGTGTAAGTGATATCGATTAATGTAATATCGATTAAATTCATTTTATCCATCTACATTTCTTTTCTTTACTCATTTTTCCTCATATATATATATATATATATATATATATATGTGTGTGTGTGTGTGTGTGTGTAGTAGCAAAAAAGTCATGAGAATCCGTTTTGTTGGCCCAATCAGATGATGATGATGATGGAAATAATACAACCTTGATTTTTTTTGGCTTTAAAGAAATTAACTTTTTTCCACAAATGTTTGGTATATACTTATTTATGGGCAACACGACTGCAGTATTCTAATATTATTTTTTACTCAGATAGATAGATAGAATACCGTTAAGTCACGCTGAAAGTACTGGTTCCGGCTAGATTACTGAAGTTAACCAGCGATGAGCCTGTTCCATATTTAATTGGGTGACCACTTAGTGTGAATTGTAAGCAATTTGAGTCATTTGCTCATCAAAATGACTTGATTCGGCATTAAATGACCCAAAAAGGGTTGATATGCTGTAAACAAAACAATCAAGATAGACTTATGGATATATAAATGATAACATATTCTGATATATAAGTAGCAGACTAATAGATAGATAGATAGATAGATAGAAAAAGCAGACTGGATAGATAGATAGAGATGTGATAGATAGATAGATAGATAGAAAAAAGCAGACTGTGATAGATAGATAGATAGATAGATAGATAGATAGATAGATAGATAGAAAAAAGCAGACTGTGATAGATAGATAGATAGAAAAAAGCAGACTGTGATAGATAGATAGATAGATAGATAGATAGATAGATAGAGATAGATAGATAGATAGATAGATAGATAGATAGATATAGATAGATATATGAAAAGCAGAATGAGATAGATAGATAGATAGATAGATAGATGAATAGATATTATAGATATTATATTTAATATATGGCAATCCTAGCGATATGCATAAGGATTTTTATCTTCCTGCAGACAAATAGCACGATACTACAAGTGCGCAAAGCTTCAATGTTTATTCCCTTCATCTGTCAAGTTCATCAATCGCAATGGAGACCCCCGGGGCAAAACATCTGATCACGTGACATTTCTCAACGAATCGACAAAGCGTTTCAAAGATTCGTCTTTCGCGTGCATCACGGCAACGTTAGCAACCATAAAAAAAGAAAAGATTTTTTTAGGTTGTGGACGGGGACTGGGCGCACCGGCCTTTGTCCGAGTGAAGTCAATATTGAATTCTCTGGTCAGGAGGACTCTCACCCCACCGCAGAGCGCATAAAATTTAGTCGCATATGATTAAGCTAATAGAATCGGGTATCCCATAGATGTTCGATGACGACTGCAACTATTATTTGAGAGATTACTGTTACGATTTTTGTGGCCATCCTTAGGCTTCAAGCGAAAGCACTCCCCAGACGAGATCCCTTGTGTTAAGCAGAATGCGAACCTTTGTGAAGAAACCTTTGGTTGTTCCTTGGTGTCCCTTAATGTTGGGTATGATCCTTTGATTGTAGATCCGTTCGTCAATGTCGAATAATGTGCAAATGAACGGCTGATCATATCGACGATTAAATAGTTAACTAACTACGTATTCGAGCTGTTGATTGGCTGTGGTTTAAACCACATGACCGTGCCAAGTCTATAAGTTTAAGTGGTGGATTCCATCAAGCCTTATATACAAAAAACTCGTTGGAAGTGCGTGGTGTAATGGTTAAAGTCATGGGAAATAGACTCGTCTCCCCGAGTTCAAATCTGGACGTGGTAATTGCATTTCACTTAGCGCTAATACCTTTGGAAAGGTATGAATCCTACTCTCCCTCCAGCTATGGGTAAATAGTAGGGCAGATTGGGCTCTTTAACCTTGGTTAGGCAACCGGTCTAAGAGAAGGAAAACTCTGAATTCAAACCTGTTGAACTCCGCTTAAAAACTGATCTCTAATCCTGCTCTTGCGGAGTGGTTGGTATATAATGGACTCTCTCGTCGATTTTCGGCGTATGAGGGTTTATACACACAATGAACATCCACACAGGGATTTGTTTATAGTGATGAAGGCTTGTGTTGGACCATCCACACTTTTTGGCACAGTTGGTTGGTATATATATATATATATATATATATATATATATATATACAAAAAAAACTGGAACATTTTGTCGGCGGGGCTTTGAATACATTGAGTGTATCTCCTGCAGAGGAATAAAACCAGAGCCCTCCCACAAAAGGGTTGTCATGTACATGGCACAAAACAGCAATCATGTCTGACCATCTTTTTAATATCTGGGTGGAATTGGTGTATAATCCACTAAAGATTCTAAAACGAGGAATTTCTGCATTACTTAGTGCCATATTCTTATTCCTGCTGCTACTGTTTGTTTAAAAAGAAACAATGGAAAGATCTCAACAGTCCCTACCTGATGACGGCACTAAGTAGTGCAGAAAGTACTCGTGTTAGTACCTTTGTGGATTCATACACCAATCCCAAATTGATATTAAAAAGATGGCCAGACATATAGAAAGGATTGAAAATAAACACGTCAAACAAGAATTGTCCGTTGAGTTCAACAAAACACATATATATACATATATATATATATATATATATATATATATATATAAAGTAAAAGTAAAGTCGTCGGGATGGCCTAAAGTCAGTATCAGCCAGACAACAATCCTCTTTTTACTAGCGCTAGACCAAGGAAATTGTTTTTTGGCGTCCTCACTTTACCGCACAGATCCCTGAGTTGGCGAGGGCCGGTATCGAATATATATATATATATATATATATATATATAATGTGTGTGTGTGTGTGTGAAAAAGTATGTTAATATGTCGATTTAGCCGCAGCGCACGTGCTGCAACCTTTTGATTAAAGTAATTGATCAATCCAGACTAACCGTATATAATAATATAAGATTTTCCAATATAATTTGATCGATCCATCATTGATCTTCTCAACTTTCTAGATAATTTTCCCCGCGACTCAACACACCAGCATCAGTCCTTCCCTTACAATCCACATTATCCTCTGCTGAAAAGCCTCGGACCACACCCAACCACCCCAGCCACACAAGCCCCCCCCCCCGTTTCAAAGCGAACAGGTTCGAATTCCTTGTCAACATAATTATCGATCAGAATATATTAAAGTTTGGGAAGGTGTAGGGGAGGTCTGGGGGTAGAGGGTTTATTTATGAGGGAGCGGGGGGGGGAACAGCGTTTCAATAAGAATATTTGTTTTGGTTGCTTTGTAGGTTTTTCAGGTGAGGGTGGAGATTCATATCTTTTCTGTACGTCACACTTACAACCACTCAGTTATCTTTCTTTCTTTATTAATTTTGAATCAAAAATTGAAAAATGGCGCTTTGTTGTTTATTCAGTTATTTGCATGAAAAAAATAACACGTGCCTCTCGGGCATTTCTTTTTTTTAGCGGGAAAAAGGGCGCCAGTAATTCAAAAATTCATGTTCATGATATATTCGTACACACACAAAAGGTACCACCAAAAGGAACTTGACCCAAAAAAATCTTCATTAATGATTTTTTTTTAAAAAGATAGAAAATAAGGTTCTTATTTTTTAGTGATTTCTTTAAAAAAATGTGTCATCATCATGGCTTGGTTTCGTGAATTAAGATTAAGAAGGTTGACCACACTGACAGCTGGCATGCTCGTAGATAATAAGTCCTATGTGCAAAAGGTAAATACGGTCGCAGCGACTGCAGCTGAAGGCCCGGTCAGGGTTTGATGGCATTGTATTGTTTTATACAATTTTATTTTATTTCATTTTATTTTATATTAAAATAATTTTGAATACAATAAACGAATTTGATCGAAACACATGTTCACAAATTACAATAATAAATTTCATCCATACCAAAGTATATATTTTTTTCTTCCAATATATATATATATATATATATATATATATATATATCGTTTGGTATAATGTTAGGAGTACGAGGCCACCCGTTGAGGATCGCAAAACAGTAACAATGGTACGTGAAATATGTCATTACACTACGCTAGGCACTGCTTGAATAGCTCAGCAGGGCGTAGATTCGGCACATATCTATCTATCTATCTATCTATAGACAACACACACACACACACACATATATATATATATATATATATATATATATATATATGTGTGTGTGTGTGTGCATATCCATCTACTCAAATATTTTTTTTTATATTTTATATTCATATACGGTCGGATTTATAATTCAATTATCTCTTATATATATCTATGTACATGTATTTACATCTTTCTCAGTATGTAAATTTCTATCTCAGTCCGTACATATCCATCTATCTATCCTTCTCAGTACCTATGTATCTGTCTATCTACCTCAGTACGTACATATTTATCTTTATATCTTACTCAGTACGAACATATCTATCTATCTATCTCAGTACGAACATATCTATGTATCTATTTATCTATCTTTCTCAGTTATTACATATCTATCAATCTATTCTTCTCACTACAAACATAGCTCTCTATCTATCTCAGTACGAACATATCTATGTATCTATCTATCTATCCTTCTCAGTACGTACATATCTATCGATCTATTTTTCTAACTACGAACATATCTCTCTATCTTTTTCTCAGTATGTACATATCTATCTATCCATATCTCACTATATACATATCTATCTATCCATCTATCTACCTCAGTATATATATATATATATATATATATATAATCTATCTATATGTACATATCTATCTATCTATGTATCTATCTAAGTATGTACATATCTATCTATTCTCAGTACGTATATATATCCATCTATCCCAGTACATACATATCTATCAATATATCTATTTCTCCGAGTTAATTCAAATTAGTCTAATTCTTAGAGCAATTCTATTGCCTACACTAGCACCCAGCAAATTCAATCTGATTTGAGTCTAGAACGAAAATGTCACGAAATGCAAGATGAAAAAAAGTAATTCTAATGTTTTTTTGTTTATTTTTTTCATTTAATTAAAGTGGAAATTAGTGCAGTCTGTGGCTGTCCGTTCTTGAAACTTGAAAAAAAAGTCGAAAATCGATGAGTTTATCACTTGATTTCATAGGATGTAGGAAATAGACAAATATGTATTAGCAATATTTATCATTTCAATAAAGCAGGCCTGTTTTTATTCGTCTTCCACCGTATCTCAATGAAAATAGGGAGGGTAAAAAACGATACTAATGCACACATAGGGACGGCATGGTCGGCTATAAACAGATTGTCCGTTATATATATTTACCAACCCCTCCGTACGAGTAGGATGTGACACAAGGTCAATTTCTTAAGTTTAACAGGTTTGAATTCAGGGTTTTCCTTCTCCTAGACCAGTTGCCTAACCAAGGTCAAAGAACCCAGTCTGCCCTACTATTTACCCATAGCTGGAGGGAGAGTAGGATTCATACCTTTCCCAAGGTATTAGCGCTAAGTGAAATGCACATCCAGGATTTAAACTCGGGGAGACGAGTCCATTTCCCATTACTTTAACTATTACACCACGCGCTTCCAGACTGTCCGTTATATGGAAATAGGATCTCACCTGCAAGTTAAAGCGACAATTCTTCCATTCCATGGTGGTATCACTGCTGCTCTAGGAATAAACCACTTGGACCTTGATAAGGCGTCTGGAGAGTAGGCTAGATGTGGCGGGCGATCTTGAACAAATCGTGGAAACAACAGCTATACGGCCACCTGCCCTCTATCACACAAACCATCCGAGTAAGACGGACAAGACATACTGGACACTGCTGGAGAAGTAAAGATGAACTTATAAGTGACGTCCTCCTATGGAAACCAGCACATGGACATTCAAGTGCGGTTCGTCCAGCAGAGACCTACATAGAATAACTTTATGCAGTCACTGGATGCTGCACGGAGGACCTACCAGGGACAATGAGTGATAAGGAGTTGCAGAGAGGTTGTCATGGATATCCGTAATTCTTTGCCATTGTGTTTCAAATCAAGATTATCTTTTATCCCTTCTTGGCTGTCAAAATAACCACAGCTTGTGCTCGGGCTGACAGCATAGAAGGTTGGCTATGGACGATCTATTGCTCGACAAAGGACTTACTACTATCTCATAATTGGTCTGAGTAACGAGTGTACTGAACATTGCACAGTACATTTGACCTCAGTAAGACGTTTCTGCATATATTTGTTACTGGTTTCGCTGAGGCTATGTACACGGGCCTTATCTAACTTAGAGCACCTGTTGTTAATAAGTAATCACCCATTTAAGTTATGTGCAAGCTTATTGATGCTGACTTTTAAAAATAAAGGCAGCCTAGATTTTACCTCAAAGCTGCAGCGTTGGTTTGGTTTGTTTGGTTTGGTTTTGATTTGATTGTTCTGGTTTGGTTTACTTGTTTAACGGCGCTTCAACAGCTTATGGCTTATTAATCAAACCATTCAAGCAGTCCGAGCAAACCAAGCAATGAATACTCCGATGTTGGCTGACCAGCAAAAGGTTACATTTATCAATTACATTTATTAAGTCTATTTAGACACTTGATGCCGTCTAGAAGACTCAATAGCAGTGAACAATAATTACCGTTGCCAAGAGAGATTTTAAAAAATACGAGCTGTCAGCATGCCTTGATTATGATTATTATTATTATATTATTATTATTATTATTATTATTATTATTATTTGTTCCTTTTGAGTTTTCACATCAGCATTAGCTGATGGTCTTTCACTGGAGTCTGAGTGACAGCAAGTCTCCTCAGGTCTCCATGACTCTTCTGAGTATTCTGGCTGATTGCAGCAGTGCTGTGTTCTGAATGGTATCAATCCTTCCTCTGATTTCCAAACCCTTTTCTAATCCTTTTGGGACTGTTCCAAGTGCACCAACTACAATTGGTATCACTTTGACTTTCATATTCCATAACTTTTTCAGTTGTCTAGCAAGGTCCAGATATTTGTTCATTTTTTTCATTTTCCTTTAGCTTCACCCTGTGATCTGCTGGGACTGCAAAATCCACCAGTTGACAAGTTCTTTCCTTTTTGTTTATCAGCACTAGGTCTGGTCTTCTTGCTGGGATAAGGTGATCCGTTTTTATTTCAAAGTCCCAGAGAATTTTATGCGTTTCGTTCTCAAGAACAGATTCTGGTTTCTGGAACAGATTCAGATTATTATTATTATTATTATTATTATTATTATTATTAGCTGTACACGCGTCTTTTAAATCTAGAATAATACATTTTAACATTGAAAATATAATTCGATTCAGTCTTTATACTTTTTGATCAATGCTGGTAAACTCAGAAGCATAGTGTTTATAGATATATGTACGCTTTGATAGGCAGAACAGAATTAGGACACGAAAAAGAAAAAGCAACGATATATGTGTTAGAGGAACATAGGAAATAAAAAGACAAAATACAGTAAACGAGAAGATGAAAAACGGAGAGAAAAAAATGAAGAACAAATAAAAGAACTAAATAGTTTTTTAGCCACGTGTTGCAGAAAACTGAGTAAATACCAAGAACGAATAAATAAAATCAAGAACAGGATATGACAAAAAAAAGGGAAAGAAAAAAATATATAATTAGGCAAATAGAGTGCGGATAATGCAGCATTCACTTCCCGGGGCATCGTTCTTTTGCCGCCAAATTTCATCTCTTAAGTAAATAAACTCAATCGGATTAGCGTCGTCGCACGTTGAAATTCTTGGCGCAAAGGAAAAGACGCGGGAAAGAGTTTCTGAAAATGTCGTTATTTTCATCGGTGAAAATCATTGATTAACTTTTGGGAAGTCTTTTTCTTGATTTGCTTAGCTTTGCTTTATCTTACAGAACTTGATACTCCTAAAGAGTCAATTATTTGGGGGACAGGTCATGATAGTTGAAGGTTGAGTAGTACCTTTATTTTTTTTTTGTTTTAAATAACTCTTCATAGTCTGCCCTATGGTCATAAGGTGTTTTCAGTAGTCAATGTTTGCAAGCAACTATCCATCTATCTATTGGCTGATTAACCTCTGTGAACAAAGCAAAACAAAAAACAGCGTTGAAAAAGAGCATTCAAATCCCAAATTCAAAATAATACCTGTTATAATTTGCATTTCATCAATATGTCTTAATCATGACAACTATAAAGTAAAAGGTAAAGTCGACGGGGCGGCTTAAAGTCGGTATCAGCCAGTCAGCGAGGGAGTCTATCCCCTTTTTAATAGCGCTAGACCAAGGAGATTGTTTTAGCATCTGAGGTGGAGCGCCACGCCTACCATCAGCTCCTTACTTTACCGCACAGATACCTGTGCTACTCATACGCTGAGTGGGCGAGGACCGGTATCGAACCTTGTGGTTTCTAGCCGAACGCTCTACCGACTGAGCTAACCCGGCCCATAATCTGAAATAATCAGTTGGTCTGATGTATTGTAAGACGTATTTCAAGACCTTTCCTCTGACAAGTTTCTCTACTCTTCTTTAATCTCCTGCACATTAGGTGCAGAAATAATATTTCAAGTTTCAATATACATATTGTTATTGTTGCATCAATTAAATCATGGTTTTTGAAATAGCATGAGATTTGCTATGATACAATGTATACATTTTTATTATAAGCTGAAATAGTGTAAAACAAAGGTTTTATTTTAATTTTTCTGTTGAGTTTACTTATTACATTTAAATATATTCTAAAATTTTTAAAACAACTAATTATGGACCAAGTATTACAAATTCAAAGAATTTTACTTTTTATCTTCATAGACGAGGCTATTTGCATTTCGCATAGCGCTCGTACATTTGGCAAAGGTATGTATCTAACTATTCTCCCTCCAGCTATGGGTAAATAGTAGGACAGCTCTCTTTAACCTTGGCATGGCAACCGGTTTATGAGAAGAAAAACTCTGAATTCAAACCCGTTAAACTCCGCTTAAAATTTCATCTTGTCGCACACACATACACACACACATACACATGCACACATATAAATACAATATATATATATATACACACACATACATATATAAATATGTGTGTGTGTATATATATATATATATATATATATATATATAATATATACACACACACATATGTATATATATACATATTCTGATATATATATATATATATATATATATATATATATATATATATATATATATATATATATATATATATATATCTTTTCGAGATGATTGAAATAGAACAGCGATTGATGAAGTGCTTGATAATAATATATTGGGTTGCAGTTGAAGGAGAAGGATTTGAAGTAAAATAAAGGCGAGCATACTAATGTCTGAATTCATTGATTGTGCATTTGCCGCGCTCTGGGCGTTCCATAAATGTGGGCTCGCGTCAATGCTGTCTCAATACGACAACTGATTATATACAAAGGAGAGGTCCATCACTCAGGACATGGAGTCCGAATCACGAAATATAAGCATTTATTCAAACTGCGTGTCTTGTATGAAGGCGTTATTGTTCGTCACGTTGATTATAGGTCTGGTCTTTTAAAGTCGATGAGATACGGTTGTATATATATCCCATTTTTCTGATCAGTCGTTGCTTCTATAGATTTAAGTATGGGTGTGTATGGTCATTCGACATAAAGAAGTTTTATTGTTGTTGTTTTTTTTGGGGGGGCGTAGGATTAATAGCCATTTATTTAAGCATTAATCCATTGATTGTTTTCATTCAAAGAACAGAAATGCACCAACTGAACCTGTTAACGTATCTCAATATACAAAACGGCGTAGAAATATACGGGGTATTCCCCGTGGACTAGTGGCAAATTTTCTGGACTGCTACATTGTATTTTTGGTTTGGTTTTGTTGAAATTGTGAATTATTTCATCATATTTCAATTACCTTCTGTTACTATACAAATTTTAATTTTTGAATATCTTCCCAAATATGAATAAAATCATAATTAATTTTGTTCAAAAAACAAGCCCTGGTGATAGTGAATGTGTGTGTGTGTGTATATATATATATATATATATATATATATATATATATATATATATTTGGGAGAATATGTGCTTTTTTTTATTTTTTTAAATTTTAGTCAGACCTAATTTTTGAAAGTTAATTCATTTATGTTTAATTAGGCGGGATGTCGAAATATATATTCAGAGATTGATTTTTTCGATTTGTTTAGCCTCACATTTAAGTAGTTTAAATCCCGCCTAATTAAACATAAATGAATTAACTTTCAAAAATTAGGTCTGACTAAAATTAAAAAAAAAAAAGAAGCACATATTCTCCCAAATATACTGTCGGCTGAAAATAGCTAAAAAGTTGTTTACATATATATATATATATATATATTTGTCGTAAATTGTTTGATTTTCGAAGTTTCCTCCGGACATACACATATACACAACTGCCCTTTATATATGTATAGATTGATATGAATAGATAGATAGACAATATCTGCTGTGATTCTAGTTGTAGGCTTTAATCTTAAGTTATAAATATTCATCAGACTATTCATGTAAAACTTACTAATATGAATTCAGAGA
>CM042146.1:83120764-83183264 GCA_023376005.1 Doryteuthis pealeii | reverse complement strand
ATTCCTTTCTGTTTTATTTTATTTTATTTTAATATTAATATTAATTGTTAAACATTCTTTATTAAATTTAATACCAATAATAAATGGAAGTTGGCTATTACGTTCACTTTCGGATTAATACTCTGGGAAAAGAATGGTATTTACACAAGCCGTTCGCTACTGGTAGGATGTGACACAAGGTTGCATTTATGGGGCATCCAGCAAAGATCGAAGTCGCTAATTAGTAGCAATGGGTCTGCGAGAATAGATTACTAACCATTACACCATGATGGGACCCCTTACTCTTGGAAAACGTACGAACACTCTTATCCTCAGCTATGGGTTGAACAATCCCACTTCTGTTCTACAAGGATAGTTTTGGCATTAATTAACCCATGAATGTTGATATGCCATTAAACAAAAAACCAAAGTAAACCAAATAATTTATCTATATTTTCAGGTAAAACACACACACACACACACACACACACACACATATGAATATATATATATATATATATATATATATATATGTGTGTGTGTGTGTGTGTGTGTGTGTGTGTGTGTACATTTCAGGTTATCTTTTTTTAAGTTGTATAGTAAAAAGCTTTGGGGTTAGGAACAATTCATTAGAGAAGTCGACCCAAAAATATAATGTACTCTATTCGGTGGTCCCCAGGGCTGATTTAAACATTTCGTTCGTGTGAGGTCAACAAACTATCTATTGGGGGGAAAAATGTTAATCTGATGTTTCTGAGACGCCCTAGCTCTAAGGTAAAAATGGATAAACCAACAAATAAATAACTATGTTTTACCCACGCATACAAACACATACACATACACATATCACAGAAGTACATAATTCAGAAACAGATCTACATGCACACACAAAGACTAACGCACAAACATATAAACACAAATATTTGGGAGAAATAAAAGCTATAAATTAAAAGACATATTAGACATTTATGTACAAAATAAGTGCAGATAAACATACATAGGGCAGATATACACACATATACTCATATATATATATATATATATATATATATATATATATATATATATATATATATATACTCATATATATATATATACAAACAAAGATATATATACAAACACACATATATATACATGCATACATATATATACATACATACACACTCATATATAAACATACATAGGCACCTCACGAGGTGTAATAGTTAGCAAGCTAGATTTGCCGACCATTGTTATTGTGTTATTGTTAGTGACCGATTCTCATTGGGCACCCCATACTTCTGGCCTTATGCCACTTCTAAGCTTAGGTTGGCAAATAACTATATATATATATATATATATATATATATATATATATACACATTAAAACCTGAGATTTTATAGATAAAAACATGTATGCAAAATATGAAAAAAAACAAGGGATTCAAAGGTTGATTTTATTAAAACATTCCGATTTTTATATTAGACAATAATTCATTATCATCATCATGTCGCGCTGTTAGCACGGATATCCATGACAATCTCTTTCCATCCGTCCCTATCATTCATCATTCTCGGGAGGTCCTCTATGCAGCATCCTGTATTCGCACAAAGCTGGTCAATGTACGTCTTTGCTGGTAGGCCCACACTGGCGTGCCCATCTTGCATAGCGCCTCGTCACGGTACTAAATTGCAATAGTTTTATCTTCGTTGTAAGGGATGACAATAACACCAAAGTTATCCTCCAGAAGTTTATTGAAATAAATTCAAGCTTCTTAACTTCGAGAGAGAGGGTCAGTTTAATCAATATATTCAGTCTTTACACTTTCGGTCCTTCAATTAAATTTCTGGGCAACAAGCTTTTTCAGTTGGTAAATATTAACGCTAGCTTTTCCGACACCCTACTACACGAGGTCCCGCTCGGCCGACTACTGACTCCGATCCCTCACTCTCTCCTCGCGTGACTGCTCTGACGACTCTGACCTGACCTGTCTGAAGCCCTAAGTTCTTTTATCTTCCTAGCTACACCCACGTATTTTTATCTCCTGATCTGATAACGGGCTGTTGTAAAAACTTCTTTGTTTAATAAAACCAGAAATTCATATTTCCGTTTGTACAATATATAACACCCATAGAACAATTTAGGTAATTAGGCAGTAATATCTCCTCCACAGAAAACGATGTTAATGCACGCATAGGAAAGACATGGTCATATGGAAATCCAAACTCACAGACAAGTTAAAGAGGCAATTCTTCCAGGCCGTTGTCGTGTCAGTACTGCTGTACGGCTGCACGACCTGGACCCTAACGAAGCGACTAGAGAATAAACTAGATGGGAGCTGCACAAGAATGCTGCGGGTGATCCTGAACAAGACGTGGAAACAACACCCCACGAGAAAACAGCTGTACGGCCACCAGCCACATATTACCCAAACCATCCGAGTAAGACGGATAAGACACGCAGGACATTGCTGGAGAAGCAAGGAAGCTCTCATAAGTGACGTCCTCCTGTGGAAGCCAGCACACTGGCACGCCAGACAATAATTAAGGCATCATTAATATGTGATTATGTAACTTCTGAATAATATTCAATATAGATATGGAAAAAAAAAGAGAGACAAAACTTAATTTCAAAATCATGTGATGTAATTTGTGTGCGAAATTATTTTTTTTTTAATTGTGTGTAAAATTATTTGTAAAAATGTTGCTCATTTAATTACTCTTACTTCATATTTGTGAAACCATCTTTTTCGCACACTGGATGACTATATATATATATATATATATATATATATATATATAGTCATCCACAGATATAGAGTTTCATCGTATCACGTCTCTTCAGGCTACCTCCAGATGGAAACCCGATCGATTCCTCATCAGTCAGGTTGCTTAACCACTCGGCCATCGTCACCTAGAAAACGATAATTTCACTGATCTGCATATATGTAAAGACAACCAGAAGACCACCAGAAAGTACTTCATTCCTTTTATAGGAGAGCGTTGCCTTTTTAAGCTTAGTTGGCGGTCGTCAACGAAATCCCCCCCCCAAAGTGCTCACATATCTATCTATCTATCTATCTCTCTCTCTATATATATATATAGAGAGAGATGATATGAGAGAGGAGGAAAAGGGAAAGAGAGAGGAAGACAATTATGTATACAACGCATCAGAAACAAGTAAGCCTACACACATGCTGGTGCATACAGATACACAGACGAGAGAGTATCATTATCATTTTTCCTTAATTGGATTGTCTTATTCATATTCTATTGTTCTTATATTGCTCTATTGTATGCGCCCTGATTTTCGTAATTTCTAATGTTTTCCTGTTCGTTTCCTTTATTCTCACGTTCCCATATCTTCCTTATCTTATTCTATTATTCTTGTTATAATTGCCTTTTTCTATTTTCCTGGTTTTATCAACGCTTTCTACATTTCCTTCTCATTCTTAGTCTGTTCTTTTTCTTATACGTTATTCATATTCTTCCATTCTTGTTCTTTTATTGCTGCTGATATTCTACATTCTTCATTCCTATTCCATATATTCCGATTCCTTTTATTCGTTTCTTTAATATTTGCCTTCTTTTTCTCTTTTTCCTAGTTTTATCAACTTGTTCTTTTCTTTTCTTTTCTTGTCATTCTTAGCCTGTTCTGTTTTTGTTTTGGCTTTGTTTCGTTTTTTTAATTTTCATATCCTTTATTCTTATTCTCCTATTCTTGTTCTTTTATTTCAGACTATATTGTTATATTCTTCATTCCTGTCCATATATTCTTGATCTTCGTTTATAACCTTTTCTTCATATTCTTATTCTTCCCCACAGTCTAATACAAACAGCCCTCCCCCTCTCTCTCTCTCTCTCTCTCTCTCTCTCTCTCTATCTATCTATCTATCTATCTATCTCTATCTCTCTCTCTCACTCACTCACTCACTCACTCACTCTCTATCTATCTATCTATCTATCTCTTTCTGTCTCTCTCTCCCTCTTCCTCTATCTATCTATCTATCTCTTTCTGTCTATCTATCTATCTCTTTCTGTCTATCTATCTTTCTCTCCCCTCCCCTCTCTCTTTCTCTCTCTCTCTCTCTCTCTCTCTCACTCTATCTATCTATCTATCTATCTATCTCTTTCTGTCTCTCTCTCCCTCTCCCTCTATCTATCTATCTATCTATCTCTTTCTGTCTATCTATCTTTCTCTCCCCTCCTCTCTCTCTCTCTCTCTCTCTCTCTCTCTCTCTCTCTCTCTCTCTCTCTCTCTTTCTCTTTCTATATCTCTTTCTGTCGTCAACATATTCTCACCTTCTAATCCAAAATCATTCTTCGTCGCTTCCTCTCCAATGTCTCCTCTCCTCCATTGTCGTTTACGATGTGAGTCCTCTCTCCATATATATATATATATATATATAAGCTTTTAATATTCTCTCATCCTAAGATGACCGTGTGTGTCCTCCCCCACCCCGGATTCAATCAGATCAAATGGCCGGTGTGTTTGTGACAGTTTTGAAATCTATCGACAACAGAACATGACAATACCAAAGTGAAGTGCATCACATCTTGTTTTCAAAAGTGGCAAAAAACATCGGCGTCTGAAAGAGATTGAGATTTGCTCAGATTCTTGTCTATTTTATTCGTCAGTGAATTACAATTTTGGCAACGCAAAAGAACACGAATAATAAATAGATAAATAAATAAATAAAACTTCGCCTTGTCCATCAAGTCCAGTTTGTTGCTCAAAGAAAATGGTAGTTCCGATTCTGTTGTACTTTTTTTATTTCTCCGAATTCTTGAGATGAGTCTTGATAATTTGTATTATGTAGATTATTCGGACTATTGTTCTTATCTTTATTGTTATCTGTACAACGTTTCCGTCGACGTGCCCTCTGGGCTTCTTTAGGTATTTTCTTGTCGGACTCGGGAGCCTTCTCAAACTCGGGAACCTTCTTTTCCCACCCGAGAACCTTCTTTTCGTAATCGCGAGCCACCACAGAACTTTGAACCCAACCCTTTATTAAATCCACGGGGGTATCGTGTTCTCACTCCGATAACCATAGCTGGATACAAGTGTTAAGATGTGTTAATTATTATTCTATGTTACTGTAGCTCTTGACCAGGATTGTAAATGCAGCCTAGAGATAACTGCCTCTTAAAACTTAGAACTCAACGCCTATATCCACTACGCTAAGGAAGCGCGTGGTGTAATGGTTAAAGTCGTGGGAAATGGACTCGTCGCCCCGAGTTCAAATCCTGGTCGTGGTAATTGCATTTCACTTAGCGCTAATACCGTTGGGAAAGGTATGAACCCTACTCTCCCTCCAGCTATGGATAAATAGTAGGGCAGACTGGGCTCTTTAACCTTGGTAAGGCAACCGGTCTAGGAGAAGGAAAACTCCGTATTCAAACCTGTTGAACTCCGCTTAAGAATTGACCTTGTGTCACATCGTGCTCGTGCGGAGGGGTTGGTAGATATATATATCCACTACGCTATGTTTCCATTTTATTATTATCTCGCTCTATTATAGTTTTTCCTCATCCGCCTTATGTGTCATATCCCTTCTGTAACGTAAGGTTAGATTAAGTTATTTCACCTTGGTTTGGCAACCAGTCTAGGAGAAGTAGAATTCTGAATTCAAACCAGCTTTACTCCGCTTAAATGGTGTGACATTCTGTCCATGGTGGAGGGGTTGGGTAATTGCATACAATATTCTAAGTCCCGCTGACTGGGAGGATTTATTAGGGTGTATCGTCGTTATGTTAGACGTAACGAAATAATAATTCGGTCTTCTTTTATAATAACGAGCTTGGACATTAAAAACAGAATATTTAAATGTCTTAGTTGACTATAACAGCCACACCTATATCATCTCCTTATTCAAAAAGGTAAAAAGATACCAGTTAGAATTACTGCCATTATCATTTTAATGACTAATGCTTGCGTAGATATAAAATAGAAGTACTCAGTACAAGTTTTCCTACCTTTTCTCATCATTCAATCGATACTAATAAAATATGGAGGCGTGTGGTGTAATGGTTATCATCGTAGGAAATGGACACAGCCACCCAAGTTCAAATCCAGAACTAGGCTGTTTGTATTTCACATAGCGCTAATACCCTTGGGAAGGGAATGAATCAAACCATTCTCACTCCAGCTATGGGTAAATAGCAAGTGGGCTCTTTAACGTTGGTAACTATGGCAACCAGTCCATAAAGAAAAACGTTGTATTTAAACCTGTTAAACTCCGCTTAAGAAATTGACCCTGTGTCACATCCTGCTCGTGCGGAGGGGTTGGTAAGTAAGTATACTAATAAGATATTTCTCGTCTTCGCGGGAGTATGGATCTCTGTGGCGTAGTAGCTAACGTGAACTGAACTGCTACATCATGGAAAGTAAGTTCGAACTCCAGTCGCGGTATTATGTTCACTTTCGGACTATTACTCTTGGGAAAGGTATTACGTCCATTCAGCTATGGGTTAAATAATACCATAGCGATCTGTGTTTTAAAATAGTAGCCTTGTGCCATACTAAGCTATGCTTAGTAGATTAAGATATTCGGTGTTCAGACAGTTGCAGCAAAAACTGTTACTTCAAGAGTAATGGAGAAACAGACTAAGAATGAGAAGGAAAATGGAGAACACGTTGATAAAACCAGGAAAATAGAAAAAGGCAATTATAACAAGAATAATAGAATAAGATAAGGAAGATATGGGAACGTGAGAATAAAGGAAACGGGGACAAATAATACGGAACAAACTGTTGGAATATTTTGTATATAGTTATTCCCTAAGCGCAGCTTAGATGTGGCACAAGGCCAGAAGTATGGTGCTCCTAATGAGAATAGAACTTACTAACAATGGTCTGCGAATCTAGCTTGCTAACCATTATACCACGCCAAGTGCCCAGAATATTTTGTATATAGTTATTTACGAAGCGCAGCTTAGATGTGGCACAAGGCCAGAAGTATGGGCTCCTAATGAGAATAGAACTTACTAACAATGGTCTGCGAATCTAGCTTTTAACCATTATACCACGCCAAGTGCCCAGAATATTTTGTATATAGTTATTTACGAAGCGCAGCTTAATGTGGCACAGGGCCAGAAGTATGGGGCTCTTAATGAGAATAGAGCTCGCTTACAATGGTCTGCGAATATAGCTTGCTAACCATTATACCACGCCAGGCGCGCAGAATATTTTGTATATAGTTATTTACTAAGCTTTGCTTAGATATAGCACAAGGCCAGAAGTATGGGGCGCCCAGTGAGAAACGAACTCACTAACAATGGTCTGCTAATCTAGCTTGCTAACCATTATACCACGCCAGGTGCGCAGAATATTTTGTATATAAGGTGTGCTACAATTCCCCACCTGGATTTATAGACTAGCCGTGGTCACGTGGTTTATTCATTCGCCAATCACTAGCCATACTGCGTGGCTGATACACTACTTAAACACAGATACTGGCCATAGTTCTACTAGCATTCATTGGGGAGGGACTTACAATACTCAGGACACTTTACCAGAAGAACCAAATGATTCATTATCAGAGGATTACAAGGATTCAATTCCACTGGACAAGCGCTCTTGCTTAAAGCGTACAGGATGGCCCATAAGATTGTAACACAAACAACAAGTTTGCATCAACATGAGCATGCCTTGTGGATGTACAGGTGATATTGATGATCTAAAATAGAATTATCCCTTACATATCAGTCAATTGGATATATATATATATATATATATATATATGGACGATAACTTGATAATAAATAAAATATAGTAACTGAATGTTCTATACGTTCAAGCTTAGTAAATTCAACCTCGTATCTGGAGAACTAAGCTAACAGGCTCATTACCAATGAGATTTATTCCCACTGGATGCCCTATTTATGACCTTGTGCCAGACCTAGCTACACTTCGTTAATGACCTCATTACTATGAATTGTCATGAATCATCTCCTGATTTGCTTCTATTGTAAAGTTTATCGCTGTAAAAAGTGAACACGGCAACATGAGTTCAAATCCTGGACGAGACTGGTAGCATTTCACATAGCGCTAGTATCTTTGGGAAAGATATACATCCAACTTATCTCCCTCTGGCTATGGGTAAATAGTAGTACCTTTAATTTTTTATGGCAACCGTTCTAGAATGAAAACCAACTATTCTCACTCCAGCTATGGGTAAATTGTAAGTGGGCTTTTTAACCTTGGCAACTATGGCAACCAGTCCAGGATAAGAAAAACTTCGATTTCAAACATGTTGGTTAGTTGGCATCCTTCCGTCTACGAGAGACGATGGAGTAGTGTCACGATTTTTTTTTGTTAACTTGAACTACATAGCCTGGGCGGGTTCATGTGAGGATGAGCTGTTGCCCATGCAGCAAATCCCCCTCTCCACACTGCCGCTGTGATCCAAAGGAAAGGTAAGAGACCAATGCAGTTTGGCAACTGTAGTGTCGCAGGAGTTAATGGGTAACACTGGATTTCAGCATCACACCACCTTAGGGACTCCAGCTCCTGATTTATTTTCGGGGTTTACTTCCCTAGCCTTTCCTTGAAAGACAGCAGAGGTTCTGTGTCGGACTTCTCCTTGAGTTGATGGGTTGCCGACCAAGGCTAAAGAGCCCTTCAAACCCATTTGGGGATTTATGCGAGTAGTAAGTACCTCAATCGTACTACTATCGGTGTTCCTGAAACAGAATTGAGGTTGGGGATATGGTATATTTTGCATTTGTGTATCAGATAAGCAACAGTACCTTCAGGTCTGTTTTTTTTTTTGGGGGGGGGCACAGGGTAAGTTCACTAGAGGTATAAGGATAGTTCTGATGTTCACTGTGTTTATACACATTAACTCCGCTTAAGAATAGACATTGAGTCACATCCTGTTTGCGCGGAGGGGTTGGGTAAATACATACTTCTAGAAGAAACTGAAGAAAATTATTTTTTTCAATTTTTCACGAGATATCTCGTCAGAATTTTCCAAATTATACATATGCTTTGCACACATTAGGCGCCTCTCAGTAGATTAAAAAAGACAAAAAACGATACTCGCTTTTTGCTACCCCAATAAGGCAATCACATTTCCAATTTCTTTTTAGAACAGCGCGTTGCTTTTATATTTCTATATTTTCAAATATCTACTCTTTCTTTCCTTTTTCTTCTTTAACACTGAATCTTTTTCTTCTTTTTTTTTTCTTTTTGTCGTTCATTGCTTTTATCTTTTTTTCTTTTGTTTCGCCCTTCTTGTCTCACTTTGTAAAAAAAAATCCCAACCTATTCGTGACTCCATCCTTCTGTCCAAACTTGTATTTTTCTTTACCATATTATTCTCTCTCTCTCTCTCTCTCTCTCTCTCTCTCTCTCTCTCTCTCTCTCTCTCTCTCTCTCTCTCTCTCTCACACACACACACACAAACTCTTACCCTCTCACACACACACTCTATAACTCTCTCTCTCTGTCTGTCTGTCTGTCTGTCTGTCTCTCTCTCTCTCTCTCTCTCTCTCTCTCTCTCTCTCTCTCTCTCTCTCTCTCTCTCTCAAATGTCTATATTTATTTATTTCCCTTTTCTTCTTTAACACTGAATCTTTTTATTCCATTATTTTTTGTCAATCATTTCTTTTTTCTTTCTTTTTTCTTTCGCCCTTCTCGTCTCGCTTTGTAAGAAAAAAAATCACCCTCTCTCTTCTCTCTCTCTCTCTCTCTCTCTCTCTCTCTCTCTCTCTCTCTCTCTCTCAATACTCCGCACATTTTTGTGTTCAATAAACATGATTACCTAATGTAGTTTTTCGATTACAGCATACCAATTCGAACAAGTACTTTCATCTTCGTTGTTTTTAGCGTTTCTGACGAGTGCAAAAGGTTGGGAAGTTAGCAAAGGAAGTTGTATAAATTTCCTCCGGCGTCGATGTTCGATCTATGCTAGAAGTCATTATCAAGAATGCTGATTTTTCAAGACATACAGGAAGGCGGGCCTTTTTAACTTAAAATGGTAATACAATACGTTTCCTAACTTATTTCACACTACTTGTAAACTATTATTTTATCGAAAATCTATTTTGAAATAAAATATCAACTTATAAAAAAGAAATGCCATACGTATAAAAACAGAAAAGGAAGAAACAGTCACAAAGTGGCTGAGTACAAAAGAAACAGTCTCCGGAGAAATCAAAAATTAAAACAATACCAAAACGGTGCTCAGATTTATCCGTCACGGTACACCGCCGGTGTTGGAGTAAAGTATTCGCCTATGCGAAATCGGCCGAAACTGATACACTAACAGATTATATATTCATAGAGAAAGTTACCAACTTCGATGACGGAAATAATTGCTCATTCGTCAAATTACATTCTGACCACAGCTATTGTTATATACTCACTTAATATCGGGTATATTAACGGCGAGAGAGGACAGATGAGGGACGATGATGAGGAGGATGATAAATTGGTTCTTATTTGCTCTCTGCTTCTTGCCTATCTCGCCGGCCGCCATCTTTTGCAGGGCTGATCCTGTGGGTTGCTTTCTTCTTTCTTATTCGGGCTGGGTGTCTGTGCATTCTTGTTGTTAATTAATAAAGCTTTTTTTTTCTTTAAGTCTTTATTAAGAACAACCCCAGTCCAGTACCGCGCGGTGAAAAGCGAAATATCAGAGCGAACGAACCTCTGCATCCGCTCACACTGACTTTCTGGTCGCAACTAAATAAAAAAAAATTAAAACTATCTCACGCTTCTAATAGCGAGTTTCCAGGGGGTCAAACGGATGTTACCACGTGTCAATCATAACCCTAACGGATACGGTAATTTTCCACTTCACTCCCTCCGATTTTGAATCTAACGAAATCAGTAAAACGTGTATTAATTACTAATAGTAACGATCTTAACTTTTTGTGTACCAAATTCTTGGCATATTTTTACCTGTATGATGGGATATTTCAAAGTTCACTATTTACCTTAGAACGTATCCTATCGAAATAAGTACAAAAAGTAGTACAGTCGACGGGGCGGCCTAAAGTCGGTATCAGCCAGTTACCGAGGGAGTCTATCCCCTTTTCAATAGTGCTAAACCAAGGAGATTGTTTTAGCATCTGAGGTGGGGCGCCACACCTACCATCAGCTCCTTACTTTACCGCACAGATCCCTGTGCTACTCATACGCTGAGTTGGCGAGGACCGGTATCGAACTAGGAACCTTGTGGTTTACTAGCCGAACACTCTACCGACTGAGCTAACCCGAATACCCTACCATAATTGTAATTTGAGTGAGGCTTCTACTCAATTATAATAAAACCAGTATTTATCATTTGCTTGGGTGTTGTGAGTTATTATTCAATACATTTTATTACATTATGGTATGTACTTTTCTCTAGTAAAACTCGAGTTGGATTTAATTCATGCATATAATAAGCGTAAATTATCAGTATCTCTCGCCCTAATCCCTTAATATGTTGTTCCTGATTTTTCAATGTATTTCTATTGCACAATCCTTTGCAATGCATTCCCATTATAAATAGTATTGTCCTGTTCTATCAGAAAGTCGTATATTTATTGCTGGCCACTGACAATATGTTTCCTCCTGTTATTCAATGCATTTTACAGTAAAATTATTCCCAATCCTTTTCTCTGGTGTTTCTTGCCAGTGCATTTATATTATTCATTTGATAATTCTTTTCTATATGTACAGATTGTATTCATTCCTGGAAACCCTTTTCTGCAGATTTTCAATGCATTTTAATTCTGAGTGATACATTTCCATTATACATACACTACACACACACACACACACACACACACACGTATATATATATATATAATGTATATGTGTGTGTTTGTATATATATACATACATACATAAATAACACACACATATATATATATATATATATATATATATATATATATATATATATATATATATATATATATATATATATATATGTATATATGTACCTTTAGTAACAGTTTAATTCGTTCCGCATCGCTTAATTTCCTCATATGGGTAATTCAATGTCAAATCATCCAGAAAAAAAGTAAAATTGTCAACCATCCCCTTCAATTTTTTCTATGCGTGGACGATGTTAACGTTAGACAATCCCCAAAATCTGAGCTTCCAATTCCAAACATTTGCTTGGTTATGTCGATTTTTAGCTCTCTAAATTTGAGGGGTTGCGAAAAATGGCGAGTTTTTGTAACCTATTTTTCTGTAAAGTGGGTTCTAGAGATTCCCTATTCCTAAAAATTATAAATCGGCTGGTCACGTCTACCCCAAGCACCTATATGATTGTCCCGACTATATTTCCCTTATGACAAGCCCCAACCCTAGAAGGTGGTGCTTGAATGCCTTTATGTCCTGGTATTACGATGAACTAACTAATGGTGAGGTTCCAATTCTGAAGGTTTGGTGAATATGGAGCACCCCTTCATTGCCATTGCTCCTAGATCCACTCTGACCCGGAGGGGTAGTAGCTGTTATGGTCCCGTCTATGGGTTAAATAGAAAATTTGATTACTAAAAAAAAATGAGTTTAAAACTGTTCTTCCAAACTATCCCTATAAATCTTTCAAAACTTTGTCGGCATTAAATGACCCACCATGGTTGATATGCCTTAAACAAACAAAACAAACCATTAAATGCTTTAATATATAAAAAAATTAATCAAATCAAAATGTCTACGGCATAAAATAACCCAAACAATTTTGTAAGTAAACATTAATATCCTTCCAGGCGGCAACTAGACTAGGTGGTGAACTCGTTTTAATCTCTCTTTCTTTCTTTCTTTTTTTCTTTTTCTTTCTTTTGGGGGCAATGAATATATTGAACGAAATCTGAACAGAGTTTAGGAGAACAATTGGGACATTGCAATGATTGCATATTTTTCTTTTTAGTCATTTCGGAGGTTAGGTCACCCACATATGAATCGAGAGGAAGGTTTAGTAAAGAAGTCTTTTGACAACCGGTGACCCGACAGGCAAGCTCGTCAAACATGTATTGAAAACAATGTTACTATGAGTTCGTAAAGAAAGTCAAATAATTTCATACTTCGTGCCAACTCAGTATATATTTATACATATCTATCAATTCCAATAATTCAATGACCTCATATGTGCTCAATGTACAGTGGAATATATATATATATATATATCATTTTAGATATAAATATTTCGGCCAATTAATATATATATATATATATATATATATATATATATATAACCAATTTGCCTGAATACGCATTTCACGCTGATGAAATTTAGCCCTTTAATGCATACTACCGTCTAGTATACCTTGAAAAAGGATGAATGTGCACCCGAAATATCGGAATTGATTAAACCTGGAACAGAACTACAATTGAATTTTAAAATTCTGATTTTTGTTCTGTTTTTCTTGTTTTTGTTCTTTTTTTCCAATGCTTCAAAAGATTAAAAGAAACAACGTTCACAAGAACAAAGTTTATACATAACATACACACACACACACACACACACACATATATATATATATATATATATATATATATATATATATATATAATATATTTGCTTGAAGATAATTACAATGAGTATATCGCATAAAATTCGATAAACATCAAAAATCTTATATATATATATATATATATATATATATATAATCATTATAGAATATAATATTTTAGACAATTAATATATATATATATATAATACAATCATTATAGATATAAACATTTTAGACAATTAATATATATATATATACATATAATCATTATAGATATAAACATTTAGACAATTAATATATATATATATACATACAATCATTATAGATATAAGCATTTTAAACAATTATTATATAATATATATACACACACACACACACATATATATATATATATATATATATATATATATATATATATATATATATTACAGTGATGATAAATATATACTTTTTAGGCAATGAACTTTTTCAATTTAAAAAAAACTTAAAAAGGTCCAGAATTGTATATTTCCCATGAGTTTTATGTTTTATGTGTAGCGTTTCCACGTGGACTGTATATGAAATAGTATATAATAATTATTATTGCCATTACTCTTAGTTCCCCTCTGACCTATTTGCATCCCATCTATTAATGAAATAGATCTGTTTAAAAATCATTATTATTGGAGACCATATAACTCTGTGCAGACATGATTGTTTTTGAATATTTATAGAATACATGGTATTACCGCTCATCCCACGTATGGGGGTTGACACAAGGTATTTTGATGCGGGTCCATCTACGAGACGAAGCTCATGGGTGGTTGGTGCAAAAATGCGTTGATCCCGTCGGCATTGCGTTGATTCCGTCGGCATTCCCCCTCAAGCGCGTCGACTCGGGCACTGGGTTTATTCCCAGCCCTGCACCTTTAAATCAAAGGGACAGGTATTGCCTGCGAGCATACCTCCTGGGATCAACGTTGTTAATTACTTTATCGGTCTAGCGACAGGGGGTTCACTGGAACCCCGGCTGTGCCATGGTTGAAGTCTTATGATTGGGTGTAAATTATTATTATTAGATAGAAATACTTGATACCATAGTTTTTCCAAAGTGAAAGTTCGATTAAAAAATATGATTATAATGGAACATTGAATATAGAAATATTTATGATTATAGTCAAATATTTATTTACACATGAATCGAATTTCGGCATTAAATCACCCATAAAGGGTTAATATGCCGTTAAAAATGATACCAAACCAAATGTCTGGAAATTTAACAATGAAAGATAATTTAATTAAATAATATTATACATCTAGTTTCGACCTTATCCTTCGATGTTGTTTATTTGGTCATGTATACAGCACCTCTGCAGGACGAAAAAGTATTGCAGCAGATCTAGATATAAAAAATATATTCCCACGCTATACAGAGATATTTGCGAAAAGTTACATTGTAAAAAGTTACTGACCTGTAAAAGAGTAAATACATACATACTATGAAATATATGTACAATCCGGGTGCAAGTTTTTAAATTTAATGTTATAAAATATTAAATGAATGAGGCTAATGAAACTAAATAAGAATTCAGATAAAAGCATTTGAAACAGAGGTAGGTATAATCGAAAAATAAAACAACTAAAACTTACACTTCCATCACTCCCGTATTTCATTGCTAAATTTTCCTAATTTAACTATTTAGTTAAAATATGAAGTAATGAATAAAATTACTGTTATTTATTCTTGTTAATGGATTTCTTTTAAGTTTCATTGAAAGATATTTGCCCATATTCATTAAGATAAAACCAAACTGTTAGAAATCAATAATATTAAGCACATATTTATTAAAATCAACTTTTTTAACATCAATGTGCAAATTAGCCTTGCCGTTCACACTGTAAACCGCTATTTTGTTGTATATATAAATGCAATTGCATGTTAATAGTATGTAGACCCGTCCAGTGGCTTCGGCCCTGGATCTTTACAAGTTAATAGCGTCGATCCCAGGGGGCTATCCCCCAGGCAATACCTGCTCCCTTGATTTAAAGGGGCAGGGCTGGGTTTATTTTCGAGGTGCCCCCCTTGAGGGGGAATGCCTACGGGATCGACGCAATTTTTCACCCGTCATGTCACCCATGAGCTTCAGTTTGTGGGTGGTCCCACATAAAAATGTCCTTGTGTCACGCCCTCATAAGTGAGATGAGAGGCAAATACCTGTAGATCCGGCCAACGCCGGGGGTCCATTGGCTTCGGCTGGATCTTTACAAGTTAATAGCATTGATCCCAGAGGACTATCACCCCAGGCAATACTCTTGATTTAAAGGGGCATGGCTTGGTTTATTGCCTAGCGCCTGAGGCGCCCCCTTGAGGGGGAATGCCGACGGGACCAACGCAATGTTTGTGCTTACCCCCCATGAGCTTCGGATTATGGGTGGGCCCACATTAACACGAGACCTTCTGTACAGCGCTCATAAGTGGGATGAGAGGCAAATACCTGTGGTCTCTTGCTTGGGCAGATGCGCGTATAGCCAACAGTATTAATGATGTAAAACAATTTTATCAATAATTGAGGTTTAAATAAAAATAAAATCATGGAGAATGTGATGTAAATAACAAAGGGAATTATGACTTGAGTAGTGATATAGATTCGGTTACAGACAGACAAACACACAATCCCCATTATATATATATATATATATATATATATATATATATATATATTATATATATTCATCGTAATTCTTTGAAAGTTTTCTTTATCTTTTTTGCTTCACCCGATTTCTTCTATCTATCTATCTATCTGTCTATCTATCTATCTTCGTCTTTACCTATCTATTTATCTATCTATTTATGTATCTATTACAGTCTTTATCTCTCTCTCTCTCTCTATATATATATATATATATATATATATATATATATATATATATAGTTAAGGTAGGGAAGATATGAAGTCAACTGTGCTTGGTAACTGTCGGTTTCTCGCCTATGCATTTGAAAATTGTATATACATGCTCTAACAATGATATTGACCATTCTTTACTTATGAATATAGGAAATTGTATCATCAATGTATATATAGAGAGAGAGACTGGGGGTCAGAAACAGATAGAAAAGCTGATAGAGAGGGGAGACAGAGAGACAAAGATTATCAGAGAGGGAGAAAGAGAGACAGAAAGAGACTGAAGGTCAGAAAGAGGAAGAGGAATAGAGATAGACAGATATAGTGGAGATAGAGACAGAAGGTCAGAGACAGGCAGAAAGACAGAGAGAGAGGGGGGCAAGAAAGAGGGACAGACAGACAAAGATACAGAGAGAGGAGAGAGACAGAAGGTTAAAGAGAGACAGGAAGACTGTGAGAGGAGGGAGGAAAGAGACAGTCATGCAAACATACAGATACAGAAAGAGATATAAAGAGACAGACAGAGACAGAGAGAAAGACACAAAGACACTAAAAGTAGGTGTGTATAATTGGAGTTAATGTTTCGTACTTAAATACACGAAAGTTTTCGTAACCTATTTTATTTGCGATATATTTTCATATTTTCCATCGGTTTTCTGTGGTGTATTTTCCAGCCTCATTAAAAACCAAAATGCTGATTTTACCGGCAGATAATCTATTCTCAGTTAGAATATAGACGCAACATGGTTTCTGGCCACCGCTCGATTCCACCCAATTGAAACTGTACTGATTTCAACTAAGTTTAATAAATGTCTACTTACGAACGGTATACGCGTATCTGCCCAAGCAAGGCACCTACAGATACTTCAAGGTGGAATTGTAAACCTATGAAGAAATCATATTTAGTGTTAGACTAATAATTAATGTTGTACTGAAAGTTATTCTAATAACTAAGTTGTACATAAGTGTTAGTTTAATAACTAATGTTTAGATCTGCAATGATATATATATATATATATATATATATATATATATATATATATATATATATATATATATATAGAGAGAGAGAGAGAGAGAGAGAGAGAGAGAGACTGTGATAGATACATAAATAGATAGATAATAGATAGATAGATAGATAGACAGATAGATGGATGGATAGAAGAAATCGGGTGGAGGAAAAAAGATAAAGAAAACTTTCAAAGAATTACGACGAATATATATATATATATATATATATATATAGAGGAGAGAGAGAGAGACAAGACTGTGATATACATAAATACATAGATAGATATAGGTAAAGACGAAGATAGATAGATAGAAGAAATCGGGTGGAGCAAAAAAGATAAAGAAAACTTTCAAAGAATTACGACGAATATATATATATAGAGAGAGAGAGAGAGAGAGAGACAAAGACTGTGATATACATAATAGATATATAAATAGATAGGTAAAGACGAAGATAGATAGATAGATAGAAGAAATCGGGTGGGGCAAAAAAGATAAAGAAAACTTTCAAAGAATTACGACGAATAACCTGGATTTTCTTACAAGTGTTAACAAATCAGCCCAAAATATGAAATTCTTTTCTTTTTTCGTAATTTTTCCTTTTCTTTTTCAATTTTTCTACTTCATTTCTTCTTTTGATTTTTCCTTTTTTATTGTTTGTATTCTTCTTGTTCTTATTTTTTTTTCTATTGAGTATTCCTTTTCTACTCCTTTTTTTTATTTTTTCTTCTTTTTTTTTCTTCTTTTTCACTTTCTTGAACTTTCTTCTTCTTTTCATTCTTCTTCTTCTTTTGAAACTTTTCCTCCTTTTTTCTTATCGTTCTTTGATTCTTTTTGTCTATTTTTCTTTCATTAGATTACTTTTTTCTTCTTACGTTTTTTTTTTAGTTTTCCTTTTCTTCTTTTTCTTTTTTTTTTTTTCTTATTTTTCTCCTTTTTCTTATTTTGATTCATCTTGTTTTTTATTTTTTTTTTTTTTCGTTTGATTCTTCTTTATCTTCTCCCTTTTCCTGTTCTTTTTTTTCTTCTTTTTTTCATTATATGTCATTCTTTCTTCTTTTTCTGATTATTTTCCTTTTCTTTTTCTTCTCTTCTTCTTCTTCTTCTTCTTCTTCTTCTTCTTCTTACTTCTTCTTCTTCTTCTTATTTTCTTTTCTTTTCTTTCTTTTTCTTCCACCTTTTCTTCTATTTCTTGTCTGTCCTTGTCTTTTTTTTCTATTTCCACTACTCCTTTTAGATTCTTCTTCTTCTTCTTCTTCTAACCTAAAGTCAAAATACCGTGGGAAAGTAGCGATCTACTTGTCAAGGAAGTGAAGCAAGCGATATTCTACGCAAACAAGACCTTCACATAAAAACAACACGTCTTGTGTAATGGTTGCTATAGCAACAGGTTTTTTTTCTTTTGTTTTGAGTTGTCCCCACGTACATATTTGCTTCTTTATTTTTTTCTTTGAAGCAATCTTTCTTTGTGTTTGAAAATGGGTGTGTTTAGATTAACAGTAAACTCATTTTTACAGGTATGTAATGCGTGGAGTTATTTTTGTACAGCCAAAAATCTGTTTTCTTTTCAACAAGCCAAAAAGTTCCAAAATTTAATTATTGGATTTTTTTTCAAATACACATTTTAAAAAGAAAGTTGTACAGAAGTGTCAGTTTAATAACTAATGTTTAGATCTGCAACGATTAGCTCAGTCGGTAGAGCGTTCGGCTAGAAACCACAAGGTTCCTAGTTCGATACCGGTCCTCGCCAACTCAGCGTATGAGTAGCACAGGATCTGTGCGGTAAAGTAAGGAGCTGATGGTAGGTGTGGCGCTCCACCTCAGATGCTAAAAACAATCTCCTTGGTCTAGCCCTACTGAAAAGGGGATAGACTCCCTCGCTGATTGGCTGATACCGACTTTAGGCCGCCCCGACCACTTTACTTTACTTATATACGAGGTAAAATATAAGAAATGAAAGAACAAAACACAGACAAAGATGTGAGGTATTGAACTCGGCTTCATCAGTTTTTATTAAATTATACAAGTGTTTTATAGAAGGGGAAGTGGGTAGGTGGGTGAGTTTTGTGGTGAGGGAAAGATTTGATTGGTTATAGGGGAAATCTTTGGGGAAAATGAGAAGTAAATCAGATGGGAAGAGAGTTGAGGGAGGTAGGTAGAAAAAATAAAATTTCTAAAACACTTGTATGATCCTGATAATTTAATAAAAGCTGATGAAGCCGAGTTCAAAACTCCAGCGAAATATACTACACACCTTTGTCTAAGTTTTGTTCTTTCATTCCTTATATTTACCTCATTCTGTTGGATTCATTCCAACCCCCTTTTCCATATATATATATATATATGAGAGAGAGGGGAGAGATATAAGACTGCGATAGATATATAAATAGATAGATAGATAGGTAAAGACGAAGATAGATAGATAGATAGATAGCCTGAGTCTTTGTTGTAAAGACTAAATACACTGTCGAAAGCACTGTCACACACCTAATACATGCACATATATGTATGCATACACATACATACACATATATAAATATATATATACATATATATATAATATAATATGAAAATTATATTTGAATATATACATATGAATATATATACATATATTATATATATATTGGGAGATTATGTGCTTAATTGAAGTCATACCTAATTTGAATTAATTATAACTAATTAATTTTCAAATTAGGCATGACTTCAATTAAGCACGTAATCTCCCAAAAATTGTCGGCTACCGCCATCTTAAACAGATTGTTTGTCCACTTCATATATATATATATGAAGTTAAGTAAACAAACAAATGTGTTTATTTTATATATGGCTTTAAGCCGACAATTTTTGGAGGATATGTGCTTAATTGAAGTCATACCTAATTTTGAAAATTAATTAGTTAATAATTAATGAATTTAGGCAGGCATACATGTTCAAATCGATTCGTTTAGCCTTACATTTGACCGTATATACCCGCCTGAATTCATTAGTTATTAACTAATTAATTTTCAAAATTAGATATGACTTCAATTAAGCACATATCCTAAAAAATATATATATATATGTGTGTGTGTGGTGGGGTATGAGTTATATAAAATCTGTTGCGTAATGAGGAGAAATGCTTCTATTTTTACATAATATTCATTTTTGAACCTTTTATTGAATATTGATAACATAACAGAGTTGGAATTTCTGATAATACCCTCATTCATATCTACACGTCTTTCTTTGTACATTTTCATGCCTCCTTGTATAACACTTACGCCTTTTTGTCTCACTACTCTAAGCCTCCTAAATATCTTAGTACGCCAGCCGTTTGATCTGCCCAAAGATAGTGACGCCGCTCTTCTGAATTTATTTTCTCATTATTAACCATTAAAAACATCTTAGACTTGGAGATAAAAATTCATCTCTAAAATTTGTTCAATAGTAAATAAACACCCTTCGAGTCAAGAGGCAATTTGTACGTTCTAAATTACCAAAGAAAAAGCGTAGTTTAATGGTGCTGTTTGCGTTGATTGCAAGGGATGCGCCGAAAGTAACGCACTCCTGTTTACTCATCCACTTAGAATTGAAACTGATTAACAGACTTAAACGTATTACAATAAACACTACAGACTTTGACTTATACATATTACAAGGCTAACTACTAACTTGGACTTATATATTACAAAGAAATCAATAGAAAAACTGTCCCCACAATGGCGACAAGGATTTTAATAGTCACCATTGTAGGGGGTCGGTTTCTCTAAATATCAATTTGATTATTAGATATTACCCTAAGAGATTCTCCCACAGCAGGTCAGCGTCGACCAGGGAGTAATCTTCAGAAGAAAAACTTCATTATCGAGGGAAGATTAATGTCATACCTAAAACATTTATCGAACTGTGTTATTGTGTTCCGTATAACTGCTTTTTTATCATGGAAATAATTAGATGTTAATAATTATTTTTAACATATCTCAAAAAATGAAAATTTGGAGAGCTCCAACCACTGTAGGCCAGAGTGGACCTAGGAGTTGATCACCAAATGCACATTAATGTCATACAGAACTGTGTTATTTTGCTACCTGTATCAAATACTTGGATTATTCGGTCTCTTGTCCTCATATTTATTGTTATCTGTACAACGTTTCGATTGATGTGCTTTCCGGACTTCTTCAGGTATTTCTTCGGGTATTTCTTGTCGGATTCGGGAGCCTTCTCGAACTCGGGAACCTTCTTTTTGTAATCGAGAGCCATCACGAAACTTTGAACCCAACCCTTTATTCAATCCACGGGGGTATCCTGTTCTCATTTCGCTAAATATAGTTGAGATACAGGTTTTAAGCTGTGGTAATTATTATTCTATGTTACTGTCGCACTTTACCAGGATTGAATCTGCAGCCTAGAGATAACTGTCACTTAGAACTGTCTTAATCCAACGCCTTTATCCTCTACGCTATGTTTCCAATTGTACAACTAATAATAAAGATGAGGTATAATCTGAATAATCCAAATAATAATAATAATCTAACGCCTCATCTCAAACATTCAGAGAAACTACCTGTACCTATTGCACTTTTTGTGGAAAGACTTTGAAAACCAATTTTAACATATCTCAAAAAGATCAATTTGATCCTTAGGTCCCGAGTTAGAGGGAACCTGTGAGTATCTGTTGTATTTTTCCATGTAGATTACTAGTACGTATTACTTTCAGAATAATTCTCAATTATCGATCGACCAAAGAATCTGATAATGCATTTAAAGTTTTAACTCGACGAAATATTTTTGAGTGTGCGAATACGTACAACAGTAAGTGCCGTATAATAATATCCTTGCAGCAACAAAGTCATCACCTTTTCATACATCTGATATATTGAAAATAAACTACTGTGTAACGCACGCCACTGACACTTGGCTTTGGAACGTAGGTCCAGTATGTCTGTGGGCTTAGCTGTGTTCTTGACGTATCAGAAAAGCGCTGAACTCTGGCCTCTAAATTTTGCAAAAGTAGCCAAGTTTGTCAAGAGCTGGCTTAGTAAATTGATGCCCGGAAGAGAAAGAGAGACGCAGAATGTATTAAATATGTTGCGCTTCGTAATGCGCGAAGGCGTAATGAATATAATGTGCCCAAAAATAAAAACGAAATGCTGTGGCGTAATCCTCAGCAAGCTGGTTTGGCAAACCTTTACTAGTGAGTGCGATTCTCACTGGGTGTCTTATATATGTGGATTTCTACCAAGACTTACTTAAGGAAGTTGGGTTTTTGAATAAAGAATAAGGGGATACTCCAAGTTTACTTCAAGTACGCTGATAGCTGACAAGGCCAAAGCGAGACAGGCAGACACGGCCGCGGTGACTAGAGCTGAAGATATGGTCAGTGTTTGGTATTGAAGTGTTACAGTTCTTCTTTTATCCCCGAGAATGGTCCTGTGGGTGTTTTTGAAGGGGGAAACATTGATGGTTTTACGTTTCTCGGCTAGTGTTGAACATCGTCGATGGTCGATGTAACAGGCACCAAAGGTTTTATTTTCGAACAGTCCTTGCATCGTATCTTTTGTGCCTACTCTATTGCAAAAACAACTGGAAAGTTCGTCGTATAGTGTGTATTTGCTACCTTAACTTATATATATGTGTGTGTGTGTGTGTGTGTGTGTGTTCTTACAGAGAAATATACATAAACACATACGCTCCCATAACTGATACCTGACTCACAGTCACAAATATAGGAAAACACGCCTATATGAAATTAAATGCACAAACTTTGACCTAAACGAATATATATGAGCACACACTCATAGATATAATGTAAGAAGTTATATATAGTACATACGACACATAACTTATATATATATATATATATATATATATATATATATATATATATCAATGTTAATATATCAATATTAATAGTCACCTTATTGATTGAGTTGAAAAACATGTTCAACATAATCTGAATGACCTGTTGTTGGGACTCTAACAGGTTATACGACTACCAGTGTTTACTTGTTTATATAATACAAGCTGTACTGGAATAAATGCATTACTTGTGTTCGAATTTAAACTAGAAATAACTTACTAAGAGAAATCGTATATTTGTTTTTAGATTTGGTTAATTACTAACCAAATATATACCTAATACAGTTACATTAAATATAACCTTACAATAACAAAAGAAAAAACGGAAGTGCTCGTTGTATAATGGTTACGTAGTAGGAAATGAACACGGCGACCCGAGTTCAAATCCGGAACGAAACTCTTCCTATTTTCACACTGCGCGAATATTCTTGTTAAAGATAGGTATTTATTCAACCCGTTCACCATGGGTTGGATATGACACAAGGTCACCACATTGGGGCATCCAGTGGTGCTTTTCGGTGATAATGGATCTGTGAGATTAGCTTTCTCACCCTTTTAAAAAGCAACCCGTTTACTCCGGGTAGGATGCGACACAAGGTCGCAACTATGGGATATTCACCGAGGATCGAACTCACTATTTATTAATGGATATGCGAGACTAGTTTACTAACACTTACACGACGGTGAGATGCCTTAGTCTTTGAGAGATATGAACCCAACTATTCACTATGAGTAAATAGTAAAGTAGGCTGGGTTTTTTTAACCATGGTATGGTAACCAGTCTAGGGAAACAAAAACTCCAAATTTAAACCTTTTAAAGTCTGCTTAGAAATGTACCTCATGTAATATCCTGATCGTATATAGGGGTTGGTAAATGCATATTATAACAAAAAATATATATAAATAAATAAAAACGTCGAAGATTTTGTGAACTACGTCGCTCACCTTTGTAGGTGAATATATTCATTTATATTCCACGGCCTTCGGGCCCTGAGTCTAGTGGCTTCGGCCTCTGGACCGGTAAGATATATGATATTAGCGTAAATCCCAGGGGTCATCACTCCAGGCAACACTTGCCCACTTGTCTAAAAGAGGCAGGCTGAGTTTATTGCCCGGTGTCTGAGGCGCCTCAAAAGCGGAATACCGAGGGGATATACGCAATTTTTATACTGGCCACCACATGAACTTCGATTTGTGCGTGGCTTCCACAATAATTGGACTTTATGTTCATCTGACATGGTTGTATTCCATACCACTCCGGGTCAGAGTGAACGAGGGGGCAATGGTGATGAAGGGGTGTTCAAAATTCCACAGACCTCCAAAACTGGAACCTCACCATCAGATAGAGTTTAACATCATTCCCAGGACATGAAGACCCTCAGTCACTGCTTTCTAGCGCATATAGGATAAAAGGGGGTAATCTTGAACATTAAGTGACTGAATTCCTACCATAGAATTGTACTTGCGCATTTTTTGAAACGAACTTAATTGTTATTAAAAATACATTTTATGATATTTTTGAGTTAAAAACATGCATTAAAATGGATTTGAAAAGCTTCGTGTTTTCTCCGTGAAAATTACGTTTAATCAAAGATGGCTGCCATTGTTTACAATCTTCTTCTCGAAAAAAAAAAAGAACAAAGTGACTTAACTCTCATTGCTTTGAGAGTTAATTCCTTTTAAGACCTTTTATGTAAACATTTATTTCATAATGACATAACACACATCGCAGGATTTTAAACAAATTAATGATATTAGAGATAAAGTTCTGAATGAAAAAGTTTACAGCTTCAGAAAACCATGTTCCATATAAAGAAACAAAGTTAGGTCTAACTAGGAATATTCAATTACATATTAACAATTAAGTAAGATAATTTATCATTTTGTTTTTAATTATTGATTATTTAAATATTAACAGATAGTAGATTTTGTTCTGGAAATGAATAGAACTTCAATAAGTAAATAGTTAATACAATTAGAGATAAAGCTATGAATGAAACTGTTTACAACTTTGGAAGACCGTGTTCCATCTTAGGAACAATGGTTGGGGAAACAGTTAAAAATTTAGATTAATAATCAATTAATAGATGATAAACACTAGCTGATAATTTTTAGTCTTTTCTTTTTCTAACAAACTCTGTTTTTATCGTTTTTCTTTTTAATCGTTTTTCCTTATTTTTTTAATTAGTGTTTTTAAATCAACATATGCAGCTTAAGTAACCTTGTCAGAAATAACTTGCTAGCTTTGTATAATTAAATAGCAAGCAAATCAAAAACGTGTTTTAGACGGAACGAAATGGTTGTTTTGATGACACCATTTTATGCATAAAAAACAAACTCGAAAAAAAAAAGAGACAGACGCAGTAGTATTATACGGTAAATCACCCATGAATAAGTAAAACTGTTTTATTTTTTGCTTTGTTTTGTTCGTTTGTTTATTGTTTTTTGTTTATTTGTTTGTTTTGTAAAAAGTTCTTTATATTCTAAAGCGAAGATACCAGAATTATCTTTAAACATTATACGAGGGTGAATCAAAAAGTAATGCCATTTTGTTTAGAACAGGGATAATTACCAACACAGGAACATGTATCATACATCGAAATGAAGCTGGTAAAAAAAAATTCACATGAAATAAAGAAAATGGCATTACTTTTTGACAATCCTCGTATTATACAGAAAATCGTCTTTGAATAAGTAAAACTCTGTTCTATTTTTTTGTTCGTTTGTTTATCTTTTTTTGTTTGTTTGTTTGTTTTGTAAAAAATTATTTATATTCTTAAGCGAAGATACCAGAATTATTTTTAAACATTATACGAGAGTGAATAAAAAAGTAATGCCATTTTGTTTAGAACAGGGATAATTACCAACACAGTAACATGTATCGTACATCGAAATGAAGCTGGTCCTCTGTGGATTACATCCCTACTTCTACACATAGTCACTGTTTCTTTCAATAGCAAATGTTCCACCTTCGAAAGAGAGCGCGTATCTCTGTCCCGTAAAAATTCTGTTGACTTGTTTGAGCCACTTCTTCACTACAGATTTCACTTCCTCGTCTTTCATGGGGCCAAAGAGATGATAGTCTGAAAGCGCTAATTCTGGTGAGTATGAAGGAAGCGGTAAAGTTGTCCACTCGAATGAGGCAATTTTCTCCCTTGATCTGATGCTTGTGAGTGGTCGAGCATTGTCATGCAGAAGGAGGACATTGTCGATTGGAAACCTCTTTAGGGTATCAATGTAGGCCTTAGTTTTATAAAAAAAACTTCATATGAAATAAAGAAAATGGCATTACTTTTTGACTAATCCTCTTATTATACAGAAAATCGTCTTTGAATAAGTAAAACTCTGTTCTATTTTTTTGTTCGTTTGTTTATTGTTTTTTGTTTTTTGTTTGTTTGTTTGTAAAAAGTTCTTCTAAAGCGAAGATACCAGTAGGTTATTTTGAAACATTATACAATCAAAACGGATATTATTAATATTATTTATTACCAAAATCTTCAACATTGATATAATCCAAAATATGAATATGTATCAATTCTATAATACAATTTTAATCTGCAGGGTTAGACATATTAAATACTTTTATTCCTGACCCCTGCTAATCCCTCTATATTAATTCTCGGTGCTTGTCTATTGTAAAACTTCACGGTAATTTAATATTAATGCAAAAGTAGCCAACTAGAATAATGGTGGTTAAGCCCTCTTGAAATGTTACACTCTTCTCCCACGTCCTTCAAAATAGTTTTCGAAATTCCCCTTTTGGGACCACCATCAGCTACCTCATAACGTTCTGCGTAATCTTAACAACTGTCTTGTAGGAAGAATGTTAGCTTTCGTGAAATCCAGAAACCGCAGACACACAATGATGTAATGAGCGTATGGAATAAAATGTATATATCAACCAACCCCTCCGCACGAGCAGGATGCGATACGAAGTCAATTTCTTAAGCGGAGTTTAACAGGTTTGAATTCAGAGTTTTCCTTCTCCTGGAATGAATATCTATCCAAAGCTAAAGAGCCCAGTCTGAGCTACAATTTACCTATAGCTGGAGGGAGAATATATGGATTCATATCTTTACCAGGGGTATTAGCGTTATGTGAAATGCAAACAGCCTCGTCCAGGATTTGAACTCGGGTCGACGAGTCCATTTCCTACGACTCTAGCCATCTCACCACGTACCTCCATATATATGGAATAAAATGTAAGCCTGTAAAGAATTACGCATATTTAGACCCGAAAAGTAGCAGATAGGTAGACTAGTATATATAAACGATGTCAATTAAAAACTGAACTTTGTTCTGATGTTTTATTTATGATTTTTGTTTTTCTTTTTTCTAATTTTTAGCTTATTTCTCAAGTGAGTATCTCATTATTTTTATTTTGGTTTTATGCAAATATATTAACGCTTTCCTAACCCTACTAATATTGCTTACTCTCACCTAGAAATAGTGTAGTATTAAATCTTCAACAAATACACGGCAATAATACTAACAACGTTAATCTTAACACTGCAATCAATAAGTCATCATCTGGTCGTACTGAGAGTACGGATTCCCTTGCCTCTCTCTCTCTCTCTCTCTCTTTCTCTTTCTCTCTCTCTCTCTCTCTCTCTCTCTCTTTATTTTTTTGTTTATTCATATATATTTCTTTCTTTCTCTCTCTTTCTTTCTCTTTCTTTCTTTCTCTTTCTCACTCTCTTTCTCACTCTATTTCTCTCTCTCTTTTTCTTTCTCTCTCTTTCTTTCTCTCTTTTTCTTTCTCTCTCTCTCTCTCTCTCTCTCTCTCTCTCTCTCTCTCTCTCTCTTCTCTTTCCTTTTCTTTCTTTCTCTCTCTCTTTCTCTCTCTCTCTCTTTCTCTCTCCACTATCGGTCTTCACTCCTGGCAGATCAGTATCCAGATCTTATTGGTGAAAGGTTTTGCTTGTCGGCCTACACTGGTGTGTCTATGTGTAGGCATCAACAAGAGAACATCACTTATGTGGTCGTTAATACTTCTCCAGCAGTGTCCTAAATGCCTTGTTCGTGGCAGTGCAGCTACTTTTTATGGGGTGCTGCTTCCAGGATTGGTTCAAGGCTGCATGCAGTTCCCATCTAGCTAAGTCAATAATAACACAATTTATCTTAAAGTGGAAATATTATGATACGTACATTCATTAATCCAACACATTTATTAATATACAAATAGAATTGCGTGTATACATGACCAGTACTTCTGGAGATCCGGGGAGTGTTGAATACATCTTCATTTCTATTACTCTCAGGTTTACTCTGACCCGAAGTGGTAGTATATGTTAAGGTCCGACCTATGGGTTAAACAGATCCGTGTAAAAATATTTGCATTCGATAGTACTATGAAACAACTACACAGAAAACATAAATATGAATGTAAAATGAATGCTATTAATATAGGCACAAAATAACCCCTAATGTTTTGACATGCCGTTAAAATCAATTAAACAATTTAGCAAGTAATCGTAAACTCCTTAAGATCGGGTATACAATGGCGAGAGAGAGACGGGGTATGGGGAGAGGATTAGGGGTTCTTATTTGTTTTCTCTTTTGCTTGCTAACTCATCAGCCGACATCTTCTCAGGGCTGATCCTGTGGGTTGCTTTCTTCTTTCTTGTTCGAGCTTGTCATCTCTAGTTTGAATGAATTAACAAGACTTTGCTGTTTTTCTTTTTAACTTTCTTCTTTCTTGTTTGGGCTGGGTGTCTGTGCATTCCTGTTAATTAATAAAGCAAGACTTATTTTTCTTTTTCTTTAAGTCTTTATTAAGAACAACCCAGCCCATGTACGCGCAGTGAGAAGCGACATCTCAGAGCGAGCGGACGGTCACACTGACCTACTGGTCACAACTAAACTAAACTAAAATATTCTGTGTCACGCTTCTACTGGACCGTTTTTCGAGAGGTCAAGTGGAATGTCAAAACAAATCAATCATAATTCAAAATTTATCCAGTTACAGTACTTACATAATTCATTGGCTATCCATGAATTATGTAACACTGCTATACTACTTTTTATACGAAATGATCATAAATACCCTTGACAACAACTTGGTACACGCTCAAGCATTGATTCAGTATAATAGACCACGCCTACTTTGTGATAACCCTGTGAAGCTTCATCTTCCGAAGTCCGTAAAATCATCATTGAGAAGTTTGAATATCAGAAAATGTATCCCAAATTAAGTGACTGGATAATAATTTCGATGCTACCATGGGGAAGATATTTATGTGCATATTCACCGATTGAACAAGTGTATCTATCTCGATGGCGACTGCGTGGAAAAGAGGCAGAGTAGAGCTAGTAAAAGGGTGAGTAAAAAAAAGTAATGCCATTTTCTTTATTTCATGAGAAGTTTTTTTTTATATATAAAAAACTAAGGCCTACATTGAGACCCTAACGAGGCCCAGAGCAAGAATACAAGAAATAAGACCCAACTTGCCAGTCGATAATGTCCTCCTTCTGCATGACAATGCTCGACCACACACAAGTATCAGAACATGAAAGAGAATCGCTTCATCTGGGTGGATAACTTTACCGCATCCCCCATAACTCACCCTCGTAATATATTTGCAATGTTTATTTGTATTGTAACGCTGTGAAGCTTCATCTTCCGAAGTCCATAAAATCATCCTCGAGAAGTTTGAATATCAGAAAATGTATCCCAAAATAAGTGACTGGAGAATAATTTCGATGCTACCGTTGCGGCGTTAGTACATTGCGGAACCTTATTTTTCAGCCCTACCTCGTATTACCATAATAGTCGTAATTTCATAACTAACGTTACTTACTGCTCTTTCTAATTATTTTGCTTTTTCACAGTTACTACAACTAAAAATAATAATGATATTTATACTAATACTACTAATACTACTGCTAGCAAAATTACAGGAGCTTCCTTTGGTGTAAATTTTAGCGACCTAGACTAGAAGAACAATGCTCGTCAGATCAATTCTCAGAGGGTGTCCATATATCTCAGCAAATTATGCTAAACGTAGAAGACGTCTGCTAGTACAATTAGTACAGACCTCATTATTACTAGTATACTACCCCTGGAGAAAATTATGTAATTAGCTCACTTGGTGGATGTTTCATCATCATCATATCGTGCAATTAGCATGGATATTTATTTGATTTGCAGTAAAGAAACTAATAACAAATAAGTCGCAAAACATTTTTCTTTAATAGCTGAACATGATTAAGTCATGATTGTTCACGTGTTAAAACTTAGAAATGACCATGAAAAGATTACAATCTTTCACTTCTTTCTAAATAGAAGTATAAATATCATTATCGATCGTTGATCCAACGAATCCGAAAGGGGTCTTCTATTGATCATCTCGTATATAAATATATACAATACATTATTATATATTTGTATGTAAAACTGACCTAACGTAAAATGACATTTTGATTTATAAAAACATTCATTAAAAAAGTTTTAATTTAACTAGAAATTTAATGAAATCACAAGTAAGACGTAAACAAGATCGCAAGTGTAGAGCATCCATCCAGAATCGAAATCGCTATTTCGTAGTAATGGATATGAGGGACTAGCTTGCTAACCGTTACACAACGATGGAACGCTCCTCTTTTAACCAACCCATTCGCTACGGGCAGAATATGACTCAAGCGAGGATCGAACTCGCTTCTTAAATATTTTTTGCTTATCTGGACCTCTCCCAAATGTTATATGATCCTCGGAGGGCCATATGGCCTACAGTTGACAACCACTGGACGAATTTTAATCAACTTATCAGTAAGATGTGATACAAGGTGGCAAATATGGGACGCTCCTTTTTTTACTCAATCCGCTCGCCACGGGTAAAATGTGACACAAGGCTGCAATTGGCGCATTCAGCGAGGATAGAACTCGCTACTGTGTAGTAATAGATCTGCGAGACTAACTTGCTAACCATTACATCACAACGACAAGACGCCTCGGTCTAGACCAGTGGTTCACAATCATTTTTTTTTTTTTGTCTATTGACCTATTTTATGCTGGTCATTCGATGTTTAAAATTCCGATTGTATTTTTATAATTAGATATTTTTTTGCTTGATGGGCCCCAAAAATGTTATATAGCTCTGGGTTGAGAACCACTAGTCAAGAGCGACGAATATGAATATTCCATGTATTTTGTTTTTGTTTTGTTTCGTTTTGATTTATGTTGTTTTGTTTTTTTTGTTTGTTTTTTTTTTTTTGTTTTTGTTTTTTCATAAAAAAGTAGTGTCTTCAACTCAGGTAAAGACAATAATTTTTATTGCACGTCTCTTGCTTTGGTTTTGAAAAAGTTTCTTCGTTTTTTTTTGTCTTTTTTATAACAATTATTTTAACCTTTATTTTACTTCTTTGCCTGAATATTTAAAGCTAACTCTTTTAAATGCAAAACGTTTTTGTCCCACGAGAAAAAAGAAAAGTCTTTTCCTTTCTTTTTCTATTCACATTATATGTGTTACTTTTTTAACCGATTTCTTCAATTAATCCGATTTATGTGACCTGTTTGCCTCTGACTTAATTAGAAACTTATTTTCTTTTCCCTGGTCATAATATTCTTGGACTTTAGAATCATCTAAAAACTTTTACGTAACTAAAATCAATGAAATAATTACAAAAACAAATAAACTATTGCGAGTTCTCGCAACAACTCTTAACTTGGTTTACCCGCGGTCGACTGACTACAATACGGTAGCAGCAGATTGCAACAAACTCCACCGACGTTGCCTGCAACCGAGCAACCTCGGGAAATGAAATTTCAACAAAAAATGTACAAGAGCCGAACAAGACACAAAATTATACTACACAGTAGTCTAACAAGATAGAAACTGTTGAGTTTTTTGGACTTATAAGGTGTGGGTTAAATTGCCCACTCCTACTTATAGACTCGGCCAGAACCATGTGATCGATCTCTTGGCCAATCACTGGCAGTACTCTAAGGTTGATACAATACTTAAACCAACCCTACTGGCCATAATTACTTTGACATTCGTGGACGACCGACATAGGATTGAATCATTAAACTTCTTCTAAAACACCTTAGTCTAATGAGTTACTAACTCTTTTACCGCCCCGTATCAGTAAAAAAATCTCCTTTTTATGCCTACTGGACAGGATCGATAGTAGACAGGAAGAGTTAGTCCACTACTGGTACACGGTAGCTGCGCCACTACCCGCTCACCCCGATCTTCAAATTAATTTTAACATAGAACCCTCCTCGACTGACAGACACAGGCAATATCTGTATGTTGTATATTCGTATACTTGTATAGCAATACATGAATATATATATTTACCAACCCCTCTGCACGAGCACGGTGTGACACAATGTCAAAATCTTAAGCGGAGTTTAACAGGTTTGAATTCAGAGTTTTCCCTCTCCTAGACTGATTTCCTAGCCAAGGTTAAAGAGCCCAGTTTGACCTACTATTTACCCATAGGTGGAGGGTGAGTAGTTGGATGCATACCTTTCCCAAGGGTATTAGCCCTATGTAAATTGCAAACGGCTTCGTCCAGAATTTGAACTCGGGTCGACGAGTCCATTTCCTACTACTCTTACCATTACACAACGCGCCTTGAGCACGCCCATAGATGAATGCATATATACATTTTATTTATATTCTTGTCGCATGCGATTGAGACTGTAGATGTATTTACCTAGACAAAAACATAACTTACTTCAAAATTACACATATTCCAGCGAGTTTATGAATTGCCCAAATATCTGTGAAATCTACGCTTTAAGATCTGGCTAATATAGAAAGCGTTTCGCCAGAAACGTCTGGTAAAATTATAATTATTTTCTTTGAAAATATTATTGACCCGTCTCGACAACGTCTTTATCACTTAATCTCTCTCTCTCTCTCTCTCTCTCTCTCTCTCTCTCTCTCTCTCTCTCTCTCTCTCTCTCTCTCTCTAGACGGGCGGTCGGAGAGCCCCCCTCCGATCAGTCGGCTGGTCACGTCAAGCCCTAGCACCTTTATGATTGTCCCAACCTTATTGCACTTATGGCAAACCCCAACCCTTTTTAATCATATATGTGCTAGAAGGCGGTGGCTGAGGGTCTTAAACTCTATCTGATGGTGAGGTTCCAGTTCTGGAGAATGTAGAGCACCCCTTCATCACCATTGCTCCCTGGTTCGCTCTGACCCGGAGTGGTTGTACTTGTTAGGGTCCCATCTATTGGTTAACTAGAAAAATGTGTTTATAAAAAATTGAGTCTCCATGAAGAATTAATTTAATTCAAAACTTTGTCGGCATTAAATGACCCACCGACGTTGACATGCCGTATAACAAAACAAACCAAACCAAACCAATTCTCAAGTCATTACTCCATATGATGTGCTCTTTAAACAACATGAAATAGATTCTTCGCAGTGCCACAATGAGGATCGAACTCACTTCTTTGCTACAACAGACCAGCCATATTAATTCTAAAAACATTAGACACAAGACACCCTTTGTTTTAATGGGTGTTGACAAATTAAATCATAGGTACAGGGTTTTGACCTGGAATTGAACACTGATCACCAAGTACTATGCAAACGATCTCGACCGACAAGCAGGTCTTCTCAAACCTGCGTCTGTATTGCCACGATAAAATCTGTTAAGGTCTCGCCCCGTTCGGCTGTGGTGAGAACATAATATCTGTTATTGTTTGTCGAGTAAATAGAATTTGGCGGACGAACAACAAGATACTGTGTTCTATGATTTGTTGGCCGTTTCAATGGTCTCCCAAGGGAAGAATAGAAAGAATGGATGGCAGACACGAGATGCTATCCATAATGCATCAAGAGAGATGATCTCGGGTCGGGCAGTTGATGAATGGAATTCACGGTGTAATATGACACCAACAACCAAAGGGCAATGCGTTTTGACACGCGTGTGCGTGCGCATACTTACAGGGAAATATACAGAAATACATACGTTCCCGTACAAAGAACCCGACACACGGACATTGATATAGTAAGGCACACCTATATGAAAGTGTACAAACTATCAACTATATGAATATATATGCGCAGACTCGTAGATAAAAAAAAGTAAGAGGTTATACATAGTACATACTACACCACATATCCACTATATATATATATATATATATATATATATTATATATATATATATATATATATGGGCCGGGTTAGCTCAGTCGGTAGAGCGTTCGGCTTAGTTCGATACCGGCCCTCGCCAACTCAGCGTATGAGTAGCATAGGGATCTGTGCGGTAAAGTAAAGAGCTGATGGTAGGTGTGACGCTCCACCTAAGACGCAAAAACAATCTCCATGGTCTAGCGCTAGTGAAATAGGGATAGACTCCCTCGCTGTTTGGCTGATACTGACATTAGGCCGCCCCAACGACTTTACTTACTTACTTACTTTATATATATATATATATATATATATATATATAGAGAGAGAGAGAGAGAGAGAGAAAGAGAGAGAGGGGGGAGGATGCGTGTGGTGTAATGGTTAAAGTCATGGGAAATGGACTCGTCGCCCCGAGTTCAAATCCTGGATGTGGTAACTGCATTTCACTTAGCGCTAATACCCTTGGGAAAGATATGCATCCTACTCTCCCTCCAGCTATGGATAAATAGTAGGGCAGACTGGGGTATTTAACCTTGGTTAGGCAAACGGTCTATGAGAAGGAAAATTCTGAATTCAAACCTGTTGAACTCCGCTTAAGAAATTGACCTTGTGTCACATCGTGCTCGTTCGGAGGGGTTGGTAAATATATATATACATATATTTATATACATACACAGAGAGTGACCCACACACACGCACGCACACACACACACACATATATATATATATATATATGTGTGTGTGTGTGTGTGTGTGTGTGTGTGTGTGTGTGTGTGTGCGAGGTACGACACAAACATATGAGAAGCCTAAAATACAATGGAGAAATAAAGAATAATTTGAAAGAAAAAGGGACTGTTTACTTCTTCGATGGGTTTCTTTGTTAAATGACATAACAACATTTGTTTGGTATTTAATGCCAAACCCAGATACTGATTTAAGAAAACACACCTACATAAAGTATATGCACAAACTTTCACCTATGTTGATATATATGCGCAGACTAAAATATATAAAAAATGTAAGACGTTATATATAGTACATACTACATATATTCACCATATATATGTGGGGAGGGGGCGCGTGTTCGGGTTGGGGGTGCGACATGAACATTTGATAAGCGTAAGACACAATGAAAAAATAAAGATTAAGTGAAAGAAAAAGAGATTCATTAATTCTTCAATTGTTAGTTTCTTTGTTTAATGGCATATCAACTTCGGTGTGTTATTTAATACCAATGCGAACCTTGTAGAATATTAGTAATAAGGGCCGGGTTAGCTCAGTCGGTAGAGCGTTCGGTTAGAAACCACAAGGTTCCTAGTTCGATACCGGTCCTCGCCAACTCAGCGTATGAGTAGCATAGGGATCTGTGCGGTAAAGCAAGGAGCTGATGGTAGGTGTGGCGCTCCACCTCAGGCGCTAAAAAACAATCTCCTTGGTCTAGCGCTAGTGAAAAGGGGATAGACTCCCTCGCTGACTGGCTGATACCGACTTTAGGCCGCCCCGTCCACTTTACTTTTTTACTTTACTATTTAATCTATAGTAAGGGTGTAAGGGGTTTAATACATTTCCCATGGTTATAATTCCGATATTGAACTCAATAGCGTGACTGGAGTTCGAACTCACTATGATGATGTAGTCCGGCACGTTAGCCATTACGTATTGGGGACGTCCGTTTAATTTCTTGGTGTAATATCAAGAAAATTATTAACTGTATAATATGCGAAATGAGGTAATAGCGTGAAATGTTTGAAATGGAATAATATCAAGAATTATATCAAATCTGTAAGGATACTGCATTTGCAATTCGATTGTACATATTTTACACATTTCACAATGTATGAAATTGTGTAATATTGAGAAATGTGTCAAATGTGTGACGTATAATATATTAAATAGACTAATACTGTTAATTGCATGAAATGAGAAAAATAAAGTATTATCGAGAAAGTAATTAAATGTGTTATGTGCAAAATGGTATAATACCGTAAAATGTATGGAATGTATAAAATTGAGTGATATCGAAAGATGTGTTAAATGTGTGAAATGTGAAATATGTGAAATGAAATAATATCAAACGATACATGGGAGAAAAGTCTTCAATCTTTTAAAAGAATTCGGTATAATTTTTACGTTGGACATCGTAGGACATACTGTGCTCTCATGACTTGGTACGATAACTGGTGTAAGAGAGGGAAAAATCTGAATTCAAACCAGTACTACGATGAAAAACTAACCTTATGTCACACCCTACCCGTGTCGCAGAGTTTGAATAAATACGTATATGTTCGACTCTTGCAAGAGGTTTATGTACATGGTCCGGTAAAATGATCTCCCCGATTTAAAATTACCCCCGCACAGACGCTTGCAGGAGTGTGCGATTAGAAGATGTTTTAAGTAACATTAGCCATGCCATTTTAGTCTCAATTAGAATTTCCGTATATATATTTACCAAACCCCTCCGGACGAGCAGGATGTGACACAAAGTCAATTTCTTAAGCAGAGTTCAACAGGTTTGAATTCAGAGTTTCCCTTCTCTTAGACCGGTTGCCTAACCAAGGTTAAAGAGCCCAGTCTTCCCTACTATTTATCCATAGCTGGAGGGAGAGTAGAATTCATACCTTTCCCCAGGGTATTAGCGCAAATTGAAATGCAATTACCACATCCAGGATTTGAACTCGGGGCGACGAGTCCATTTCCCATGACTTTAACCATTACACCTACGCGCTTAGAATTTCTGTATATACCCATGCCGTGATGGTAAGAGAATATACGAGAGTTCTTATGGAAATATTTCCGAGCAAATCCCATCTCATGGCGAGGTTACATCCGGCGACTGTTTCGCTCATCTGAATTATTGCCGATTCCATCCTTTGAGAATACCTAAATGCTAAAGTATTCAAAGAGTGTGTACCCCTTCCTGGCCATTATTCCTAAGTCCACTCTGTACCAGATTGATAGTGTCTGTTAGGGGTCTCATCTGTGGTTCAAATATGTTTGAAAATTATTCGTATTCGATACGAATATTTGATGCCACATAACAGTCAGTTATTAAAACTAGCAAAAAAATGCATCTTCCGGGCGCAAATATTTAAGTTTTAATATAATTAAATACTATATTGAAGGAAATTAAATACGAACACAAAAAGATTACACCTATTTTTACTTTATTCTAATTGATTTCAATATAAAATTATACATAGGATTACTTTTAATACCTTTATAGAATAAAACAATAATAACAGAAATCGATAACACCAAGTAATTATGTGTCAAATACGGTTTTATTAAAACCTTTATGCAAATCATTCACATCATATACTATCAAAACATTTATTTCTCGATGATATATAACACGCATCATAGTATTTTAAGCACATCAATAAAATGGGCAGTTTTGAGACAAATCTATTTCAGCTAGACCTTAATAGAGATATTGTTAATAGATAGATGCTACTTAAGATCAAATGATGATTATTTAATAACATTAATATCATTATAATAAGATTATTATATATGAAGTATTCTCATTTAAAACAAATAATTTCTCATGTAAAACAAATAATCTTTTCAAGTGTTCCTATCTAATACTCATAATTATATGATTTCAAATAATTACTTATATCTAATATTAGTCAAGTAACTATTCTTAATCTTATATAATAAGATTCAAGTAACTATTCTTAATCTTATATAATAAGATTAGGAATAGTTACTTGAATACAAAATTGTTTGATAAGGATTATTATTAGTTATATAAAACAATATATCTATGTGAAAACAAATGACTAATATTAGATGTAAGTAATTATTTGAAATCATATAATTATGAGCATTAGATAGGAACACTTGTAAAAATTCAACTATGTGCAAATTATTTGTTTTACACGATAATACTTCATATATAACTGCATACTGATATTAAAAATTTGATTTTAATAAATATGTGCTTAGTATTATTGATTTCTAATTGTTTGGTTTTATATTAATGAATATGGGCAAAAATCTGGGGTATAAATCTTAAAAGAAGTCCATTAACAAGAAGAAATAACTGTCATTTTATTCTTTACTTCCTATTTTAACTAAATAGTTAAATTCGGAAAATGTTGCAGTGAAAAACAGGAGTAGTGGGAAATGATGGAAGAGTTAGTTTCAAGTTGTTCTATTTTTCGAATATACCCCCTCTATTTCCAAGCATTTTATCTGCATTCTTATTTAGTTTCATTAGTCTTTCTAATTTAATATATTTCGTTACATTAAAACAAATAGTTGCTCCCGGAGGGTGCATATTTTTGTTAGTACATATAATATATGCACAATCCCTAACCTCGAAACATTTATTAGAATACAAAAAAAAAACATGAATGAAACACCATTAATGGTTCCTATTACTTAATGGATAAAACATTTGCAAATATTAAAGTTCAAAATTTGATGCATGTGTAGCAATGTCCAACAAAACATAATGAATATCATTAGGTTTTGTTCATTGTGATAAGCAATTCATTCTGTTAAATAATAGATAAATAGTAAGGGTATCCGGAGATGCTCGGAAAAAGAATTTAGAGAAAATATTTTCATGATTGAATCCCACACACACACATTATCCTGATGATCCTTAGGAGAAATCTAGCTAGATACTCTCTGACTCATTAGGCTTACTTTATTATCATTTATTAGCTCTACTTTTTGTATTGAGCACTTTAGTATTTTTAACTTCGGCAACTCTTACAGTATTTTTTTTTTCTTTTGGACATTTTTGTAGTACCATCTGATTATTTTCAGGAGGTGCAGATGATTTGGTCTTTTCTTTTTTTATATTCTTTCTCCAGGCAAAAGTTTGTATTGTGTAATTACGAACTATAAAGCCGGGAGTTTTTTTATACTGTCGGAGTTTATATATATATATATATATATATATATATATATATATATATGTTGAAAGAATGAATAAAAGAAAGAAAGTACAGAATGGATAATAAAGGATGATTTTAATCAATATCACTTACACGTGTTTCGGTCAGGAGTTTATCTATGTGTCCATTATTCAAACTATTATTATTATTAAATAAACAAATTAAATGAAATAATAATAATAGAAAAAATGTAAAAATATTCCGTACACAAAGAAAATTTGACCTTCATCAGAGTGAATCTTTATTTGAAAAATAACATATATATATATATCCGTAGGTTACCAAGTAAGTCGGAATTAGGATGATTCTAAGCTGGTCCTTTCTTCCAACGGCAGAATCTTAGAGAGTTCAGGTCCAATTAGAGAGCCCAATCTTAATTTTATTTAATTTTCTTAAACAGAGCAATATAATTAGTAAAGACAAAGGCTTAAAAATCGGCTATTTTGTGGTTATGGACCTATTTCTACTCACAGGTATCTTAATATATATAACATCTGAATATATATAGTATATATATATATATTGACGATATAGTGTGCGATATTTATAAATTAATAATGCCCAATTATACAGCGATCCTAATTAGAATAATTCTGTCCTTCCTTGATAGCAGTCTGAATATCCTCACGGATCGCTGTGAGAACAAGAACCCAAAGGGTTTACTGGTCGTCTTGGTGTACATAAAGCCGAGCTGAATGTGAAGCTGGGATCCTAACGTGGGGGTGAAAGCTGATTATTCCGCTTTTGGCTATGCTGCAATGATGGCGCGGTCGCAAGGGCATTTATACTAACATCTATTATGATAGGAACCAGTTGGCAAATATGGTAACATATTAACTCCATGGATGGCAGCTTTGGCATATTCTCAGCGAAAACCTCGGCGCTTCGTAATTTCTAAGTGGCATGCAAATTTTATTAGAAAGATGATGCGTGTTCCGAGATGGATGGGCAGAGGCAGATGTAAGATATGACTAAAACTCAGAGAAACATTTACATACATACACCGATCGGAACAGATACAGTCCATAAGTAAACAGTCATTTCAACGAATATATATATATATATATATATACATGTATATATATATATATTGATGAGAATATAAAAAGTTGAACAAGCATATGCGTAGATCGATGAAAAGCTACTTCAAGATTATATATATACTAGACAAAACGTGACCTATTGGGTCACCCATTGAGCTCTAGGTAGATAATTGAGATTAGGGAAAAGTGAGTTTGCAAAGCGACTTAATTTCTTTTAAAATAAATATTGCCGGACAAAACATTAAAATCATTTTGTATGATTTCTAAGAAAGGGAAAGTTTGACCTAGTTTAAGCTACGAGTTTCTGCTTATGAAATTTAGCATACAACTATATTTCAAATTATCCCATCTCTCTCTACTCTCCATGAAAAACTAACATATATGACGATGAAGTAATCAAGATATAAATAGAGAGGATGAAAGTGACAGGCAGAATTTCAAGTGAAAGACGGGTCAGTTTTTTACTCAATTGCAAATTACGACTAATTAGAACCAATTAGAATGGATTGTTTTCAAACATAAATCAATCATAAAACTAAGGAATATTTTAGTATTACTTTCATGTAATTAAATTAAACAGTAAAAAGGACTTTAGGAGACAAAAATTGATTCGCTCAGCTTTAGTAATATATGTATATATGTAGAGTGAGAGACAGAGATAGACAGACAGTGAAAGAGGGGGAGAGACGACCAAAGGATTTAATGTTGAGCTATCAAATCTGCTATGAACAAATATTGATACTGTTTTATTGTAAATATTGGTTTGGTTTGGTTTCTTTGTTTAATGGCATATCAACCTTCGTGGGTCATTCAATGCCAAAACCATCCTAGTAAAAGAAAATTAGTGGTACTATTTAACCCATACTTGGGAGAATGGGGGGATTTCATACCTTTCCCAAGGGCATTAATCCAAAAGTGATTATATACTTTTTCAATATATATATATATATATATATATATATATATATATATATATATATATATATGCTCTGGAAGAATTATCTTTTGGTTGTGGACCGTACATTAAAAAAGGCAACATATTCAACTCTGCTCTCTTAAGGCCTCATTGGGAAGTTCTGCAACACTAAGCTAGTCATTGCCACTGGTATTGCTGTGATTTCATGATCAATATCATCTTTCTGTTTGTCAGTTCTGGTGACTTGACATCAGATGTCAAGTTTTATAGTCCTCTCTTCTTTCTTCGGCTGAAGTCCTGAAGAAGGAATACCTGCACCAGGGACAACTTATCGTCTTCTATACAGCAAGCACAAGCGAGTAACCATAACCTTACGCGACTGTGACTGGGAGATGTGTAAAGTTTTTAAATGCCATCCTTGTTGAAAAGGGCTTAAAGAGAGTCCTTTGTTATGGAACCTTTGGTAAGCGTATAAGTCCTATCCTATGTATTGGTGAAGGTCCAGTGATTTAATCCTATGTCCGTCGTCCATGAATGTCACAGTAATTATGACCAGTAGGGTCGGATAAGTATTGTATCAGTCTCAGAGTACTGCCAGTGATTGGACAAGAAATATATCACATGATCTCGCCTAGTCTATAAGTAAGAGCGAGTATCTAGCACACACCTTATATACTCAAATTCTCAACAAGATGCCACGATCAATTTTAAAGTTGGTGTGAAGTTAGTAATACAAGGCCACGCCCATGTCTACAGACCACAAACAAAACATATCTCTGGCTTTCAATCTTCAAACTCGTTGTATTCATTTTTTTTTAAATTTTATTATCTATTTTTATGATTGATAGTAATGTTAGAAATTGTTCAACAAAGTTTACAAAGAAAATGTTTGGTGGACGTATTACTCTCTCCCCCCCCCCTCCAGCGCTTTTGGCATGCAGACAGTTTATGGGAAATAATTCTGTCGCTATTGAAGAAAGCGGGAGGGAACTGAAGGTGGCAGGATGTGCCAATGGACAGAAGCCGAGCAGTGATGGGTCAGCAGTTGGCTTGAGCATCAACTCCCAAGAGTACCATACACAGTGACCAGTTGTGTCCGGCGTATCAGTCTTTTGACCTCTGAAAAAGATTGATAGACTATCTTGAGGTTTTCTTTCTTTGCTTGTAAAAGGACGTGGTTTGAAAGGAAGTAGATGGAATTACCGGGATATTGCGGCTAGAAAGAACACAAAAGCAACGGCAAATTTGGCGATTTGAACGTTTGCGGAAGGTCGGTTGTAGGCGTGGTGGGTGCGGATTTGCACATGAAAATTCTATAGATGGACGAAAGAGACTGATTTTTAAATTACTCCCTTAGTTTAGATAACTTTGTTTTCAACAATGCAGATCTAATTTGATTCGATCATTACTATGGTTAAATCTAGTTTTGATTCTCAATGGTTTTTAATAGATTATAATGCTTTTCAAAACGACAGATCCATACATAAATATGAACAGACTGAGATTGAGGGATAGATACGAAATGAGATAGATAGACATAAACAAACAGATTTATCGATAGATAGATAGATTGATAGATAGATAGATAGATGGGCTTTTAACGTATTATAATGTTTCCAAAACGATGGATGCATACATAAAAAGAAACAGACTGAGGTAGCTAGACAGACAGAATCGAAATGAGATAGAGGATATATGCAAACAAACATTAATAGATAGATGTGTGACCAAGGTTAAAGAACTCAGTCTGTCCTACAGTTCATCCATAGCTGGAGAATAGTTGGATTCATATCTTTCCCAAGGGTTTGGGAAAGATTCGTCCAGCACTTGAACTCTTTTCACCGTGTCCATTTCCTGGTATGATAGCCATTACAACACGTTCCTACTATATATCTATCTATTAATCTATCTCAGTTTGTTTATATATATATATATATATATATATATATATATATATATATATATATATATATTGAGGTTAAGTAAATAAACAAATGTGTTTATTTTTATATGGCTTTAAGCCAACAATTTTTGGAGGGTATGTGCTTAATTGAAGTCGTACCTAATTTTGAAAATTAATTAGTTAATAATTAAGGAATTTTAGGCGGGCATATATGTTGAAATGTAAGGATAAACGAATCGAGAAAATGTCAATCCCTAAATGTACATTTTGACCTATTAGGTCTCATCAGCAAGGTTATAGACATGGAAGACTGCTCCGTGTGTGACTCGAAACCTCGACTGTCAAGCCTAAAATTCCTTAATTATTAACTAATTAATTTTCAAAATAAGGTACGACTTCAATTAAGCACATACCCTCCAATATATATATATATATATATATATATATATATATATATATAAACAAACTGAGATAGATTAATAGATATATACAGATAGACAAAAAGATAGATAAATAGTTAGGGATTTACAAACACACATAAGCCAACAGACACACACACACACGCATATATATATATATATATATATATATATATATATATATATATATATATATATATACGAAACCAGTTCATATTCTGGAAGACGGTGTTTACGTCATAGCCGACAAATCACAAGGGGATGGATGCTCGCATGAAGCTAACGCTTGATAAAATCATTTCAACTGTAAAACACGGTAATTCCTGGGTGCAGTATTTCCACGGAATTAATATTGTTGCATATAATTCATGTACGAGTAAATTCTACGCCTTATTCTCACGGTTTGGTCTTTGCTAAATACCATTATTTACACACACACACACACACACACACACACACACACACACACACACACACACACATACATATATACATGCACACACACACACACACAATATATATTATATTATAATATATATATATATATATATATATATATATTATAACTGCATATACATACACAATCGTAGATAGGCGTCTACTTATAGCCAATTCTGTAAATGAACTCATGTCGCCGTGTCCATTTCCTGCTATGATAACCATTACACTACGAGCCTTCTCTCTCTCTATATATATATATATATATATATATATAATTTATATTTTGCTTGAAGGTAATTACAATGCGTATATCGTTTAAGATTAAATAATTATAGAAAATAATCATGACAAGCGAACCTCTGCAAGCGATCGTGCGGTGCGTAGAACATCGTATAGACTGTTTCAACTTTATTAAGTCTCATCAGCGATGTATACTAACGATTTCCCTCCGACAGAAATCGAACCGAGTGGTAAAGCCTCTGACTCTGCCTGCTGGACTCCCGGTGTCGATTTCTGTCGGAGGGAAATCGTTAGTATACATCGCTGATGAGACTTAATAAAGTTGAAATAGTCTGTACGATGTTCCATGCGCCGCACGATAGCTTGCTGGAGTTCGCTTGTCATGATTATTTTCTATAATTATCGAATTTTATACGATATACTCATTGTAATTGCCTTCAAGCAAAATATAAATAGTAATATATACTTTATTCAAGGTGTGTCAAAACATTTTCGAGATATTTTGTAATTTTTTTACACACCTTGTATTCTGAAAAAAATAACGTTTCATTCATTCTTTATTCCAATCTTGGAAAATATAACTTGAAACTTGATGCTTTTATTCTGAAGAAAATTAAAGAATGGAACGTTATTTTTTTTTTCAGAATACAAGATAAGTCAAAAAGTTAAAAAAAATGTCGATACTTTTTTGACACACCTTATATATATATATATATATATATATATCTTATTATAATGGAGATTGTGTGTTTTTCTGTCTGTAACCGAAACTATATTACTACTCAAGTAACAATTCCCTTTGTTATTTACGTCACAATATCCATGATTTTATTTTCATTTAAACCTCAATTATTAATAAAATTGATTGTTAGATTATTAATACTGTTGACCATATCTACATACTAACAATATGCAGTTGTATTTATATATACAACAAAATAGCGGTTTGTAGTATGAATGGGAAAGTTAATTTGCATATTGATATTAAAAATTTGATTTTAATAAATATGTGCTTAGTATTATTGATTTCTAATTTTTTGGTTTTATCTTAATGAATATGAGTAAAAATCTCTTCAATAAATCTTAAAAGAAATCCCTTAACAAGAGGAAATAACTAATATTATTCTTTACTTCCTATTTTAACTAAACAGTTAAATTAGGAAAATTTAACAATGAAAGACGGGAGTAAGGGAAAATGATGGAATAGTTTCAAAGCTGTTCTATTTTTCAATCTTACTCCCTCTGTTCCAAATCTTTTTATCTACATTCTTATTCAGTTTCATTAGCCTTTCTAATTTAATATGATATTTTATTATATTAAAACTTAAATACTTGCACCCGGAGGGTGCATATATTTGCTAGTATATATAAAGATTGATAGACAGATAGAAAAGAAAGAAAGAACGAAAGAATGCATATCTAAATCGATAGATAGATAGATAGATAGATAGATAGGTGCATTGGAAGAATGTATAATGAGATAGATAGATAGAAAGGAAGCTTAATGAGATAGATATAGAGATAGATAGGATGAATGTGAAATGAAACAGATAGATAGATAGATAGATAGATAGATAGATATATCTTAAATTATTCGCTTACGATCTTTCCAGCTAATCGGTAATAATTTTCAACTGATTTATATTGCGTCCTCTTTTGACAAGATAATCCTATAATTTGACAAAATGTCTCTCTCTCTCTCTCTCTCTCTCTCTCTCTCTCTCTCTCTCTCTCTCTCTCTCTCTCTCTCTCTCTCTCTCTCTCTCTCTCTTCTGTTTCAAGATTACATAAAAATTTAATCGGTACATCAGGTCTTTATAATTCATTGTACAGACATACTTAGTCGGTCGCTGAACTCAAACATTACGATCAACCATTATCTTGTCTGCTGAACGAGTCTTTGGGTTGTAAAGACAAGAAGGATCACTGATTATATCTACTAAATCGAATCTAATATATCACTTGTGTAGTCAGTCCAGTCCTTGGAAGAGTGCTCACAATCTGACAAAGGGTCGCAGAAGCAATCCCAATATAAAATATAACATTGCGTGGATAATAGTGATCATTGTAACAGAAAACAAAGAAAACAATAATTAATCATTAGGACCTTCCATAACCGGTGATAAGGATAACATCAGTGCTTTTGCACTTCTACTGGAAAGATAACATATCTATTGTTTGTTTCGGTAAAAAGATAAATAGATTGATATGAACAGACTGAGATAGATAGATAAATAGATAGACAGATAGATCAATAGACTAAAATAGATATATATTAGATAAATAGATAGATAGATAGAAAGTGAGAGAGATCAATAGACTAAAATAGATATATATTAGATAAATAGATAGATAGATAGAAAGTGGGAGAGATCAATAGACTAAAATAGATATATATTAGATAAATAGATAGATAGATAGAAAGTGTGAGAGATCAATAGACTAAAATAGATATATATTAGATAAATAGATAGATAGATAGATAGAAAGTGAGAGAGATCAATAGACATAGATATATATTAGATAAATAGATAGATAGATAGATGGAAAGTGAGAGAGATCAATAGACTAAAATAGATATATATTAGATAAATAGATAGATAGATAGATAGAAAGTGAGAGAGATCAATAGACTAAAATAGATTTATATTAGATAAATAGATAGATAGATAGATAGAAAGTGAGAGAGATCAATAGACTAAAATAGATTTATATTAGATAAATAGATAGATAGATAGATAGAAAGTGAGAGAGATCAATAGACTAAAATAGATATATATTAGATAATAGATAGATAGATAGATAGAAAGTGAGAGAGATCAATAGACTAAAATATATATATATTAGATAAATAGATAGATAGATAGATAGAAAGTGAGAGAGATCAATAGACTAAAATAGATTTATATTAGATAAATAGATAGATAGATAGATAGAAAGTGAGAGAGATCAATAGACTAAAATAGATTTATATTAGATAAATAGATAGATAGATAGATAGAAAGTGAGAGAGATCAATAGACTAAAATAGATATATATTAGATAAATAGATAGATAGATAGATAGAAAGTGGGAGAGATCAATAGACTAAAATAGATATATATTAGATAAATAGATAGATAGATAGATAGAAAAGTGAGAGAGATCAATAGACTAAAATAGATTTATATTAGATAAATAGATAGATAGATAGATAGAAAGTGAGAGAGATCAATAGACTAAAATAGATTTATATTAGATAAATAGATAGATAGATAGATAGAAAGTGAGAGAGATCAATAGACTAAAATAGATATACATTAGATTGAGATAGATAGATAGATGGAAAATGAGAGAGATCAATAGATTAAAATAGATATATATTAGATAAATAGATAGATAGATAGAATGTGAGAGAGATCAATAGACTAAAATAGATATATATTAGATTGAGATAGATAGATAGATAGATAGAATGTGAGAGAGATCAATAGACTAAAATAGATATATATCATATTGAGATAGATAGATAGATTTGAATAGACTGAGATAGATAGATGGATAGATATTCACAGACAGAGATGGATAGATGTGAAGTGAATGAAATAGAAGAAATATGTATATATGTGGAGGAGATGGATGCTGGAAAACTATTTTGGTTGTATTAGAAGCATGGAAAACTACAAAATAAAGAATAATGATCAAAATTCAAAGTGATGAATATTATGTTATTTCTAAATTTATTTGGAATTCTGATATTCCAAGCAGACTTCTACCTTTTTTCAGACTTTTGTTGGATGACTGTTTTTTTTCTTATAATATTGAATGTTCTATTCCTTGAAATCATATATATATATATATATATATAACAAACCCTTGGGAACTGTTCCAATCACAATTGGTACGACCTTTATCTTCATGTCCTACCGTCCGAGTATTTTCTATCTTTTGGTTTTCTTTCATTTTCACACTGTGATCAGTCGGGATGGCAAAATCCACGAGATGACAAGTTTATAATTATTATTATTATTATTATTATTATTATTATTATTATTATTATTATTATATTTTCACACCTGCTGTAGCTGGTGGTTCACTGGAGACTGAGTGACGGCAAGTCTCCTCAGATCTCCAGGACTCTTCTGAGTATTCAAGCCGATCCGAACAGTGCTGTAGTTTGGATGGTCTCGATTCTTCCTCTGATTTACAATTCACCCAAATTCTTTTCCGGAGCTTTGAGGACCGTTCCAAGTGCATACAAATTACAATTGGTATGACCTTCATCTTCATGTTCCAAAGTTTTCTCATTTCTCTGGCAAGGTCTAAGTATTTGTCTATCTTTCGCTTTCTTTCATTTCACTCGGTGGTCGGCCGGGACGGCAAAATCTACGAGATGGCAGAACCTCTTCTTTTTGTCGATTAATACTAGGTCCGGTCTCCTGACAGGGATTAGGTGATCCGTCTGTACCTCGAAATCCCTCAGAATTTTATGCGTCTCATTATTCAGGACAGGTTCAGGCTTCTTCTTCTTCTTCTTATTATTATTATTATTATTATTATTATTACTTTCACTCTATGATCGTAAGTCTGAATCTTTCGGCCAATTCTACACTGATTCAACCCGGATTTACGTTCCTTGTTCGTAAATAAGGAAAAAAAAATGATTTCTATATTTTTACATTTTATCTTGACAGTTCTTTTTAACGAAACTTGCATTAACGAAAAACTGCTGTCCTAATATACATCCATATATGAATATAAAATACACACATATATATATACATATGTGTGTGTATGTGTGTGTGTAAACGAAATGCAATGAATTCATGTATTCATATGCACAGAACTGTGCTCTCTAGGATTATTCAGTTTTCTTTCAATGAAATATCCAGATAATCACAGACCACGTGGAGATATTCGCTGCTGGCAATGGATTCTGATAAAATCTTACCATTTTTAATATTAACCGATTTTATTCAGAGCAATAATTCGCACCTCTTTTTACGACAATATCCGTTTCAATGAGGAATATTGAATTAACTTTTCGTAGAATTAAGTGATCCGATGAAAATCTCCATAAATACATTGATAAATACATCGTTGCATTTATGTATGTGTGTATGTGTGCGTGAGCATCGGCATGTATTTGCATGAAACTGAGTGTGTGTGTGTGTATAATTTAAATGTGTGTAGCGGGAATGTTGATAACAAGGTTCTTTTATCAAAATCACTCTTTTCCCATTCTTTTTAAGTTTTCAATTACATGCATATATATATATATATATATATATATATATATATATATATATATATATGCATACATATATAGAATTATAGATATCAAACATTCACAGACATCCACACAGATTATATATTCATAACATATATATATATATATATATATATAATATTATGTATAGAATATTATATATATATGTAATATTAAATATATATAAAATATATAAAAACACACATATATAAAAAACATATATATATATATATATATGTATATATATATATATATATATTGAGAGAGAGAGGGGGAGATGAGAGTATATTTTATCAACGAAATAATTGTGAACACTTTAAGGTTTATGTTTGATGCACGCACTCAGCCGCGGTATTTCACACATACTCAGATTGCGTATACGAACTGTAAATTGAATGTAATTATTGCTTTTAGTAAATTTTCAATTTCTCGCTTATATGAGTCTGCATTTATCTTAGAGAGAGAGATAGATAGATAGATAGATAGATTTCATATTCAGAAAATATACACACCATCGCACATAGATAGATAGGTAGATAAATAGATAGATAGATTTGAATATAAATAGACATAATCCATATTCAGAACATACACACTTCCTATATATATATATATATATATATATATATATATATATATATATATATATATATATGTGTGTGTGTGTGTGTGTATTGATAGTTAGACAGATAGAGACAAGCAGACAGACTTAGATTGCGAAAAAGATATAAATGTGATTAATTTAAACAGATATATTGCATATACAGAACACACGATAGACATAGATAGATAGATAGATAGATAGAGAGATAACAATTGATACCACAGTACGCAATGACGGAGCAATTCTACGTACATTCTCGATTTTTAAAACGAATCTATAGCCTGATCACTGCTATTGAACGTGTTTGAAAAGATGGAATGAGTGAATGTGATCTGTTTTTGCACTTTTACAAGAATCAAGAACTTTGACAGCAAAATGCTGGCAAACAAATTTTACTGGACTTGTTTATGAGAAAGCCGAAGCGAGATCAAATAGTTTGAGATATTTGAAACGAGACGCTTTAAATCCCTAGTGTCATAAAACAATTTGGTTTCTCTTCGATTTGATTGTTGTCGATTGATCGATGTCGTATTAGTGTGCTTTATCAAATAATCAATAGATAATGCCGGTTGCTTGTTTTAGTGGAGACCTACTCCTTTTTATGTTAGCATTTATCTGATCGTCCGGAGATCTTCTATTTTGATTGGTTGGTGGATTTTACGGCATGTCAACCCTTGGGTTATTTTATGCCGAAGATGTCTTTGTTTTATTCATTCTTAACGGGTCCCCATGTTTTTCAAACTCATTTTTAAACTCATTTTTAAATTCATTTTAAAATTCATTTTTATCTATCTAGCCCATAGATAGGATCTTAAACTGCATCGGTTGGTTTGGTTTGGTTTGGTTTGGTCTGGTCTGTTTTATGGCGTATCAACTTCAGTGGGTCATTTAATACCGACTAAGTTTTGAAATAATATAATTCTTAATGGATACTCATTCTTATAAACTCATGTTTTTATATTTAACCCATAGATGGGACCCTAACAGGTACTACCACTCCGAGTCAGAATGGACCTAGGAATAATAACGATGACGGAGCACTCCACACTCCCCAGAGCTCTAGAATTTGAACTTCTCCATTAGATGCAGTTTAATGTTATACCCAGGACACTAAGACCCTCAGCCACCGCCTTCTAGCACATATATAATGAAAGGGTGGGGGATTTTCATAAGTGAAATAGGGTCGTGACACTCATATAGGTGCTATTGGTTAGCGTAACCAGCCAGTTGATCAGCTCGTCTATAACTGCCCGAGTAGCTTAATTAAGGACCAAAGTGGAGTGTCATGAATTGCTCAGTCACCAGATTTCCGTCCTTAAGCATCACGGGTCGCACTCTACAAACAACAGGTGGCCTTATTTGTGTAGTTACCCCTCTACAGATGTACAGTCGGTGTATTCTACAGCCCCAGCCGACCGGGTGGTAATTTCCTTGTTTATTAGCATAAACTTTGTGTGATATTTAATGTCAATGATATCCTTGGAGAAGAACAGTCGCGGTACTATTTAATCCATTGCTGCATGATGAGGAGTTCCATACCTTTCCCAAATTGTATTAGTCCAAAGGTAAACGTAATAGTGCGATTGGTTTTGTTACATAATTGTAAAGTAAAATTAATAAATTAAACAAGGAAAAAGAAGAAAAGAAAGAAAGAAGTGGAAAAAAGAACTAGCGTACTAGGGAGAAAAAAGAAAGAAGAAAGAAAGAATAGTGTTAAATGTAGAAAAAAAGAAACAAAGAAAGAAAAGAAAGTTAAAAATAAATAATTAAAATTAATACCGAAAAGAAGATGAAATAAAATTAATAAAATAAACACGAAAAAAAAAAAAAGAAAAAAGAAAAAAGAGCTAGCGTTCTTAGTAGAAAGAAAGAAAGAATGAATTAATAAATGAAAGAAGAAAAGACAAAGAAACAAAAGAAAGAATGAACGAAAAGAAAAGGAATGCAACAAGGAAAAATAAATTGAATGTAAAGGATAAATTGATGAAAAAATAAAAAATAAAAAAATAAATGAAAATTTCAGAAAATAAAAATAATTAAAAAATTAACAAAACAGAAGATAAAAGAAAATTATTTAAAATAAAGCTAAGAAAAGAGGAAAAAAGAGTAAGAAAGAAAGAAAGAAAGAATCAAAGAAAAGAATCAAAGAAGAAAAAAAGAAAAACACAAAGAAAAAATCATAACCAAAAAGACGAAGATGAAGAAAAGGAAATAGATGAATTTTGAGAAACGACTAAAAAGTAAAAGTATTTCTTTTTTTTTTTAAGACAAATGAAAGAAGAGACAATTAAAACGCTAGAAACCCTGAACAAGTGATATTTTTGTCTCTACAATTAAGAAAGAAGAAAAAAAAAAGAAAGACTCATTTCCATAGTTTTTATCTGCCGATTTAATCTTCCATTAACCGAACATTTCTGTCAGAAAATTAAGTCGATCAAAGACAACTGATTTGGCAGTCGTAGTAAAAATCCAAACTAATAGTCGACATTTTTTTCAAAATAGGCAAAGTTCCATGGAGTCTACATTTTCAGTCTTTTTTGTGGTTGATTTGACAATCACTTTTTTTCCTCATACGCAAATTGGAAGACAATTGCTGAGATAGATTTTAAATATTATTAATGGATATTTATTCCGAATGTAAAAGACCTTTATCTCGTCAATTACGCGGTCGCAATGAGTATTTTAAAACAAACCCCAAATTGCGTCATTGTATTTAAACGTGAGACATTACTGTAATTTTTTCTATATCTGTCTGTCTCTCTCTGTCTCTCTGTCTCTCTGTCTCTCTCTCTCTATATATATATATATATATATATATATATATATACATATATTATTGTTGAGGAATTGAACTGGTGTCTTTCCAGCCCCAGCTCAAAAGCCTTTTTGCAATCGATTCATACCGTTGCGATATTTTTTTGTTTTAACCCCTTTAAGGATTTATTATTATTATTATTATTATTATTATTATTATTATTATTCCTTACAGCAGCTATTCCTGTTTGACATGGCTTTACGTAAAGCCAATTTAATTTACCATTCAAAAGACTACTATTACTACAACTACGGGTATTTGGGGTACTTTTTTTCAGGTGACGAATAAAAAAAGAGTAAATATTCGGACAATTTTAAGGCATTCTAAGATGTGCCTCAAAGCCCCCGAAGTACTCGGAAATTGGAAGGAAATGAAACATTATCTGACTGTACTGTTTAAAACTGGTTTAAATGTTTATCAATGGTGGTGAATTGTCCAGTTAAATAAACCCAAAATGGTTGAATATGAACTGTCGATAATGATAGTTTAAAATGCTATGCGGCGGAAAACCAGACTACTAACACTGCAAAGGGTTAATAACAGTTAGGATTTTTGAATAATACCTGTTTATGGAAGCTCTTAAGAATAATAATGACTTCATTCTTTACCATTATTTCTTACCGATTTATTTTATTTTCTCTTACAGATGCATGTCTACCAATGCAAGGATATGAAATATATTTTATGTTTCCAGAAGATGCAACAGTTGGTAAGTACTATGTTTTTTTTTTTTGCCCCCCTTCCTCCTACTGAATATAAACTGTAGCCGGAGTGAGTTATGTTTTCAACGTGTGAAAGTTGTCTTCATATGTATTTCGGTTTGGAAGCCACAGCTCGTTGCTGTCATTTTTAGTTGTAATTCACAAAACACGGACACTTTGATATTGAAGCCTGCGTGTACTAATTTATATCATTGGGTATATATATATATATATATATATATATCCAAAAGTCCAGAGCAGAAATCTTCCTTACGACACAAGAGTTTTATTTAAAAAACCTGTCGCATTTTGAGAGCTCAATGTCTGCTCTTAATGTTAGAGTCGCAGAGCAAATATATAAGTAAAGAAATAACAAAAGACTTAGAGATTTATAAGTAAAGAAATAACAAAATAGACTATAATGCTAAATCTCTAAGTCTTTTGTTATTTCTTTACTATATATATATATATATATATATATATATATATATATAAATTGTCGGCTAAAAAAAGCCATATCATAAGCACATCGCTTGTGTATTTACTTCTCATATATATATGAAGGAAAAAAATTATATAAAAAAAGACCAAAACATACTGCCTGAAAATAATCAAAATAAAATGGCTAAAACAAAAAACAGCAAAATAGTTGCTTAAGTTAAATATGTAAAAAAGGCTCAATATACTAAGTAGAACAAAACTATAAAGCCTAAAGAATCAGAAATTACGTATCTAGGTTACAGAATTATCCTGATGATCTGTTAGGTGAAACCTAGGTAGATAGTTTCTGACTCTTTAGGCTTATATATATATTCCGTTGTCTCTGAATAATACCTGTTTATGAGAGAGAGAGGGAGAGAAAGAGTGAGAGAGAGAGAAAGAGAAAGAAAGAGAGAGAGAGAGAGAGAGAGAGAGACAGAGAGATAGAGAGATGACGGTGTGAAGAAACCGACAAAACAATTTGTAAATAAAGAAATAATATTTATACTGATACCCGTAGAAAAAAAATTATATAAAAAAAGAAAAGACCTTACTGCCTGAAAATAATCAAAATTTTGTTTTTGTTTTGTTTCCGTGACACACTTATATATATATATATATATATATATATATATATATATATATACACTTTTATTACAAAAACACAAAAAGACAAGTTTTTATACTAAAATAGTCTTTATTTAATCAGAAAAGAAAAGCAGGTGTACTTATTTGAATTAGAATAAAGTTCTTTATTTACAAAATATTTATGTTTGTTTAAATAAAAGGATCTTCTACAGAAAGAGTATCACACAATTTGTAAAATTCGTTTTTGTCAGACAAAATATAAGTCCAAAAATCGTCTTTTTAGTTTGTTTACAAATGTTTGAAGTGGAACTTACCGGTGACGAGTTAAGACTTGAACCTTCCATTAGCTTTGTGAGCTAGGGTGCTTATTGGAGACTTGATCCGGGGACCATTTCAACTAAAATTGGTTTCACTGTCACAGTCATGTTCCCTAGCTTTTTCAACTCTCAGGAAAGATCCAGATACTTGTGCAGGTTTTCGTTGTCTTTCATTTTCACTCTTTTATCGGATAGAACAGCAAAATCCACTAGATAACAAGTTCTTTTTCTTGTTAATTAACGCTGGCCTGGTGATCCGCTTGTGTTACATAATTATTATATACCTAATATTTATGGCAATAGTGTAGAAATCATAATGTTGATTAGTGCAGCTGATGGCCTTGAGAGTGAGTGATGGCGCTTGACCTCACTCTCACCTTGCCTCCCGGGGATGGATCGTGAGAACCGGAAGGCATAGAAGACCCTGTTCCGGTTTAAGGATAGAAGTAACTCAGTCAGTTAGAAGGTAGCAGCGAGCTCGAAGGGGTAAGTCGTGTTATACACGCGGTCCCTCAACTGCGCAGGTGTCTAGGTTGGGGATTTGGAAATAAAGTAACATCAACGTAAATCGAAGTCTTGTGTTTATTACCTAAAAACTAACAATGACACAGGGCTTCTGATAAGGAGAAATCCCTAACAGAAACCAGACCCGAAATCCCCATAGAAGACCAGACCTTAGAAGATATACCAAGTCAACACCAGACGCTAGACCAGACCAAGATGATAGACGATCAGAATAGCAAAGCCGGCCAGAAGAGAAGACGACTAGAAGTAAGAAGTAAGAAAAGGGTATATAACATTATATCGATTTGGTACTGTAAAAACCTCAGTATGCAACACTTGTATCTCAAAGTAACAGAGAATTTTATGGGTCTCATTCAGTGGGATATATTCTGGTTTGTAAATGAGATATTGCATAGAGTTTCCCTAAAACAACGTTCTTTGTATTATGTTTTCCGCATACAAAATCGTTTGAACAATTATATGTTCAAGCAAACTATATAATAAGTGATGGACGTGTCATAGAAAAATCTTCCTTCGGGGGGAAACGATTTATTCTTTTTATAAAATAACCAAGTTGTGCCTTTAATTCTAAAAAATAACTTCTTTCGTTTGCTATTAATTATCTAATTTGATCAATGCGAACACCAAAAGGCTCCAAGGTTTCGTCCCGTTATTATTTGAAGTGATTTATTATTATAAAAAGACAGAAGACAGCATTTAATAATAGTCTAAAAGCTTCAAGAGAAGTAGTTTACTAAATTAGTCACATTCAAAATTTACCCTAACCTGTATTTTCCAATTTGTTAAAAATTATTGATTTAATTCTTTATTAATCTAGTTATCACAAAGGTACATTGACGCATTTTGTGGAAGAAAGATTTTTCTTTCAGCACAATGGTTAGCAAGCTGGTTTCGAGGACCAATTTGCCAGTGTAAATGAGTTCGATTCTATAACGGCGTCGTTTACTATTCAGAGTTTATATAGTACTGCTTATTAATACGTTTGGTTTGGTTTGGTTTGTTTTACGGCATATCAACCTCAGTAGGTCATTTGATGCCGACAAAGATTTGAAATAAATTCGTTCTTAATGAATACTCATTTTTTATAACACATTTTTCTATTTAACCTCTAGAGGGAACCCCAACAGGTACTACCACTCCGGGTCTGAGTTTATTAATAATTAGTCATTTAGTAAGCTTATCTTAGTTTGCCACAAGGCCATGAGCAACAATGTTGTGCTAATTTACCAACAAGTTAAAATTGCATTTACTAAACCTGGTTTTATTGGGTAAATGGCCAATACTATGGGTCACCCAGTAAGAATCAAACTCACCACAAAGCGAGCAATATGGAGCACCCGGTGAGAATCAAACTTCTTAACAATTATAGCCTACGAGGCGCACAATGTTTACATAGAATTTTACTGTTTACTAATAACTAGTTATTTAGTAAGTTTAGCTTAGTCTGGCCATGTGTATCGGACCCCTAGTGAAAATCGAACTAACAACAGCGTCATAATTTGTAGGTAAGTTTGCAATTGGAAAGCGTTTAATACTATAATGACGTCGTCTATAAATCTTAGCTCCGTTTGGCTCAAGGCCAATAGTATTGAGCAACCGTGAGAATCGAATTTACCAACAATGTGAAACTGCATTTATTAAGCTTTGTTTTATTTAGCAAAAGGTCAGTAATATGGGACACCCAGTGAGAATCAAATTAATCAATAATGAAAAACTTAATTTATTGAGCACAGTTTAGTTTGGCACAAGGTCAGCAATATGGGCAACCGATGAGAATCGAACTTCCTTACAGTCCGCTAAACATTGTAGTATTCGAGGCGCAAAAGTTTACTTAGAATGTTGATCGTTACTAATACGAAGTCATTTAGTAATTTTAGGTTAGTTTGGCACAAGATCATGAGTATCTGACACTAAGTGAGAATCAAACTGACTAATAATGACGCATTAGTCTTATAGGTAAGTTTGCTAGTGTAAAACGTTCGATTTTATAAGGTCTTATTTACTGATCTTAGCTTCCTTTGGCACAAGGCCAGTATTAGTGGTAGCACCAGTTAGGGCCCCATCTATAGGTTAAAAGGATTTTTAAAATATGTTTTTTTAAATGTGTTAAAAACTATAAGTTTTTAAAAAATATTTGATTACCCAACAAGAATGAATAAAACAAAAATGATTTCGGTATAAAATAACCCAACAAGGGTTGATATGCCAAACTAACCAATCAACTTCCTATGTATATTCATTTTGAGGATAAAAAAAATAGCAGCTGTATTGCAGATTACTATAATAAATAGAGGCAATCACACCCATCACAATGTCCTATTGTTCCGCTGCCCCCCATGACGTAATGGCTCTTGAATTCTTCTCTTTGAAACCTCTACTCTAGAACAAGAAATGTTATTCTGATTCGTACGGAAGTTATGAGAAAGCTGTGAAGAATACCCAGTCATAAAAGTACGAGACTACGAAGACGATGTTCCGACTGTTTAAATAAATACCGAGTGCATTCCATGTGTCCGCGTGAGCAGCTTACCCCACTCCCTGTAGGCGAGTTCAGGTTTTGTCCGCGTGCTTTGTCCAATATCGATGTTTTCAAGAGTAAAAGGCATCCTCCAAAGAAGGAAGCTGCTTTGGGTTATGGCGTCCGTCGCAGACCTCTGTTTGCCTTTGAAATTTATCGATCAGCATATAATCGTTGATTGTACTCGCGTAGGAAATTGGAAGGAGATAGAGAGCACTTTAATGATTAGGCCTATGTTCTGTGTTTATTCAAAACTCAGTGAACAGTTGTGCCTCTAATAAAAAGTCTAGGAGAACAATAACTCTTAAGGAAAGATACCTTGGTTTTATTATTTCTAATGTAACATTGTACAATCAAGGCAGATACTGTTTGGTAGTATTTATCACAAAACATTACAGCATTGAAAATATGTGACTGAATATATACTTACAACATCTCTGTAAGAAAAAATAAAATTGCACACACACACACACACACACACACACACACACACACACACATATATATATATATATAATATATATAATATATATATATATATATTGTCTGTGTATGACTAATATATATATATATATATATGACCGGATAAGACGGTGATAGGAATGAATCTATTCAGAACGTTTTTTAATATGGCCATATTAGAAATTGGTAGTCCGTGTGGACAGCTCAATGTATAATAACTTGATAATTATATACAGAGCAATATTTATTGGATTGATAAAGAAAAGGGGTCATGTTACCGGTTATGAATTCATTTCCACCAAAAAGATTGGGCTCTTTAACCTTGGGTAGGTAACCAGTCTAGGAGAAGGAAAACTCTAAATTTGAAAAAAAAAACTGAGGTCAGTCGTTGATTGAGTTTGTGATATTCCTTGTGCATCAATTCTTTCCTATCGTATGTGCCAAAAAGTGTGGATGGTCCACTACAAGCCTTCACCACGATAAACAAAACACTGTGTAGGTTGTTCATTAGATGAACCCTCATGCGTTGAAATCGACGATAGATTCTATTATTATTATTAATGTATTTATGAAGATCTTCATCGGATCTTTTCATTTTTCGAAAACTTAATACAAATAAGATATTCCTCATTGAAACGCATATTGTCCTAATAAAAGAGATTCTCTAAACCGGTTCAACGTACGTTGAGCACTTTTCAATATTTGTTGTTGATGTAACTCATACGGTTTGTTTTTTTTTTTTCATTTTTTCCGATGCAGTCAAATTTGTGAATCTCTCGTGGTTTGTTTTTTGTTGTTGTTTTTTGTTTTTGGATTTTTTGGTTTCTCTTTTCCATTGAGACATTCTCATTATTTTTGAATTACTACATATTGATATTTTTGCTTTCAGAGTTTGATGATAGATTGTATCCGTTTTATATGATATAAATTGTAAAATAAAGTTTGGACCAATTATGAAAAATAAATTAAAGCGTATGGATAAAAATGTCTATTATATTTAGGTAGCAGACATTCATTGATACATGCTAGAATCAGAAAAATAATCAGAAAATTAAAAAATAAAAAATTACTATCTTTCATCTGACCAATATGAGTACTATTTTCTATTAGGCAATTATATATATATATATATATGTGTGTGTGTGCTTTAGCTCAATCGATAGAGCGTTCGGCTAAAGGTTCCTGGTTCGATATCGGCCCTCGCCAACTCAGTGTATGAGTAGCACAGGGTCTGTGCGGTAAAGCGAGGAGCTGATGGTTGGTGTGGCGCTCCACCTCAGATGCAAAACAATTTCCTTGGTCTAGCGCTAGTGAAAAGGGGATAGATTCCCTCGCAGTCTGGCTGATACCGACATTATGCCGCCCTAATGACTTTACTTTTACTATGTGAGTCATCGTGGAAAGGGTTATCCTATTTAATTTTACTCGCTCTATTTTTGTGATCCAAACTTCCCTCCAAAAGTTGCGGATGGCAATTTTATTAGCTTTCTGTATATTACAAATTCCTTATCCATTTCAAGCTAATGGGCTCCTGGCGCTCCGTAACAATTCGGGTCACTTCCTCCGGTGCGAGGCCAGCCTAATTCCCGCCAAATACTTTTAGAACACTCCTTGAGGTGAAAGGAGTTTCAATGCCAAAAAATTCTGACCCATTAGACAGACAAGATCTATGTAGCTAACAAGCAATCAAACCTACAAATCAATTTCCCCCTTGCTTAAACTCCTTCCATCTCCTTAAAAAGCTCACTTCATCTCCTGCTTAATACTTTATTCTTCATCTTTTTCCCCGTCTTCATAACTTTTTATATTTGTTGTTTTAATATCTATCTCCCGCTCTTCATCAGTATAACATTGTATCTCCTCTCTCTCTCTCTCTCTCTCTCTCTCTCTCTCTCTCTCTCTCTCTCTCTCTCTCTCTCTCTCTCTCTCTCTCTCTATCTCTCTTCTCTCTCTCTCTCTCTCTCTCTCTCTCGCATCCTCTTTTTTAACTTCACTTTGTTAACTCTCTCTCTCCTCTCTCTCTCTCTCTCTCTATCTATCTATCTATCTATCTATCTATTTCTACGATTTCGCATCGTCTTTTTGAACCTTCACGTTGTTACAAACCAGGATAACTCTCTGGTCTCCCTTTCCTGGTCTCTCTCTCTCTCTCTCTCTCTCTCTCTCTCTCTCTCTCTCTCTCTCTCTCTCTCTCTCTCTCTCTCTCCCTCTTTGTGTATACCACCTCTTTCTTTTTCGAGGGTTATCATCCTATCCATGCCAACAACTAGTAGATCGATATCATGCCGGTCTAGCCACGTAATTGTCGCAGGAAAATCTCCAAATTCCCCCCACCCAGCTCAAACAAAATCCGTTTTATAAAATAAAATAAAAAATGCAAGAATATCTTTTAAAAGAATAAAATAAATAACAAATAAATAAATAAATAAATTGACTCCTTTTTCCCTCTAGTTCAAAGGTCAAGTTCAGCTTTGATCCGGGTAATTTTTTCAGCATTGAAGCACATCTTCAAGGAACAACATTAAGTTAACCGCCATCAAAAGAACAGTTCGTTCTAATACGGTTTGATTAGGAATAAGACTTGAACGAAGATCACAGACTTTTTTTTTCTTGCTGATGCTCACATGTTGTGTAATAGAGATACTAAATGTTCTTTTTTCAGAAAGAACAAATTCATCTTCCTAATAGCATTACTTACATGAAAGTGTATCAACCGAGTGGCACACACACACACACACACACACACAATTATATATATATATATATATATATATATATTATATATATATATATATTATAGATATATATAAGAAAAGGTGGAATGAAAACATCACACAATGCTGTTAAAGAAGAAAACAATTTATAATATAATCATAGTTGATACTGATCAATATTTCGATTTTACAAAAATCATCATCAGAGGTCATTCACTCCCGTAGTTGTTTGGGTCGGAGAGGAAAGTCAAAATGAGTTTACAAAACAACTACGGGAGTGAATGAGCTCTGATGATGATTTTTGTAAAATCGAAATATTGATCAGTATCAGCTATGATTATATTATAAATTGTTTTCTTCTTTAACAGCATTGTGTGATGTTTTCATTCCACCTTTTCTTACTCATATTGTCGGATTCTTTTCCTTTCTTTTAACTTATATATATATATATAACTTTCAAAGAAAGAAAAACAAATCCTCATCTGTTATCATTTTTATTTCGACCAGAAACTCAAAATGAGTCTATCCTCTTCAGACAGATATTACAAATCTCTATTAGGGATTTCTAAAATCCATCGTACGAATATATATGTTTGCACCTACAAGAGTATAAAGTATAGTTGTACAGTGAGATCTCGATGATCCCAAATAGAATCATCCCTTACTTATCAATCATTATATCACACACACACACACACACACAAACACACTAAACACACACACACAACAAACACACACACACACATATATATTATATGTATAAAATGAGAAATGGAAATGAATCCAACGGTATGTAAGTTTATAAAAATGATAACAACAACAAAATGAAAACAACAACAAGGTATTCAGATGGATTATATTTTATTGTAGGCGCAGACTTTTTAAGGTTTCAGTTTGTTAAACATCATTAGGGAATTGTTATTATTCATCGTTGGTATATAAATGACAACTATACTCTAATGATGGTTTGCTTAAGAAACATCTCTCTCTCTCTCTATCTATCTATATATATATATATATATATATATATATATATATATATATATTATAATAAGTATACATATCTCTTATTATAATGGAGATTGTTTGCTTTTCTGTCTGTTAACCGAAACTATATCACTACTCAAGTCACAATTCCCTTTGTTATTTACGTCACATTCTCCATGATTTTATTTTTATTTAAACCTCAATTTCTAATAAATTTTTTACATTATTAATACTGTTAATCATATCTACAAATGAATAATAGCAATTGTATTTATATATACACTAAATAGCAGTTTACAGTGTGAACAGGAAGGCTTATTTCATATTGAAATTAAAATTTGATTTTAATAAATATGTGTTTAGTATTATTGATTTTTAATCGTATGGTTTTATCTTAATGAATATAAGCAAAATCTCTTCAATGAA
>CM042146.1:83110764-83115764 GCA_023376005.1 Doryteuthis pealeii | reverse complement strand
CTTTTTTCAAATGGTCCTATCGAATATGTATTTTTCTTACACATAGAAGGGACCCAAAACGCACTACCATTCCAGTTCAAAATAGACCAGGGAGTCATGACAATGAAGAGATACTTCAGAACTTAAGCCTTACTAACCTGTAGTCTGCTGTCATATCCAGGAAATCCCCTTTTTTTTGGGGGGGGGTATTACCTCCCCGCACGAGATACAAGTAACTACAGTGGATGCAGGGCAAATTTGATTCTTACTTGGACTAGACGGGCGATTAGAGAGACCCGAAGTGATCAAACAACTGATCATGTCAAATCCCAGCACCTCTATGATTGTGCCGACTGGATTTGTGAAATTTTTCTTATGGCAAACACCCAACCCTTTTTATAATACAGGTTTATAAACAGTTTATTAATATATATGAAGTTTTTTTTTTCTTCTAATACATTGAAGCAAATGTAGTTAATGAAAATTATTTCTACCAATTTATAAAATGAAACCAATGTTTACCAACAAACTATTCGCTTAGAAATTATAGTTGTAACTCGAGTATTAGAGTTAATAGAGAAATAATAGGAAGAAACATTAGTATTAATAATGGGGAAAATGGTTTACTAAACAAAGAAAAAAGGTGAACAAAGTAATCAGCAATTGCTGGGTTGAATTAACAAGTCCCACGAGATCTCGTTGTTTGTCTCCTCCGATGTTTCGTCAAACATTATTCATAGTTAAAACAGACTATTATATTTTTATTATTTTGGTATAAACTCATTTACATATATTTACCAACCCTCTGCACGAGCAGGATGCAACACAAAGTCAATTTCTTCGGAATTTAACAGATTTGAATTCATAAATTTTCCTTCTCCCAGACTGCTTACCTATCCAATGTTAAAAACCCAGTTGTCCTACTATTTACCCATAGCTGGAGGGAGAATATATGGATTCATACTTTTCCCAAGGGTATTAGCGCTATGGGAAAATGCAAACATCCGTGTCAGGATTTGAGTTCATTTCCAACGCCTCTAACAATTACACCACGCACCTCCATATATTTTGGTACTCACGTTGGGTACATAAATGGCAAGAGAGAAATAGATCAGGAGATGATGGGGTGGGGTTCTTACTTCTTTTCTGTTTACTTGCATCGTCGGTCATCATCTTTTCCGGGCGGATTCTTCATCTTCTGTTTTGTTCTGGCTGGGTGTTGGCTCATCCCTTGTTGATTTATTAACAAAGACTTGTTTTTCTATTATCTTTATTAAAAACAACCCCAGCCCAAAACCGCGCGGTAAGAACCGACATCTTCGCTCGGTGAGTGACTGGTTGCAACTAACTAAAACTAGAAACTGACACACGTTTCTACTGGTGCGTTTCAGAAGGGGTCATTTAGAGGTTACCATCTGTCAGTCATAGCTGTCGGCAGTAACTTTCCACTCAATTCTCCGATTTGAATTTTCTAATCGAACTCAATTCAAATTCTATCTCCACTACTTACATAATTCTTAAGCTACCCATGAATTATATAACAATTCTACCAACATATTGATACACATGAAGTTAATGAAAATTATTTCTACCAGTTTATAAAACCAAACAATATTTACCTACAAACTAATCGCTTTAAAATCATACATACAAACGATTTGGCATTAAATAGCCCACATAGGTTTATATGCCATTAGACAAAATAACCAGCCAACTAAATTTTAACGTAAACTTGTTGTTAGTTAATACAACTAGTAGATATTTGATGTGGGCATAAAAAAGTGTGAACTAATAAGACTGTCTCAAATGGTAATAACTCTGAAAGAAAATTTAAACAAAGACTGAGAAAAAAAGAAAATAAAAGTTTTGCCATTCTAATCAGTTGTGTAAAGTGCGTGACTACATTTTAAGCGAGGTCGGGCTTTTTTTTTAATTGATCAATCACTTAAAGGCAATAAGAGACAACCAAATCGAATGTGTCGGCCGGCAGGGTCCGGTCTAATGACTTATACTTATCAGCCGAGTGAAAACAAAGCATTAATTATATTCGTCTGACTCGACCATTGCACAACAGAAAACAAAACAACAAAAAAAAATGTCGGCTTTTAATCATCCCATCCAAACCCTTACTCTCCATTTCTATATCCTTACTCTCCTTTTGCTTATTCGTGTCGTTCTTACAACCTTTTGATCGTACACTGATCAATAATTACCTCTGTGCGACACTTGGCATGAAGCCATTGTTATTATGGTTCGATGAACCCTGTCTAAATACAATGAGTCTCTTTTACACTTGACAGACAGAAGACCAATTCCAAGTTTTTTTTTTTTTTTGCTTTCTTCCTTTTGCATAGCAGCATACTTGTAAAATACTTAAAAGTACTGTTGAACTATTGAAGAGGCAACCTATAAACTGCCTGAAAAGAGATTAACCCCTTTAAATAAGTCTTCTTTTTAGATGATAAAATTAATAAAAGAAAAAATCTCCCCCTTACTGCGTACAACAAAGTCAAAATAATGGCACTAATGTCACTTTGGAGTTCGAAATCGTTTACTATAATGTCGCATTTCAGCACTTTAGACACTACGCAACGGAACTCCCCTCTATTTTTTTTATTGGTTGGTTGGTTGGTTGGTGGTTGGTTGATTTTTTTTACGGTATGTCAACCTTTAACTAAATCCTTATTTTATGCTGAAAACGTTTTGTTTTCATTCCTTATTGTTGTGTATTCAAATCCTTTAAATACTTTTAAACACATTTTAATGTATTCATCCCATATATGTGACGCTAATAGGTACTACCACTCCGGGTCAGGATAGACCTGGGAGTAATGGCAATGAAGAGATCCTCCACACTCTCCAGAGCTCCAGAATTGGAACCTCACCACTAGATGCAGTCAACCATTGCCTTCTAGCACATATGATAAAAAAGGATTAGCAGTTTGACATAAAGATCAATTGAGGAATATGGCCGGGACAATCATATAGGTAGTTGACGTAACCAGCCGAATGATCGGAGGGGTCCTCTTGAACCACACGTCTAGCCCAAGTAAGGGCCAAAGTAGAATGCTGCAAGTCATGGACAGCTCAGCCATCAGGATACCGTCCTACACAGGTTGCCACCCATGGCCAACAGGCGACCCTATTGGGGGCAGGGTCGTATCCTTCTGCAGAGGTGCAGTCGACGTATATTACAACCCCATCCGATAGGTTGTTTTGTCTAAGTGGCGTCCATTTTTTTTTTATTTGGTTTATTGCTATAGATAAATAAACATTTCAAAACTTGAAAGCGATCCCAGACTTTGACAAATAATCTGTATTATTTTTAACGTATCTAATTATATGATTAACGGAATATTAATCCGCCCCTTTGATCGTTAACACGTTTTAATTGAATTAATTCGCTAAACTGATTCCCGTAAAGCTATGTAAATAAACAATTGTTGAAAATCACATTCTAAAAAAAAGAAATCAATTACATTTAGAAACTTACAATCTAATCTTTCTAAGCGGATTTGTGTAAACAATATTAAATCAATTATAGAATACAAAAAATATCAGATTACTCATTATCGTTCAAATAACAAACGAGGCTTTTAATATTAATATTACTTAATAGAGGGTTAAAATACAGATCTACCTGACTCATTTTACTATTTAATAGCCTTGTCGGCTGTAGAATACACCGACTTCACCTCTGCAGAGGGGTAAAACACTCACAATGGGGTCACCTGTTGGCTCTGAGTAGCGACGCGTGATGCTTAAAGACGGAATCCTAGTGGTTGAAAAGTCCATGATATACAACACTCCCTTTGGTCCTTACTTGGGCAATAGGGCGGACGGAGACCCCCCCCTCCAATTAATCGACTGGTCCCATCAAGCCCTAGGACCTATATGATAGTTCTGACCGTGGTTGGAATTTCAAAATAAAATTATATCAATTTTTCTGAAACACCATATATATGTATAGTTCAAGTCCTGGATGAGGCGTTTACCTGACCAGACACCTTACTTTTTTTTCTCTGAGGCTATGTAAAGGCACTGGTCTTGGCACCCCACTCTCCTACAAGCCTAGATTCACTGCTGTACTGTACACTGTTACCCAAGATATGCTACAGTGTGTTTGACAGGATCTGTATGTGCGTGTGAATAATGCTTGAGAAAAAATCATTTTAAAATGAATTTATATTACCAATTTTGACGTAACTCTAGATACCATATAACCTCAAGTTCACTCACCCACAGTTTAAAATTCAAAGCTTGATTTATTAAGTTTAATGTTTTATTTTATTTTTAATTACATAGTTCTTAAGATTTAGTATTTAGTTGCAAAGAATTCTCTTCAATATTTAAGATGCATATATTGATTTTTCATATGTGAACTCTACAGAGAGAAACTAAACTTTATTTTAAATACCAACAGCTGTTTGATTCTCTAAGATAGTATTTTTTTAAACACGCACGCTCGCAGACGTTATATGATTTATTCAAATTTTGCGGATTTTTTTTTATGAATCTGGCGTCAAATAGGCCGAGTGGTGGAAAACAAATTTGTCACGTGTATAATTCCTCGTGTGTTTTAATAATCGATCTGTGGACATTAATAAATAGATCAATATTGTTTTTGGCCTTTCAGTTCTCTTGCTTCAATGATGTACTGTAACAGTACATGAATGACGTATAACACATTATGCATTTGAAATGGTCAACGTTAGATTCAGGCTTAGTTGTATTGGTAGTCGCCGAGGGTGTAGTGGTTATCGTCGTATGAAATGAACATGGCGACACGAATTGAAAGCCTGGACGAGGGGTTGCATTTTACATAATGCTAATAACTTCAGAGTAGGTATGCATCTTCCCTCAACTATTCTCCCTTTAGATATGGGTAATTAGTTAACCTTGGTATGGCAACCGGTTTAGGAGAAGGAAAACTCTGAGTTCACACCTGTTGAACTCCGCCTAATAATTGTCTTTGTGTAACATCCTGCCTGTGCAAAGGGATTGGTAAAGATATGGTTGTA
>CM042146.1:83080764-83105764 GCA_023376005.1 Doryteuthis pealeii | reverse complement strand
CAATCTCAAAGTGATCTGGGATTTATCGGAGATCAATTTGGGACGACCCAGAAATAAATGTCGCTGATCCTTTGACATCATGTGAATGAGACCAAATATGCTCGGAGAAAGGGTGTCGCAAAGGTTGTAGGTTCCAGGATGGAACGGAGTGTACAATCAGTGTATTCTAAGCCCCGCCGACAGGACTAGTAACTGTTGCAGTTTTTTGTATATAACACGGGCTGGAATCCACCACTTAAACTTATAGACTCGGCACGGTCACATGGATTATACTACAGCCAATCAACAACTCGAATACGTGGTTAGTTAACTATTTAATCGCCGATATGGACAGCCGTTCATTTTAACTATATTCGACATTGACGAACGGACCAACAACCAAAGGATCATACCCAGCACTGAGGTACCCCAAGGAACAACCAAAGGATCATATCCTATACTGAGGAACATCAAGGAGCAACCAAAGGTTTCTTCACTAAGGATCGCGCTCTGCTTAACACAAGGGATCTCCGCTGGACAGTGCTCTTGCTTGAAGCCTAAGAATGGCCACAAAGCCTTAACAACTATTACCTGGGAATGACGTTAAACTGACGGTGAGGTTCCAGTTTTGGAGGTCTGGGGAATGTGAAGCGCCCCTTTATCACCATTGCTCCCTGGTCCACTCTGACCCGGAGTGGTAGTACCTGTTACTGTTAGGGTAGTATCTTTTGTTTAAATAGAAAAATGTGTTTATAAAAAAATTGAGTATCCATTAAGAATGGATTTATTTCAAAACTTTGTTCATACTTATTACATGTTTATTTGCATAAACGGTCACGTGTCGGCTGCATATGTCACATGTCACACCTTGACCTTTGATATAAGAGGCTTGATTTGACGCAATGATTACTGGTTTTAATACCGAAAGAGACACCAACTAATAGTACAAAATACAATATCGAGTATCGAGACAATGTAAAAAAGTGTTGTGGAGAAAGTTCATAAATATAAGTGACGATTTTGTGTACATCATATACCACGATAATCCACAACTGGTACAGATTGTTTTGTTTTGTTTTTGTTTTGTTTTGTTTTGTTTTTTGTCGACATATATCTTTCACACTAAGAAGCGCGTGGTGTAATGGTTAAAGCCATGGGAAATGGACTCGTCGCTCCGAGTTCAAATCCTGGACGTGGTAATTGCATTTCACTTAGCGCTAATATCCTTGGGAAAGGTATGAATTCTATTCCCCCCCGCTATGACTAAATAATTGGGCAGAATGGGCTCTTTAACCTTGGTTAGACAACCGGTCTAGGAGAAGGAAAATTTGAATTCAAACGTGTTTAAACTCCGCTTAAGTAATTGACCTTGTGTCACATCCTGCTCGGGTGGAGGAGTTAGTAAATATATTATATATATATATCTTTCACACTCTCCCTATATCATAAAGCCTCCACCCTCAATGTAAAAAGTTGTCTGTCCCACAGATTTCTATTGTTCCCAGTGACAAACTCTTTCTCCTTTGGTATGCAATAGGAGACAGTTTCAGGCTCAAGTCTGTTTTGGAATGACTACAAACAAAGACATTTTCACTAGTGCTAGACCAAGGAGATTGTTTTAGCGTTTGGGGTGGAGCGCCACACCTACATCAGCTCCTCACTTAACCGCATTGTCCCTGTGCTACATACGCTGAGTTGGCGAGGGTCGGCACCGAACCAGAAAACTTGGGATTCCTAGCCGAACGCTCTACCGACTGAGAACTGGAATATTAGTGTTTTTTAAGTATAATGAAAGGTGGCTATGTAGTTTGAGTAAATGAAACCCTATAATTCTCAAAATCTTTGAAACACCTTGTATTTTTCTAAATATATCAATTTTTATGAAACACCCTGTAAATTTCAAATGAGCTCATCTGTATATCATTTAGTTTCATTGATCTTTTTTTTAATATCCTGAGCTCTCCAGAATTGTAACCACACGGCTCAGCATTTAACAAAAATGTGATATTTTTTTCTTAATTGCCATAAACAGAATTGGAAATCAGAGGTTGTAAACCAGTCAAGCAAGAACACAAAAATCACAAGCCATGTTGTCTCCCCAGAAATTATTCTATCTCTTATAATAGATACGAATGTCAGTGCGTCAGTGTGTCACATTTTACAACTTTACTCCTAGAAGCCGTGGCCCAATATATCATATCATTCTGGAATCGGGCCGACTCTGTGAGCAAATTAAAAACATTCCGGGCCGAATCCATATTCCTAATCCTAAAAATTTTGGATTTCCAAGTTTTAATTACTACAATTGTTTTCAGCGATTTTTATTTTAATAAATTTGTGAATAATCGAAATTAATTACGAAATCCAGCGAAAGTCACCCATGAAATAGAAATGATTATTTGTATGGAAAGTAAGGATATTGTTTATCATACAGCTTTTCAAATAAGTTCAAAATAAACAAATTAAATCATTGTTTTGATGAAAACTGTTGTTTGAAAATATTTGAAAAATATTTGGAAAATATTTTCACAAGGTGTGTCAAAAAAAAGTATCGAGCTTTTTGTACTTTTTGACACATCTTGTATTCGGAAAAAATAACGTTCCATTCATTAATTTTTTTTAGAATACAAGGTTTGTCAAAAAAGTACCAAGTTTAAAGCTGTATTTACCAAGATAGAAATGAAGAATGAATGAAAGGTTATTTTTTTGTTTTTTGTTTTTTGTTTTTTTGTAGAATACAACCTGTGCCAAAAATTACAAAAAATCTTGATATTTTTTGACACACCTTGTATATTCAATATGTTCTCAATGCATGAAGTGGTATTGTTGAGCTGGGGACCCAATCAAGAGCCCTCCAATTGCCGATAAGGCGGCTTTTAAGGTCGTGCTGAAAATACTTGTGATACCAGATTTTTAGTGAGACATGCATGGTAGGCATAACTAAATGAAAGATCTTAACACAAAGCAATCTACGAACATCAATGACCATCTTAAAAGTCATATGTAATACGCGTTAAATACTGCTAATTACTAAATTGACAATGAATAATAATCACGAATAATGGAACTATATCTACGTATCAAATGGATAACAATTCATTTCTACTTAAGATTATCGGATTGTTTAGCCAGTTGATGTGGTCATAGCTGATAATTGCATTAATTAATTATCTTTGTATTTATTAGGGTGTAAAACAATAAGAGTGGTCTAATAATAGCAGTCATCTCTTCCAAAATACAAACGACAGTTTAATCTTAAAATGATGCTATATGATGATGGTAATAAGAATGATAGAGATTCTAGATAGATACAGAGGAGGCTAACAGATAATAGATAGATAGATAGATAATGATGAGATAGATAATATATACCAACCCCTCCGCACGAGTAGGATGTGATACAAGGTCATTTCAGGATTTTTTTATTTACCTCGTACCCCACTTGTACGGGTTAGGCACAAGGCCCTATTAACGTGGGCCCACACACAACCGAAGCTCATGGGTGGGAAAGAACAAAAATTGCGTCGATCCCTTCGGCATTCCCCCTCAAGGGGGTGCCTCAGGCGCTGGGCAATAAACCCAGCCCTGCCCCTTTAAATCGAGGGGGCAGGTGTTGCCTGGGGGATTGCCCCCTGGGATCGACGCTATTAATTTAACATGACTGGTCCAGTGGCCGAAGCGCACTGGACCCCTGTCCCGAAGGACTGGTTGGAAAGGTCATTTCAGGATTAGGGGTATGGATTCGACCCGGAATTATTTTAATTTGCTCACAGAAGTAATTTCTGGAGAGACAACATTGCTTGTGATTTATGTGTTCTTCTTGTTTGACTGGTAGATAGATAGATAGATAGATAGATAGATAGATCATGCCTTTTACAAATCATGTCACTCTTGTAGTGTGTTCAATTTTGCCAGATTAAGATATACGTAGAACATACGTATAACACGCTTGCCGTCACTCACTTTCTATAATCATATCTACAATTACATTTATGGTAACAAACACATCGTCCAAGATAGATAGATTGATAGATATATAGATAGATATATATTGACCGAGATAGATATATAAAGAGATAGAACTAAGGTAAATAGGTAGAGGCATACACGATAAAAATGTAGTTATACTGATAGATTAACACAGAGGCATAGACAGAAAAACGGCTAAATATTTAAGTAAATAACTTATAGGGATAGAATGTACTAGTTCTTTGTCTATCTATCTATCTATCTATCTATCTATATATATATATATATATATATATATATATATATATTATATATATTGAGAGAGAGGGGAAAGATATAGATAAATGGAAGGACATATAGCTAGACTTCGGTACATTGATAGGTAATCCTTAACTATTTCCTCGTAAATTCCTACCATAAAATAAACTGAACCCTTTTTTTATGTTGTGTTTTTGTAATAAATGTTTTATTTTTCTTGCACTCGTTATTTTACAATACTAAATTATTTTATTTATTTATTTTAATATTCACTTCAATGTGTATATTCTAAAAGTCTTTATTTTGTGAGAATGGTTAGTTTTAAAGTGGGAGCTCGTTTTACAATTTAGCCATAAATTGGATCCTCCTTTTATGACCGTAATTTTGTTTTTTCGTCGACGATGATTAAATTCTGACGTTTTTATTTTAGAGTACCAAAGCCAAAAAAAAAAGAAAAGAAATAACAACAACAAAAATGTTGTGAGAATGGTTAGTTTTAAAGTGAGGGCCACTTTAAAACTAACCATTCTCACAAAATAAAACCTTTTAGAATATACACATTGAAGTGAATATTAAAATAAATAAAGAAAATATATTTAGTATTGTAAAATAACGGGTGCAAGAAAATAAAACATTTATTGCAAAAACATGGACATAAACTGAGTGTTCAGTTTATTTTATGGTAGGAATTTACGAGGAAATAGTTCAGAATTACCCATTGATAGATGGATATACGATTAAAAAATGATAGATGAACAGATCGTCAAAGAATCAGAGGCAGACACAGAGAAAATGATGAAACATCTAATTAGATAACTTTTTCAGTTTGGAATAGTGTGTATCATTTAGATAGATAGATAGATAGATAGATAATGCTCTCTTCTGAAAAAAAGACATGGCCAGATAGATATTCAGATCAAGCATAGTTATATCGATGCACTATAAGAGACTGACATAGATAGATAGATAGATAGATAGATAGATAGATAGGAAACTATTGATGATGTTTTCGGTGTTATCTTCAAGCGATCATCTAATGATAGCAATGCAGATAATGGTAATTCTCCGGCGGTAATTGCTAGCTGGTGTAATGAACGAGACAGACACTGAATCTTAACACCAAATAATTAAAAGACGTTGAAAATGGGTAAGAAGTAAAGAACGAAGTAAAAAATCATGGCTCCTATAATTGGCGAACAGGACTAATTCTATTAATCCCCCGGCAGACTTGCTGCTTTGTAGTGTAACGTCCATTGTTCCAATTGCAAGGAACTCGCGAAACAGAAAGAGACACCAAGAACGACGAAGAAAGAAACTAACAGTACAAAACACAATATCAAGTAACGAGACTATGTAAAAAAAAGTGTTGTCAACGTAATTATAAATTAACTGTATTTCCTCTAAAATACGGTGATATCTCGACGTACGAGCGCCCCAACTTACGAATTTTCCGACTTACTAGCGCTTACTGGGTGTTTTTTGTTGTTGTTGTTGTTGTTTTTTGTTTTTTTTGTTTTTGTTTTTGGCTTTGTGTTGAGAGCTAAAAATTGAGGTACGAACGAGTTTCAGATACGTTTATGTTAATAAGTTCATAAGTAAAAAACAAACTTATTTTTCCTTTATGTGAAATTGTAAATATTGCTCTGAAAGAAATGATATATTTGCCATGTATTGAGCTCTCCTGAGGACTTAAAAGAATCTACACTTATATATGTGGCTAATTAAAGCCTGAAGAAATTATCGGAAATCTGAAAAACGTGTCGCTAATGTAAAATAATAATTTTAAAAAATTTTTAAACATAATCCATTTTGCGGACCTTCTTTTTTATAAAATATTTAAATTTCTCCCGTTTGACACATAACAACACTTTATATTTATTCATATATATATATATATATATATATATATATAGAGAGAGAGAGAGAGAGAGAAAGAAAGAGAGAGGAGGAATGAGGTAGGGAGAGAGAATTATGCATTTGTAATTGTATGCAGGATAAATAAGGTCATAAATAGAAAGATTTCCAACTCATCTGGTCTATTGGATATATATATATATATATATATATATATATATGTACACACACACACACACACACACACATATATATATATATATATATATATATATATATATATATATATATCATGATCAGCTAATAAATGTAAATAGAGATAAGTATATCATTAAGGCGAAGAAATGATTTTGCTTGAAATAAGAACGGAGAGAAATTGAATCAAATAAGCCAAGTTACTTTAAGAGATCTGTCTCGCCCTGTTATCACTCAAAATGAAATGAAGCGAACTTGTTTATCTAAGCTATTTGCAATCTGATAAAGTGGACACCATAGACAGTACACAAACAGCACAATACAGCACCTCCTATTATTATTTTTTATGACTGAATTTCCACACCTGTGGTTCTGGCTGAGGATCGAGTGATACAAGACACCTCAAATATCCAACACTCTCCTCAGTATTAAACAATGTTCATATGGGAAGAATTTCAGTTCTTCGCAAGATTTCTATTGTTATATCACTCCTTGTCTTGTGTAATGGTTAGAGTCGTAGGGTATGGACTCGTAAACCCGAGTCCAAATTTTGGACCTGGCTGTTTGGTTTTCACCTATCACTAATACCCCTGGAAAAGATATGCATCCAACTACTCTCCCTGCAGTTATGGGTAATTTATATTTATCCCAGACCGAAAAACTCCGATTAAAATAAACCTTGTGTCACATCCTGATCGTGCGGAGGAGTTGGTAAATGAATATTTATATATTAACAGGATTTGGGGGGTTGGGGACATGGCACGCAGTCCTATCGAGTACAAATCATTTTTAAACAGATCTATTTGTTCTATAGATGGGAGGTCAGATTGGAACTGAGGGTAATGGCAATGAAATGAAAAGATATCCCACACTCCCAAGGGGTGTGAGAACTAGAGCCTCACCACCAGATGCAGTTTAATGTCATTGGGGGTCTTTTATCTCTGTCAGTGTATTATATGCTCCACCGAAAGTCGCCTGAAAATCGGGAGATGTAAATCAACAATGAGAACTAACGAGTTCTTAAAATAGGACCCTTGATATTATATGTCTGATTTTTTTTAGATGAGGTTTGATATCAATTATTGAGATTTTTCAGACTGTTTTCCTGACCACAATAAACGATTTTTGTGCTCCTCGTGACGCTTCTCGGATTGATGTGTGTGCAATTATAATGTTTGCTCAACAAAGTTTTTCCCAAGTTGAATCATTGCTATACACGGACAGATAAGGTACACATGAAGACCACCGGAGGACACAGCGTTGTTATTCTAGATATCAGAATAAAGACGAGGACATCAGTCCGAAAAATAATACAGGATTATTGATGTTGTTTCCTCGAAGCCTTTCAAAAGAGGCAATGTAAGATTTAGCAGTCATTTGTAATGATGGTTTGAACTTTTTGACTCCCCTATGCAGCTTAAACCAATATATCTGACATAGGATTTCATATGACTAAAAATAAATATTTGCATTTGGTATTCAAGACTGTATCTATGCACATCTCAGGTTTCACTTGATAAGGTTGAGAATTTTTTTTCAGTGGGCGGTCTCTTTCTAAGATTTGAATCTTTGCAAAAACAAATGTCCAAATTTATGTAAATTGTAAAATTGTAAATTATTTGCGTGAATATTTTCGTAATGTTCTATTTTTATTTTATTTTTTAAATTTCAAATATACATTTTTTATAGCAAAAAGCTGGGTTCATGGATATTTCGCGGTAGTTGATAATAAAGTATCTAATAGCTTGTACTTCTGATATTCTTTCTACCTTTGCCTATATCTCTTCATTCTATACCCCTATCCCGAGAAAAAAAAAGTTTTAAAGGATTTTTTTTTAATTCCGTCACATCATTTTCTTTCATGCTTCAATTCATTTATTTCCCGGAAATAAGATCTGTGATAAATCATTGTACATTTCTATTTGTATTTAACAATTTCTGTCTTCCTTCGTGAAAACATTCTTGGCGTTGTTACTTGATTCCTTTTTTTTTTCACTATATCTTCAATTTCTTTATGCTTGCACTTGCTTTCATTTGTGTTTGGTTGTTCTTATTAATGAAATGGTCATTGTCTATTTGAGTTGACGACAGGGCGTGACACTTGAAGATTGTTAGGGAGAGTTATCGCCCCCTTAATGATTCAAACCAGATACTCTCCAACAAGGAGGGAGACAAAATACAGACAGTCAGGCAGACAAGGACTGGCCCCATGTGTGACCACACGCATGAAACATAGCTGAATTGTATCCAAAACCATCCACTGTATTTCCTTGTCAGTGAGAATAAATAAAACAAATATTGTTATATGTTAAACATATTTCACTGTTTTTATTATCACTTTTGTATATCCTATATCTCGGGATATAACAAATTTTGTGGCGACGAAGATTTTAAGATATTTGCACGCATGTGGAAAAAAATGGCGATTTCACAGGAAGCCTTGACGAAAATATTAAACCAACAACAAGAGATGTTTGCAAAACAACAACACCAGTTCATGGCTATGATGACTCAACAATTTAATCACCAAGTTGAAATTCTACTTGCAGTTTTATGACACGACTTGTATTCTGAAAAAAATTAACGTTCAATTCATTGTTCCTTTCTATCTTGGTAAATACAGCTTCAATCTCGAAACGTTTATGACACACCTTATATATATATATATATATATATATATATATATTGCTGAATCATTTTTAATGAACTCTACAGAAAGATTCTCAATTTTGTCATTCTCCCACCACCTCACCTCTCTCTCTATCTATCTATCTATCCATCTTCAACTCACTTCCGTCTCCAGCTTTCCATTCTCAAAAGTAGATGCTCCCCGGTACGCTCCCATTTATTTAGTTCAGCGCATCAGGTAGAAAATTGGACATTTGCTCTTTTAACAAAAGCCCTATTAATAACCTTTGCCGTTTGTGATCTTGCCAATAATAGCCCCACGTAGTTTCAAAATCGACTCAGAAACTCCTTGTCCTTGGAAACGTTACTTCAGCTGGTGTTTCAACAACACCCTCACATTTTTTTCTGCATTTATTTAGGGATTTTGTCTTTTTTTTTTTTAAATCTCTTTATATGCAACATGCATCTTCTTTTCAAGTAGATACAAGCTGAAATTGACAAGATAAGTAGGGCGATAGATATAAGAATAGATGATAGATAGATAGATAGAAACAAATAGATAGATAGATAGATAGATAGATAGATAGATAGATAGATAGATAGATAGATAGATAGATAGATAGAAACAAAAAGATAGATAGATAGATAGATAGATAGAAACAAAACAAGATAGATAGATAGATAGAAACAAAACAAGATAGATAGATAGATAGATAGACAAACAAGATAGATAGATAGATAGATAGAAGACAAAACAGATAGATAGATAGATAGATAGATAGATAGATAGATAGATAGATAGATAGAAACAAACAAGATAGATAGATAGATAGATAGAAAACAAAACTAGATAGATAGATAGAGATAGATATATAGATAGATAGAAACAAAACTAGATAGATAGATAGATAGAAACAAAACTAGATAGATAGATAGATAGATGAAAAGAGGAACAGAGAAAAGAAAGGGAAAGAGCGACACAAATTTGAAATTTGTCACTGAGCTAGAAAACTCTACTTTGCTAGCGAGCTTAGTTACGTTTTTATAGATAGATAGATAGTTAGATACATAGCCATAAGAGTTGATAAATCTATGGAACATGAAGGTGATGGTAATACCAATAATAGATGGAACTCTAGGATGAATCCTATAAAGCTTTTAAATAAGAAATTAAATAATAATAATAATAATAATGAAATTTTAAAAAGAAACAAAAACTGTGGAACATGAAGGTGGAGGTCGTACCAATTGTAATTGGTGCCCTGGAACGGTCCCCAAAGCTATGGAAAGAATTTGGGTGAATTGGAAACCAGAGGAAGAATCGAAACCATCCAAACTACAATACTGTTGGGATCGGCTAGAATAGAAAGTCCTGGAGACCTGAGAAGACTTGCTGTCACTCAACCTTCAGTGAACCACCGGCTACGGCAGGTATGATAAACTAATAATAATAATAATAATAATATAATAATAATAATAATTGCTGCCACATCGAATTTAAGTATGGTTCATCACATGACATCATTTTTGGACGATATCGGAAACACCTGCGTCTGAAGACTTTTGTAGTGAGTAATGATGATACACTATGTAATTCCTACTCAGTATATTTCAGTATTATGTATCTAAAAAGAAGAGCAAGTGGACTCCATTAGATGTCTTCGAACCATGTTTTATATCAGTGTCCTGCTTGAGTGTGGTATGCACAGTGATGGGAGAGCCGCTGTGAGCGGTTTAAAGAAGACAAAGTGTTAAAGTCAGCGAAAGCCGGTAACCCTGCCACTGCTGGACATTGCCGATCATTGTTGTAACAATACATACATAGAGGCTCATCGTTAAAGTCGAGTTCAATTCCTGGATGAAGATGTTTGCATTTCACATAGCGCTAATACAATTATCCTCCCAACTATGGGTAAATAACATGGCAGACTGGACTCTTTAATCATGGCTGGGTAACCACTCTAGGAGAAGGAAAACTCTGAATTCAAACCTGTTAAACTCCACTTAAGTAATTGACATTGTCTAGTATCCTGCTCGTGCGGAGGGGTTGGTATATATATATATATATATATATATATATATATATATATATATATATATATTATTATTATTATTATTATTTTATATATTAATGATTTAAAGGCCAATACAATGCACATAAAAAAAATAAAAACAAAAAGATCTTTTTTTGTCTTATCGATTTCAAAGTAAAACTTTATCCTCAGAAATTGAAATCGATAAGAGAAAAAAGATCTTTTTGTTTTTATTTTTATGTGCATTGTATTGGCCTTCAAATCATTAATATATAATAAAATAATTAACAATGCTTCAAGCAAATTACCAATTTCTTTTATATATATATATATATATATATATATATATATATACATGTAGAATTGAAACAAAAGGCACGTCTCCTGTTTAACAATTTTATTGACGATCTTTTCGAGCTTTCTGGCCAACATTTTTACATTTGGATGGAATCCAAAGATTAGTCCACCAAAGTTCTTATCCCAAGTACTTTCGGCACTTTTTATCCTTTTGCCTCTGTAACTGTCTCGGTTTTTTTCGTATATACAGATTTAAAGCTGTATGCATATATATATATATATATATATATATATATATATATATATATATATGTGTGTGTGTGTGTGTGTGTGTGTGTGCTGCTTTAAATCTGTATATACGAAAAAACTGAGACAGTTACATAGGCAAAAGGATAAGTTTGAACTGACTTGGATCGATAGATAAAGAGAAACAGATAAGAATGAAGAGATTGAGATTGATAAGAGCTGACTAAGATGGAGATAGATAGATAAATGCGAAGAGGCTGAAAATAAGTTGGGTGGAGAGGGGCAAATCTTTAGAAATCAAGGCTAAATGTCACGATTCAACAAAGCACTGAAAACAATAAAGGCTCTCTTCGAAGCAGACCCCCGATTCTTCTTGTGCCTTCTCTCTTTGTAGTGTTGTCAGCGGCAAGTCACAAAACGCAACGGAGCATATTGAACTCTGCTTTTATTAGCAGTCTTTTATTCTCATTGATACATCATAAAACCTTCAGCACATTATACACACTATCCCTCTTATTCGTTTTTTTTTCTTTTCTTCCTTTTTTGTCTCTTTTTTTTTTCTTTCTTTCTTTTCTTTCGTTTTTCTTTTCCGGTGATTTTTCTTCCCTTGTTCTTCGCCAAAAAGCAGATTAAAAAAAATAAAAGTAAGCGCTTTCCGATTTAGCTCAATGGTTAAAGCAAAGGTATTTGAGCTCAAAGGTCTTTTCATTTTATCTTGTCTTTTTTACGATTTTTAAAAAAATCTTTTCTCTTTTTTAAGCGATACAAGTTGATGTATATGATAAAGAAAAGCATGTATTTTCACAAGCCTTCCGCCACGGGCAGGATGTGACGCAAGGTCAATCTTTAAGCGGAGTGAAGCTGGTTTGAATGATCTGCTAAATAGAAGTATCTATATCATCATGAACCGCCATTACAACGAGAACCCAACCGCTTCAAGGGTCGTCTATTTTAACAGATGATCTAAATTATTCACCTTCATATATTTAGAAACATATTTTCTAATGAGGTTTTACATAAAGTCACTGCTACGAGCAGGATGCGACACAAGGTCAATTTATTAGAGGAATAAAGCTGACTTCAATTCAGAGTTTTCCTTCTGAAATGGTTACCTAAGGCTAAAGAACCCAATCTGCCTGCTATTTACGCGGAGAGATATATCCATGCCTTTCTCTAGGGCATTTGCACGAAGTGAATCGCAAACAGTCTCGTCCAGGACTTTTAAATCGGGTCACCAATTTCCTACAACGATAACCGTTAAGCGCGTCTATAATAGATATACCCCAAGCGAAATATGTTAATCTGTTTTTACTTTTCATCCTGAATACTGATAAATTACGGTATAACATGATCCGTGAGTTGGCGGACAAATCAGAGGTGTTTAGGTCTACAACTTCTTCTTTAAATATGGGCTCACGCAGAGAAGGGATATCAAGATCAAAGACAACACTCGAAAATTACTGACAGAAAAGATATTTGCCGCCAGTAGAATACATTGCTGTTCGAAGAATTTTTCACTGATTATAACGCAGTCCGGGCAACATTTACCGCTGTTAAAGGCAATGCTAATTAGCCAGCAAAACGGCAGTCAAATTCCTCACCGTGTCTTTTCTCTCCTACCTTGTGTGTGCGATATTGAGCACTTTTACTGTATGTTGGATTACAATTACTTTTCTAGTATACTAGTGCTACACATTAATAATATATATATATATATAGTTAAATGAAGTGACAAATAAAGTTTTAGCTTTTATTCATTTATTGGGAACGATATTACTACCAATGGTTTCCTGCTAAGCATTCATTAGGTAACGGATGAATTTAGCAGGAAACCATTGGTAGTAATATTAAAAGCGTCATTTCGATCACATATATTGAGCACTTTTCTAATAACACTGTGTTGGATTACTATTACTTTTTCTAGTATACTATTGCCACCATACACATTAATTATATATATATATACGTATGTGGATGTTATGAAAATTCTCATTATATATGATATATAATGAGAATTTTAATAACACGCGCACACTTATATATATATATATATATAATATATATATATATATTATATATATGTGTGTGTGTGTGTGTGTGTGTGTGTGTGTGTGGAGGGTCCTCAGAAGAATTAAGTTTTAAAAATATAACAAAATCCTATTTAAGAAATTATACTCTCAATTCAGCTTTTTTGAGAGGAAAAATCATGTTTATTATTAAAGTTTTCTACTGCACTTGGTGTTTCTTCTCTCAATTAAGATCTCAAAAAGATATTTTCGCACCTCTAACTTTGCCTAATATTTCGCGTGTTTTCTCAACACCACATAAATTTTAATTTCGACAAAACTCGGACAAAATCAATGGAACTTAACGTGATATTTTCTGGACGAGAAAGGGAGGGATTTTTAAAAGAAACAAGCCAAAATTATTAGTTTTACCGTCTTTAAAACGGTAAGATACCTCCTATCTGTACAGCGCTACGAGCACCTGCGCGGTGATAGTTTTAAATCCAAACGTTTTGAAATACTTTGTTTTTTGTTTTTTCTTATTTATATTTCTTCATATTTTACATTTTTCAACCACACATATATATATATATATATATATATATATATATATATATATATGAGCTCTTTAAACTTGGCTAGGTAACCAGCCTAGGAGAAGCAAAACTCAGAATTCAAACCTGTTAAACTCCGCTTGAAAAATTGACCTTTTGTCGCATCCTGCTCATGCGAACGTGTATGTATGTATGTATATATATATATGTATGTATGTATATATATACATATATATATATATATATATATATATATTATATATATTTGTGTGTGTGTGTGTGTTGGTCGCAACTTTGACTGTCGATAAAATAATTAACAGAATAATTGGGGTTATTAATGAATATGAAAATGTTCAATGCGTTTCCGTCTATACAATTGTGATACACACACACACACACACGCACACATACACACCACACACACACACACACACACACACATATATATATAATATATATATATATATATATATATAAAGCGTAATTAGAACTTTAATAATTTATACATGATTTAAGAAATAACCATTTGTATTTAGACCTAAACCAGGATCATTATCTTTGATTGAATCCCAAAATCAGCAAACACTGACCTCTGGCCAAATAAGGCGTATAAGGGAGATGGGTAAGAAGATCCGCTAGCCGGCATTGGGCACAGGGCCATGCTCTGTCCGTTCACATTTAGAAACATAGCGGAAAAAAATGCCAACACTCTTAATAAATATCTCCTGTCCTGAAAATCTTTGGTCTTTCGTTTGGCCATCTTCCCGTATTTTTTTTTTTTTTTTTTCTTTATTTCATTTGTTTATCTTCTTTTCTATTTGTTGAATTGGAGGTGGCTGCCTTTTGGTAAGCGTTCTTCTTGGACAAAGAAAATGTTCGGGACCGGGTCATTTTTATCTTAAATGTTTCGGCGCGCGGCCAGCGCCCAAGGCTATGATCGTGGGTGGGGGTTGGCCCTCGTCTCAGGGGCAACCGGGACGGATAGACGGGAGATGCAAATAACTATCGCGAGTAAAGCTTATTAAAGACATCTTTAAGCTGGTGGTGGCGAATCGTGAATCGCGGTATTGAAATACAACCAACGACGAGAACATGCGTGGACTGGACAAAAGGAAGACTGATATTGCGCGTGTGGGATGGGGACGGAGGTTGAAGAGGAAAGATGACCGACTGGCACGAATCGGTCAGTAATTAGTTATTATGTCAACTGTGGATAGCCATGATTATTTCGGAGATTGGAAATTGTGCTTATGTTAAGTTGTAATTACTCACAATCCATATACTGCTTGAAGTAGGAAGTATGTGGGTTCATGCCTTTCCGGTGGCATTAGGGCGAATTTGAACTAAATTATGACGATAACCGTTGCGCAAGCACGCCTACTACATGTGAATTTGGATTATATATATATATATATATATATATACAATGCCTCCGAACGAGCAGGATGTGACGCAAGTCAATTTTTTAGGCGGAATTTAACAGGTTTGAATTCAGAGTTTTACTTCTCCTTGATTGGTTGCCTAATCAAGGTTTCAAGCCCAGTCTGCCCAGATATTTATCTATATCTGGAGGGTGAGCAGGTGGATGCATACCTTTCCCAAGGGTATTAGCGCAATGGTAAATGTAGACAGCGCGTCTAGGATTTGAACTTGGGTTGAGTGTCCATTGACAAGTCATTACATCATGCACCTCCTACTAGTGAACGTATGTGTTCTTTTATTGAAAAAGATTATGAGAATAATTGTGCGCGTGCCTTTGAGAGTAGGGAAGTGAGTGATTCTATATTAATACTAGTGAGTAAGATAACATATGTATGTCAATGTGTTTATTCTATTTGACAGGAGATTAAATTGTTCCACCACTCCGGTCAAAGTGGACCTGGGAGTAATGTGAATGAAGGGGTCTACACTCGACATATCTTCAGAACTAGAGCCTCGCCATTTAGATGCTGTTTAGTGTCGTACCCAAAACACTGTTTTTTGTTTTTTTTGGTAGGGAGAGAGTCTTAACTCTCTGCAGGGAAAAGAGTCAGCGTATTCTAAGTTGATAGGGCTGAATGTTAATTTAGTAATAGATAGTTTACTATACTTCATCAAAGAAATTCGGATAGCAGAAGGAACTTTTTTTTATTATTTAACTCTTTGCCTACCAAATTTCCTCCATGGCTGTACCAAATTTTCATGATATTTTTCCTGTATGATGGGATATTTCAAAGTTCACTATCTATTCTCCTCAGAACTCATTTTATTCAAATAAAGTCCTATTATCATTGTAATCTGAGTCCTTCCGTTCAATTATAAAACTAACTATCAGTTTTTCATACTTTGCTTGCAGTAGGATCGCAGTCATGGGACAGCCGGTTTAAAGTAGATAAAGAGTTAATACTCGAATCGTCGACAGTCAGTAGGTATTTACTCAACCCGTTAATCACGGGCTGTATGTGATACACGGTCACAAGTATGGGGCATCCAGTGAGGATCGATCCCGTTATTCAGTATTAATTTGCGAGGCGATCTTGCCAACCATTTCACCACGATTGAACGCTCTTTCTAGCCAACCTTTTTTCTGCGATTAGACGCTCTAGTCGAAAGCCACTATTGTGTTAGTATAGCATTTAATTCTAAGACTAACAGCAACAAATAAATGAATTAAAACTTAGTTTAATTCAAAAATTTATTAAATAACAAATAATAACGAGTAACAATATAAAATCCTTCCTGTGCATAGAGTTAAGTTTGAGGGACTTACTGGTGTGACGGAGAAGATATCTGGTATCTTAGTGCTTTCTTGGAGAGAATTTCTGGTCAGGTGCATACGGGAGTTGGTCCGGGATCTATCTATGTTTTTTTTTTATTTTGCGGCAAAGCTTCACGTGATTGTAATATCCAATCACCGAAAGCGTCTCCTTCACTTAACCCCACACACAGGAATAAATATTGTTTCCAAACTTTGTGGAATGGGCTGTTCTCCTGATGCAATTACTAATGTGGTGGGCTGCAACATAGTAAGTGAGTTCGAACTCCAGTCGCTCTACTACTTTCATTTTCGGACTTATACACCTCGAAAAGATATGAAATCTTCATCCCCCTAGCTATGGGTTAAATAGTACCACTTATTTTTCTTCCACAACGATGTAAAGATTATCGTCCTAGGAAATGGACACAAGTTCAAATCCTGACCGAAGCTGGTTGCTAAACATAGCGCTAATAGCCTTGGGAAAGGTATGCTTCCTCCAGCTATGGGTAAAAAGTAGAGTAGACTGGAATCTTTAACGTTGGTTAAGCAAATAGTATAGAAGGAAAACTTTTATTTCAAACTTGTTATATTCCGCTTAAGAAATTGACCTTGGGTGCATCTTGCTCGAGCGGAGGGGTTGATAGATACGCACAAGGATGGTTTTGACATTAGATAATCCAGAAAGGTTGGTATGCCATTAAACAAAGATACCAAGACAAACTAAACCAAACTTTAAAAGTGGGTCTTAGTCACAATTGCAGGCGATGTTTCTTTTTTTTTCTTGTTTTTAGTGTTTGTGTTTTTTTTTTGGATTTTTGTGTTTTGAGGCATTTTTTAGAATACAGTCGAGGCGCCAGTCAGATTGTGATGAAGTCTCGTAACGTTTCAATTTTTTTTTATTCGAGCGTGCGAAAAAATCAGCGTGTTTTTTCACGATTGCAACTCAATAACAATTATAAAACGAAACGTTTTCACCTCACGTCGGAAGGAAACGAGCAGTAGCATGGTAATCTCAATAGCTGCATGCTTCAAACTCCATTTTAACTGATTGTCAAAAAAAAAACAGCCCCCAACCCCCATCATCTACTGCTCTCCACCCAACCATTATCAAACAATACCGTCCCGTCTGCTGTTCTTGGCTGCAATATCAAATTAACACCATAATTAAAGCACCGGTTATATTGACCCTATTAACTTAAAAACCCGCCTCCCGGGCGACACCGGGTTACCAACATCAACTTTTTCCCCGTTCATCCAATCCCGAAAACTTTTTTTTTTTTTAATTAATCGCTATTAGGAAATTATTTTTATATTTTTAATCCTTTTTTAATTACGAAAAAAAAGAAGTTTTTTTTACAGGACGCAGTGTTTTGCCATTAAATATTTGAAAAAAATCATTAAAAATCCAAGTAAATACAAAAAAGTAAAGTTGTAGGTGTGGCCTATTGGCGGTATCAATCGAACAACCATAAAGTCTATCCCCTTTTCACTTGCTCTAGGCCAGAGATATCATTTTCCGGATATAGGACGTAATGTTTTGCCATTAAATATTTGAAAAAAAATCATTAAAAATCCAAGTAAATACAAAAAAGTAAAGTTGTAGGTGTGGTCTTATCGTCGGTATCAATCGAACGAGAGAGTCTATCCCCTTTTTGCTAGCTCTAGGCCGGGAACATTATTTTTACTGAGGTGGCGCTACACCTATCATCAGCACGGTCCATGGTATTTGTTTATCCTTTCGCTTTCTTTCATTTTTCTGGTCGAGATTAGGGGACTCGTTTGTATCCCAAAATCTCAGAGAATTCTATGGGTCTCATTTTCTTGGACGGATTCTGATTTGTGTATATGATATTTGTTCAAAACTTAATTTCTTGCACGATTCCTAGTAAATCACCTTTACCACCCACTCGTGCCTAGACTTGTACTCCTTTTGTGTTAGTTTGCTGCATTCGCTTATTATGTGATTAACGGTTCATTCCCTGTTTCCCCACATACTACATTGGTTATTCGTTGCGTCTTATCTATTTTTGCTTTGATATAATTGGTCCTTGCGACAATATTTGTGCTGCTACTATTAGAAAATCAGTTTCTCTTTTGAGATTTCCTTTTTTTAGCCATATCTAGGTTTTCTCTGGTGAAATCTCTTCTGTCTGTCGCTTGAAGTATTCATGTAGTTATTTTTCTTCCCATTTCTGTTCTCTAGTTTTTGTTGTTTTTCTGTTTGTCCACATATTGCGATTCCTTTTACTGTTTCTTCTTTATACTTCATTTTTCGTTTTATTTTATTTTCGTATGCCACAACCTTTTTCTTATTTCCCCTCTTCTTCTTCTTCTTCTTCTTCTTCTTCTTCTTCTTCTTCTTCTTCTTACATTTATTTATTTATTTATTCCCTGTTTTGTTTTCTTCATTCTTTAAGAAGTCCTTCCTTGACTTCTACCACCCCACCCTGGCCCTTATTCTTATTCTTTTCTTATTTTCTTCTATTTATCTCCTTCCTCTTCTTCCTCTTTGTGTTTCTTCATTCCTACTCTTTCTTCATCTCCTCTATCACCACCCCACATCTCTTTCATTCTCTTTTATTTTCCTCTTCTCCATTTTCTAACCTCTTTAACTTTATTCCTTGTGTTCTCTCTTTCCCTCCTCTTCTTTTGACCCTTTATTTTTCTCTCACCGCAAATCGATCAGCTCTAAGTCCCAACAACAACAGCTACTAGACCCTCCGACAAATCCTTTTTCAGTACGACACTTAAGAAATTAACCACAAGTCAAGATTGCCGCTGGGGATTAACGCACACAGATATTGACGTCCAATCCATTCTTCTACGGAAGCGAACAAGTGGCATTGAGAGAATTTAGTTCTTGGAGAATAAAGCCAACATTTGCAATCAGAAAAGGTAGAAAAGCAAAGCAATGATGACTAACCAAATCATTGCAACACAAAGTGAGAAGAAAGCAATTTCAAAGAGACATTTGCAAAATAACAAAGACTCTTTTCATGCACTCGAGTGACCCTTTTGTCAGCTTTCTAACAAACCATCCGATTCATTTTTAGTCTTAGAACTCTTGTTCTTGTTCTCTTTCTTATTCTTCTTCTTCTTCTTCTTCTTCTCCTTCTTCTTCTTCTTCTAATTCGTAGTAGTAGTAGTAGTAGTAGTAGCAATATTAGTCTCTTCTTTACTTCCTCCTACTTATTCATATACTTTTCTTCACCTCTTTCTACTTTCCCCTACTTCTTCTTCTTCTTCTTCTTCTTCTTATTATTATTATTATTATTATTATTATTATTATTATTATTATTATAAGTAGTAGTAATAATAGTAGTTGTTGTATCTTTCTTCTTCACTTTTTCCTCCTCCTTATTCTTATACTTTTCTTCACCTCCTTTCTACTTGTCCTTCTTCTTTCTTATTATTATTATTATTATTATTATTATTATTTCTAATATTATCATTATTATTATTAGTAGTAGTAGTAGTTGTATGTCTTCCATTTCCTCCTCCTTTTTCTCCCTTTATTTTCCTCTTCTTCTTCCTTTCCTACCCCACCTTCTTCTTCTTCTTCTTCTTCTTCTTCTTCTTCTTGCGTGTGGCTTTACCAGTAATTACAAATCTAAAATCTAATTCAATATTTCAAAAGGAATTTTCAACGGCGAGTTCATTAAAGCCATTAGCCCCCCACTTTTTTTTCTTTCTTCTCTCTTCTGGGTTTGATAATACCCAACCAACTGTGCAGTTGAATCATTTCATGGGGGTGGGGATTCATTAGTGGATTTGATGTTGATTACATGACTAAGTCAAGTTATCATTTAAACCAGGTGATGCTTGATTGCCGATACATTTCAGCCTTTTAAAAGTTGATCACGAATGGACTTTCTTTGATTAAACAAAGTTGTACCTTGACTTACGAGCTTAATTCGTTCCGTTCGCAACTCCATTTCCTCGTATTCAAAACAATTTCTCCATTGAAATAAACTGAAATGCCATTAATCGTTCCAGGCTTCTCAGCGGTAGCTTGATTTACGAGTTTAATTCGTTCCGTTCTTTTTGCGAACCTTCTTTTTTATAGAATATCTAATTTTCTCCGTTGGACCCGTAACAACACTATATATATATATATATATATATATATATATTTGGAATAAAAAGGCCTTAAATACCATGGGTATCGTGGTTATGGACCATTTCCACTTGTGGGTATCTAGGGCCCACGGAGCTTCTTCAGACCATGTATATCTTTTATTTAGACAGACACATGGCCAAATTCATTTTATATTTATACATTTTGCCCCGCCTCCAGGGGCGATATTATTGTATTTTTTTTCCTTTCGAGTGTCTTTTTGATTGGGGGTTTTTTTCTTCAGTTTACGTGGCTGGCGGTGTTTTCTGTCTGTCTTTGTCTGGTGGTTAATTCCTTAGCTGAATTCTTTATCAATGATCCATAGAGTTCTACTCTTTTATCTGCCCTATTTTGACTCTGATGCCCTTCTTCTCTAAGTAGGTCAAGTGGGGTACGGGGAATATATGCTTTCTCTCTCAGTGGGTGTTTCTAGGGAATAGGACCGGCCAAGAAACTTGTTACCACACCAAAGAAAGTGTATATATATATATATATATATATAATATATTATATAAAGTGTTGTTCTGTTCCAACGGGAGAAAATTAATTTTTATAAAAAGGAAGGTCCGAAAATGTATTTTGTTCTCAGAAAAAAATTTTAATTCATTTTTTTTACATGTTCAACTGTTTCAGATTTCGGTATCTTCTTCCACTTTTTGATACAAAAATATATATATATATATATATATATATATATATATATATAATGATTTGTGAATAAATAGTTCACAAGAGTTGATATGCCCTGATAAGCATCTTACTCTCTTTACCGGTGTTTCTACCTTCCTGTCTGACCTTTTGGGCTATACCGGTCTTTAAAAACTAACACATTTACTACTAGTATTTTTTCTGGTATGAAGTGAATCATTCTCCGGAACACACGTTGTCTTCAGGCAATTCTAGTAGCCGTCTGTCTTACTACTGAGGCAGAGTAATGTTAGTAGTATTATCTCATTTGCATATGATACTATACTTTCAAATGATGAAACCCATTCTCGTCACCGACATTGATCATTGGCGATGGGGACTTCTTGAGGCATTCTGCCTGTCAAAAGGCACGGTTCTCTGGAATCGAATAATCATACACCTAGCAAGAATGAGTTGGGGGAGGTGGTGATTAGAGCGAGCGGGCGGTCAGGGTCTCAGTCCAACATCTTTGGCAACGAGCATTTAATCCGTATGTCAAATCGGATTGCAGCCCGAAGCTAAATCTGCGGCCAATACTTTTATTATCTCAACAGTCACGATGTCTGATCGTTTCAAGGCCTAGAAAAATAACAAAGAAAGTGAGTAACGATGTAGACCAAAAGAATAAAGAAGAAGAAAAAAGATAGACCGATCGACAGACCGAGAAGCGTGTTGGCCGAGTGCGAAGAAAGAGACTGAAAAGAAAATGTGAATATTTGTGTGATAGATATAGACAGGGATATAGACAGAAAGAAAAAGTGAAGGAGGAGGGGTGAATAGTAGAATGATCTACGAAAGGGAATTATTCTCAAACTAGTTGAAGTACCTGTTTAAGTGGGGTAAAAAATAGACACGGCTTACAGACACTGCGAGATGAACAATTGTTAAAAGATAGAATTAATATTTCCTTATTCTCAGTTGACCACAATTTGTTTTATCTTGTAAGTTTATTATCTTTTTTTTTTCTATTTATCTGTTTCTGTTTATATACTTGGTCATAATTTATCCCCTATAATTCTCTTTACAAGTTTTTTTTTTTTTCATTTGATATAAACAAAGTGAAACCAACCAGGTATTCTTCGTATACCATATCAATTTTCTCCATTTAAATAAACTGAAATGATATTAATTCCTTTCAGCAACCAACGTTAGACTTTTGGGACCATTTTACCTTTAGGCACCCCTTTTTGATATCGATTAAGAAAGGACATGTTTTTCATTTACACCGTCAATATCCGGTTGTTTGTTAGGGGTTAGGGTTATAACAATTTTTTTTAGATCTAAAAATCTTCTGTTAAAACAACTGGATATTGACGGTGTAAATGAAAAACATGTCTTTCTTAATCGATATCAAAAAGAGGTGCCTAAAGATCATATGGTCCGACTTTTTTATGAGAAAAATATCATTTCATAGAATGAAAACTAAATAAGATAGAATGTAATTAATGATGTGCTATAAAACTAAAAGTAAAGCCGGTGGAGTGGCCTATTGTCGGTATCAGCAAAACAGCGCGGGAATCTATCCCATCTTCGTTTGTGCTAAACCAGGAAGATTGCTTTTATAGATGAGACGGAGCGACACACCTATGTCAGCACGCAGATGCTGCCTTACCGCACAGATCATATTACCCAAGCTATGCTAATTATACGCTGAGGACCGGTAACGAATCCGAAACCTTGCAATTCCAAAATATTTTTCTTTGGCGTATTAAATTTGGAAACTTGAATGTTTTTAGTGAGCTTATTAACATAAGTATATTTAAAATTCGCTCGTATCTCAAATTTTAACTCACAACACAAAGCAAAAAATATATAGATATAAACGTACAATTACCGAGATTCTCTAACTTCTTACCATGGAATAAAGTCAGATGAGATGACAGCCGTTAAAATCAATCAAATGATCTGTGAATCCGTTGGGAGTTTATTATAACAGCGTGTAATAAGTAATTGAGTGTTACTTCCCCTGTCTTATTATTACCTCCATTTTGTGTAAATCTTTAGCTTTCTGAAAGTATACAAACTCCCAAGACATTGCAACTGTATTCTAAATAGAATAAAGCTTTCTTAAGTCCAGCCATGTGTGTTCATTTATTATTACATAGCGTCACTTACATCACATAATTCTAATTAGGAAAAAGAGGAAGTATTATAATTAGTATTCCGTTGTTATATCCCTTTAACTTGAGTATTTGAACGATTAAAACCTCACGTTCTGAGCTTGTGCAGACCCCACAATATCATCCTCATTCCGTTGCAAACTGAATGTCGAATTTATTTATTTTTCTAAGTTTTTAAGTGTATTGCTTTATTAAACATCTCGCCATGATGTACAGTTTGGTTTGGTTTGTTTTACGGCATATCTACCTCAGTGGGTCATTTAATGCCGACAAAGTTTTGAAATAAATTCATTTTAATGTATACTCGATTTTTTATTAACACATTTTTCTATCTAACCTATAGATGGGACCCTAACAGGTACAACCACTCCGGGTCAGAGTGGACCATGGAGCAATGGTGATAAAGGGACGCTCCACATTCCCCAGACTTCCAAAACTGGAACCTCACCATTAGATAGAGTTTAATGTATTTCTCAGTAAAATACCCTCAACCACCGCTTTCTAGCACCCATATGATGAAAAGGGTTGGGGCTTGCCATAAGGGCAATAGCGTTGGGGCAATCATATAGGTGCTAGGGCTTGACATGACCAGCCAATTGATCGGATGGGGCTTCTCCGACCGCCCGTCTAGCCTAAGTAAGGGTTTAAGTGAAATGATGTGCAGCCATAGATTACGGTCATACGATTCCGAATGGATATATCAAGGCTTCAATGATTCTTTGCTATTAGATTGTAAGCGAAAGACGAAGTTATGCAGAGCGAAAATACGATGATTCTGTTTGGAAAGACTACCGGTGTTTTACGTCTAATGGCGGGAAAAATCCACAATGACTGAATTTATCAACATTCACTCATCAGATTAATCAAAAGTGATAAGAATTGACGCTTGAGTGTAGAAGGTCTTCGCGACCCTGTGATTCGATCGAGCGCACCAGATAGCCTGCTATCCTGGAGTCACGATTTTAGTCTACTGCAGGGAATTTTAAACATTCGCCTCAAGACTTATATTCATCGTTTAATTGTAACACACACACACACACACACACACACACACACATACACATATATATATATATATTATATATCGTTCATAAATAAGTATATCCAAACAAATGGTTATAAAAAGTTTTGTTCTAAACTAAACATAGCAGGATTTTATCATTAACCCAAAATTATGCAGTCAAAACGAATGTTATTAGGTATTATGTATTGCCAGATTTTATACCAATGAAATATGCCACAATTATACCTTTTAGATATATACATCTAAAAAAAATTTTTTTTTGGGGGGGGGTAGTGTTTGGTGATTAACAAAACTGA
>CM042146.1:83070764-83075764 GCA_023376005.1 Doryteuthis pealeii | reverse complement strand
CTATCTTTTTGATTTATTTTATCTCCACTCTCTTGTCCGCTGAAACGATAAAAATCCATCAGATTTCAATATTTTTTTCCTTGTGAATTAACATTAGCTCGTTGGTAATTCAAAACCCCCCAAAATGTATGTGTTTCATTCTCCAGTACGGATTCCAGTTTGTACATATATCATTTGGAAGTATGGTCAATTTTAACATCTTGTACAACTCCAAGTTCCACATTCATCTGTGTGGCTTTCAAATCTTGAAGCAATGCATAAAAAGTGGACCATATGACCTTTAGGCACACCCCTTTTGTGATCTCGATTCGTATGGACATTTTTCCCTTTACACCGTCAAAATCCGGTTGTTTGTTAACAGACGATTTTTGAGGTTTTTTTTATTATAAAACTAACCACTAACCCAAACCCCTAACCCTAACCCCTAACAACAACTGGATTTTGACGGTGTAAATGGGAAAAGTGTCCCCACGAATCGAGATTGCTGAAGGGGTGCCTAAAGGTCCTATGGTCCAAAAAAGTTATTATGCCTTTTATATTTGAAAATGATATTTTTAAATTTGTATCTATTATTATTATTATTATTATTATTATTATTATTATTATTATTGCTGTTGTTGTGAGTTTTTCACTGAGGTCTAATTGACAACAAGTCGTCTCATGTCTTCAGGACTCTTTTGGGTATTCTAGCCGATCTCAATAATGTTGTTGTATGAATAGTCTCAATTCTTCCTCTGATTTCCTCTAGTCGGTTTTCTAAACTTTTGGGGTCCGTTTTAAGTGCACCAACTACAATTGGTATCACTTTCACCCTCATATTTCACAGTTTTTGTCACTTTTCTAGCAGGGTCTAGGTATTTGTCTAACTTGTTTTTTTGTTTTGTTTTTTGTTTTTTTCATTTTTACTCAGTGATATGGTGGAAGTGCAACATCTACCAGTTGACAAGTTCTCTTTTGTTTTATTTTGTTAATCAATACTAGTTTTGATATTATTATTATTATTATTATTATTATTATTGCTGTTGCTGACAATTATCTATGCGAAATTCTGGTTTATGCATATAGTATAAAAGCCTGCAACGAGGAAGCCTATTCCCTTTTCATTAGCGTTATACGAAAGATTATATTTGCATCTGCGGTGGCGGGCCACACCTACTATTAGGTCCTCACTTTACCGCACAAACCCAAGCTGTGCTACTCTATGCGCTGAGTTGGCGAGGGCCAGTATCAAACTTAGAATCTTGAGGTTCCAATGCAGATGCTTTATTTGTCAATATGGTCAAATTTTATTCTCTTGCATAATTCCCAGTGAATCACTTTTTCCGCCCAGTCATGTCTACTTTTATATTCCCTTTGTGCCAGTTTTCTGTGTTTGCTTTATTAAGTGATTAACCCTGACACCGACCATCAGCTCCTCACTTTACTGTACAGATCCGAACTGTCCTACTCTATGCGCTGAGTTGGCGAGGGCTATTATCGAATCCGGAACATTGAGGTTCCGAGGTGAATGCTCTATATGTCAGAATGGTCAAATTCTAGTATATTGCATAATTCCCAGTGGATTACTTTTCCTACCCAGTCATGGGTACTTTTGGCTTCCTTTACTGCTTTTCTTCTATGTGTTGTGGAGGTTGCTGTTATTGTTGCTTTTATCTGGATCGTTGTATTTTTTTCATATTGTTATTATTATCGCTACCCCCGACTTTGAGTAGTAGTAGTAGTAGTAGTAGTAGCAGTAGTGAAAGAGAATGAGATTCACAATAAATTGTTAGTGAAATCCCTGCTGGTTATGAATTAAGCTATGAAAGTGCAGTTTTTGAATGATTCGCACCCCTCCGTGCGCTTCGCTTTCACGATCCGAAGCAAAACTCAATTAAAGGCCTCGAAAAAGCCCAAAATGCTCTCTTCAGATTCAATCAATTTTTAACGTTGATTTGGCTCCGAGGGAAAAAAAATCTCTGAATTTAAGAGCGTTCAACTTATTTTAGACTATTCTTCACGTGCGAGTGAGAAGGGAAAGACACACAGCTAGAAACAGACCGAGTGAGATAAAGAGAGATAGAGATAGAGATAGATAGATAGATAGATAGATAGATATAAGAAGAAGAAGAAGAAGAAGAAGAAGAGGTGTTTATGTTTCGGCATGTTGTCTTTTACTAACGACCACCACCATTGCAGACATACAAGGTGTGATCCAAAAGTTGCGAGACTGAATCCTTGTGTTTATTTATCTATTTCTTTTTTCTAAAATAAAAAAAAACTTAAGATGAAAACGTGTGCACAACTGAACAACTTATATCACAAAGTGATATATCTAGATGATAAAATCGATGTCTAGACGTCTACATTAATAAAGTTTTTTTCTAGACGTGCTGCGGTATATAACCACACACACAACACACACTCTCACTCACTCACACACACGCACACACTCACACACACACACACACACACATATATATAATTATATATATATATATATATATATATATATATATATATATTGCTATCGTAAATAGTTATCACTAACTCATTTAGTGAGGTAGGTAGTGGACCAAACTTTTTACGGTATTTTAGAGGAGAGTTAAGTATCCTTGATAGAGTTATTATATATACATATATATGTATATATATAAAGTAAATTAAAGTCGACGGGAAGTCGGTATCGCCAGTCAGCGAGGAGTTTTGAAATAGCGCCCACACCAAAAATCAGAGCTTAGCTTTACTTTACCGCAAGATGCTACCACATACGCTGGGTTGGCAACTAGGAACCTTGTGGTTAGTTTACGGACTGATATATATATATATATATATATATATATATATATATATATATATATATATATATATATATAGAAGTATTCTGTGACCCTTGGGTTTCATGTTTAAGCATTACTTTGGTACAATATATATATATATATATATATATATATATATATATGTATGTATGTATGTATATAATATGTAGAATGCTGGATTTGTTCTCTGCTGTATGATATTTTAGTGGGCGTGTACATTACGTGCAGGTGACGTCATGTGTGGATGCGTAAACAATTTGTGATGGTTTGGAAGTGTGTGGATAACAGCTAAGAAACAGCTAAAAAAAATATATTTAACTCTTTGCCTACAGAATTTCCCTCACGGCTGTACCAAAATTTCCTGGTATTTTCTCCCGTATGATGGGATATTTAAATGTTCCCTATCTATTCACCTCAGAACTCATTCTATTCAAATAAAGTTATAATTGTAATCTGAGTCCTTTACAGTGTAAACAAGTGACACATACGAGAGCCGCTGCCAACCGGGTAGGGTCGCTGTCGTGGGAGAGACGCTGTAAGTGATTTAAAGTATGCAAACAGTTAGTATTCTAGATGGATAGTCAATCAATCACTGACATATATTCTATAACCATCATCTTTGGTTCTATCTGTTCTGAAAGAAAAAGAATGTATCAATCCGTGTATATTTTGTATATTCTATCAATTATTTCTATCAGCAGGGCCTCTCTCTTCTATCAATTAGATAAATCGTTAATATATAATAATCATTTTTCTGAATGTTTGAGATGAGGCTTGATGATTAGTATTATCTGCTTATTCGGACTATTGTCCTCACCTTCATTGTTATCTGTACAACGTTTCGGCCTAGTGGATAAAGAGTTAGGTTAAGACAGTTCTAAGTGACAGTTATCTCTGGACTGCAGGTTCAATCCTGGTCAAGGGCTGCAGTAACATAGAATAATAATCAACACAGCTTATCACCTCTACCACAGTTATGGTTAGTGGAATAATAACAGGATACCCCCGTGGACTGAATAAAGGGTTATGTTCAAAGTTCCGTGATGGCTCCCGATTACGACTAGAAGGTTCCCGATTATAAGAAGGTTCCCGTGTCCGAAAAGAAGGTTCCCGAGTCCGAGGAGGTTCCCGAGTCCGACAAGAAATACCTGAAGAAGGCCGGAGGGCACTGTAAAGTTTTTAAGTGCCATCCTTGGCCAGTTGAAAAGGGCTTAAAGAAAGTCCTATGTTATAGAATCCTTTGGTGATCATTTGGTAATCGTATAAGTCCTATCCTGCCTATTGGTAAAGGTCCAGTGAGTTAAACCTATGTCCGTCCTCGATGAACGCTACAGTAATTATGACCAGTAGGGTCGGTTAAGTATTGTATCAGCCTCAGAGTACTGCCAGTGATTGGCCAAGGAATATATCACATAATCTCTCCTAGTCTATAAGTATGGGTGCCGATCTTATATACAAAAGAAATCTCAACAGGCACATCGACCGAAACGTTGTACAGATAACAATGAAGATGAGGACAATAGTCCGAATAACGCAGATAATACTATAATAATCATATTCGACAGATTCTCATCGTTTACATTTTCAACGCAATCTCACAATTTCACAATTTCTCAGACAATATCTTAATATGATTTCTACTTTGCTGAAAGTTAATTTGATTGAAATACAAATGAAGAATGATGTGAAATGTACCGATGTAAACCTTTCGTCGAAATCATATTACAAATCGGTTTGTTTATCATTATTATTGCATTTGTTTTGGTTTATTTTGTTGTTTTTGTTTTCTGTTTTTGTTTTCTGTTTTCTTTTATTCTCAAAATACATTACATTGTATCGGCTGCCGATCGTTCTCTGTGTCTATATTTTTTATTATTATTTCTCTGGTTTCATCAAGTCAACGAAGACCTCCCGTTTACTTGTGTCGTTCAAGAGAGATGTGCGTTTTACATATCTGCTTACAACGATTTCGAAATCTTTCAAAAGTTGACGTATTCGGAGGAGGTGACGTCACAGTAGTAGTGAGAGTACCCGATATCTACCGGATTTTATTTTTCAGTACGAATTGAATACAAATCTTATTCTTAGAGCTTTTGATGGCATTCAACGGTATATATATATATATATATATATATATGGTTTGGGAGATGGTTTTGAAGACTATCACAATGCAAGTGTAAAGAAAGACCCCCTACAGACCAA
>CM042146.1:83005764-83060764 GCA_023376005.1 Doryteuthis pealeii | reverse complement strand
TCGTTTTTTTTTCTTTGTCATTTCAGGATCGGTGATTGGACGTGTGGAATTTAATAACTGGAATGAAATTAAAAAGGTACACGCCGAGAAGAGTTCGTACGTCCGTTACGATAACAGCAGTGCGAATATCACGCTCTTAAAGCGGCTGGACGCCGATAAAAATTCAAATAAAATCACATTGCGAATTTATTGCGAAGCCAAAAAACCAAATACACGGAATGTAAGTATTGACACATTATGTTATCTGTTTGTCTGTAAAAATGTGATGCGCACTTTCAAAAATCTGTTTTCTTTTCTTAAATCTTTGTCTAGAAAAATTAGGGTAAAACTTAATCTAAATAAAACAAATCTTATTCTTTGACTCTCGCTAACGATAATAATAATAATAATAATAATAATAATAATAATAATAATAATAATAATAATAATAATAATAATATCCTAAAACAGATTTTGTTAAACAAACATTTATTCAGTAAGATATTTGAAAGATTTTCTACCCAAGTTTTTTTTTCCGGGCGGTGAGGGGCATATTGTAATTAAAGGCAAAGGAGGTAATAGCTTGACATGAAGCTTTATTGAAATACAAGGAGGTAATCAAGATATACACAGAGAGGGGGAAAGTGACAGAGAGAATGTTAAGTAAGAGACAGGTCAGTTTTTGACTTAATTGCAAATTATGACTAATAAATCTGTTTTTTTTTTTTATTTATTTCTATACTCCAATTATTTGCACTGACAATACACAATTTCGAAGAGATATACTTTATGTAGTTTATTATTAAGTTTATAAGAATTAGTAGATATTAGTTCGAAACCAACACTCGTTCCATATAATACATGAGGATATCAAATGGATGACCTGACACTGAATATTTTGGTAAGGAAAAGACAAAGGATATTAAGAATATTCAATTTCATACATTACCCGGTTTCGAGTCCTGTATCCAGAAGTTTCGGCATCTGGACTAGTAAGATGAAAAATAAATCGCGTGATACCAGGGGGTCGTCCACCCACCCAGACAGTACCTGTCCTCTCGTCTAAAAAGAGCTGGCCCTTGTTTATTGGAAATCAGAGGAATAATCGGGACTATCGAGACAATAGCATTGTTCAGATCGGCTAGAATACTCATAAGAGTGCTGGGTATCTGATGAGACTTGTTGCTACTCAGACTCCAGAGAAAGACTACCAGCTAACGTTTGTGTGAAAAATTTGCAAGGAGCGAAATGATACGTAATATAATTATGACAATAAAGTAGATAACCCTTCACAAAATGCCCAAGAAACTAGTTAACCTCTTTCATAATATCCACACAACAGTATATAGAATAACTAGAGACGTGTGATGTACTGTTTATCGTTGTAGGAAATTGATACGACAAGACAAGTTCAAATCCTAGATATGACTGTTTGCTTTTCGCATAGCACTAATACCCTTCCGAAAGGTATGCAGCCAACTATTCTCCCTCCAGATATGGGTGAATAATAGGACATACTTGGCTTTTGAACCTTGGTTAAGCAAGAAGGAAAACTGTGAATTCAAACCTGTTAAACCTGTTAAACTCCGCTTAAGAACTTCACCTTATGTTACATACAACTCATGCGGAGGGGTTGGTAAATATATAGATATATATATATAAAAACAACATTAGAGTCAGTCATGAACTACTGTGTTTACGCTTTTAAAACATCTCTCTCTCTCTCTCTCTCTATATATATATATATATATATATATATATATATATATTTATTTTACAATGTTTTCATAGATCAATGTTCATTATCAACGACCGCGGTTTCATGCCGAAGCAATCATCAGGTTGAAAAGTAAGATCCAATGGTGTTTGTTGTGGTTCTTTACTCAAAGACACATTTAGGATTGTAAATAATGTCGGTTAAATTTTCCCGAACGCTGTTATTATTTTTTAAAAATTTGAATTTTTGAAGTAATGCCAACGAAGTTGCCTCCCTTTATCCGTTGAAAATGTATAGGGTGTTTTTTTTAAAAAATGTTTTATTTTTTTATTATTTTTTATTTATAAATTAATTCCGTTTGGCAAAGGGTGTATATGACTTCAAAAAATCATTTTAATATATATGGTAGAGTCTTTTAAGTTTTTATCCCACATAATATAAAGGTGGATGGTGTTGTAACTCTGTCGAAAAATCATTTTTTCACTGTTGAAATATTGGATATCATTGCAAATAATTGCTTTTTCACTGTTGAAAATATTGGATATCATTGCAAATAATTGCTGATATCCAATATTTTCAACAGTGAAAAAGCAATTATTTGCAATGATATCCAATATTTCAACAGTGAAAAAATGATTTTTCGACAGAGTTACAACACCATCCACCTTTATATTATGTGGGATAAAAACTTAAAAGACTCTACCATATATATTAAAATGATTTTTTGAAGTCATATACACCCTTTGCCAAACGGAATTAATTTATAAATAAAAAATAATAAAAAAATAAAACATTTTTTAAAAAAAACACCCTATACATTTTCAACGGATAAAGGGAGGCAACTTCGTTGGCATTACTTCAAAAATTCAAATTTTTAAAAAATAATAACAGCGTTCGGGAAAATTTAACCGACATTATTTACAATCCTAAATGTGTCTTTGAGTAAAGAACCACAACAAACACCATTGGATCTTACTTTTCAACCTGATGATTGCTTCGGCATGAAACCGCGGTCGTTGATAATGAACATTGATCTATGAAAACATTGTAAAATAAATAAATATTAGCTCTTACAAACTGTGATTGAGCACTGTATTTTCTTTGTTTCATCGCAAAAGAAATTTTGTTTTTACATATACCTATATATATATATATATATAGTTTTCTGTTTCATTGTTCTTGTGGTCAGTTTTATTGAATAGCATTTGACTATTGCTACCTTGGGAAACAACGCGCCTATGAGCGGCTACATAAGTATTTATAAAAGAAATAAAAGAACACACCTTGAAAAGTTCATATCTTAGTCAAACTCCATATAAGTTGAAGAAACATAACCAATCCTGTGAAAGATAAAAAGGGAATTCTACCTATTAATATATGTATACTGATTTTGAGTGAAAATGAAAGAAGGCGAAAAGATACATAAATTCCTAGATTTTACCAGAAAGCTGAAAAGGTTGTAGAACATGAAGGTGACGGTGATACCATTAGCGATTGGAGTCATGGGAACGGTCCGTAAAGACTTAGAAAAGAGATTTCGAGAGGTGAAGATCAGAGTAAGAATCGAAATCATCTAGACCACAGCACCATTAAAAACAGTTCTGTAAACCTGAGGAGACTTGTTGCCACTCAGACCCCAATGGAAAAAAAACATTGTTCTGGGGTAATAATAATAATAATAATAATCTAGACACGACTGGGTTGGGAAGGTGATCCACTGGGAATTATGCAAAAAATTAAATGTTGACCATACAACAAAATGGTATATGCATAAACCAGAATTTGTTCTTGAGAACGAAACGCATAAAATTTTCTGGGACTTTGAAATAAAAACGGATCACCTTATCCCAGCAAGAAAACCAGACCTAGTGTTGATTAAAAAAAGAGAAAGAACTTGCCAACTGGTGGATTTTGCAGTGCCAGCAGATCACAGGGTGAAGCTAAAGGAAAATGAAAAAATTGACAAATATCTGGACCTTGCCAGAGAACTGAAAAAGTTATGGAATATGAAAGTGAAAGTGATACCAATTGTGGTTGATGCACTTGGAACAGTCCAAAAAGGATTGGAAAAGGGTTTGGAAAGTTTGGAAATCAGAGGAAGGATTGAAACGATTCAGAACACTGCACTGCTGCAATCTGCCAGAATACTCAGAAGAGTCCTGGAGACCTGAGGAGACCTGAGGAAACTTGCTGTCACTCAGACTCCAGTGAAAGACCATCAGCTAATGCTGATGTGAAAACTCAAAAGGAGTAAATAATAATAATAATGGCATTTACACAAGCCTGAACCTGTCCTGGAGAATGAGACGCATAAGATTCTCTGGCACTTCGAGGTACAGACGGATTACCTAATCTCGGCCAGGAGACCGGACCTAATATTGATTGATAAGAAGAGAACCTGTCATCTCGTGGATTTTGCCGTCCCGTACGACCACCGAGTGAGGATCAAAGAAAGCGAAAAGATAGACAAATACTTGGATCTTGCCAGAGGACTGAGAAAACTGAGGAACATGAAGGTGAAGGTCGTACCAATTGTAATTGGTGCCCTTGGAAAGGTTCCCAAAAGTTTAGAAAAGAATTTGGGTGAATTGAAAATCAGAGGAAGAATCGAGGCCATCCAAACGACAGCACTGTTAAAATCGACTAGAATTCCTGGAGACCTGTGGAGACTTCCTGTCACTTAGCCTCCAGTGAACCACCGGCTACGGCAGGTGTGAAATACTCCATAATAATAATAATTTGATCTGCCAAATTTGAAAATGCGCATTCCTAATTAGCGACACAAAAATAAACTACTGTTGCAAATGAGAAGCATGCTACATAACGCAGCAAAAATGGCACAACGTAGCGAAATTTCTGTTAGTGCAATAGAGTTAAAAACGTAGACAATCAAATATTTTCCGGTGTAATTCGTAACTTGATAGTGTGCGGTCTCCATTATAATCTCTCATTGGAGATTATTAAATGGTATTTACAGAGTTGTCCCCCTTATTTATTTATCTATATTACCAGAAATCGAATGTAATGGCCGTTTAAGTTGACGGTTACTCGTGAATTAATAAAGGTATAGATTATTATCCAATGTCATAGAAGTAATAACCTCGCTGTCTATATAAATATTTATATTAATCTGACCCAAAGCCACAAGTATAGAGCACTTATCGCCAGCAGGAAGCGCGTGGTGTAATGGTTAAAGTCATGGGAAATGGACTCGTCGCCCCGAGTTCAAATCCTGGATGTGGTAGTTGCATTTCACTTTGCACTAATACCCTTGGGAAAGGTATGAATCCTACTCTATCTCTAGCTATAGGTAAATAGTAGGGCAGACTGGGCTCTTTAACCTTGGCTAGGTAACCAGTCTAGGAGAAGGAAAACTCTGAATTCAAACCTGTTGAACTCCGCTTAAGAAATTGACCCTGTGTCACATCCTGCTCGTGCGGAGGGGTTTGGTAAATATATATATATCGCCAGCAGCAATTGTTAGAATTGTTGGACCATATTACCTTTAGGCACCCCTTTTTGATCTCGATTAAGAAAGGACATGCTTTTCATTTACACCGTCAATATCCGGTTGTTTGTTAGGGGTTAGGATTCGAGAAAGAAAGAAAGAGAGAGAGGGAGAGAGAGAGAAAGAGAGAAAAAACACGTGTGTGTGTTTGTCCCCAAAACACTATATGTATTGATGGTTGAGAACGAGACAGATGAGTACATACCACGTACCCCACGTGTACGGGTTAGGTGCAAAACCCTATTAATGTGGGACCACCCACAAACCGAAGCTCATCATTTGGAAAAAATGCATTGATCCGGTCGGCATTCCCCCTCAAGGAAGGCGCTTCAGGCACCGTGCCTTAAACCCAGTCCTGTCTGTTTAAATCGATGCGGCAGGTGTTACCCGGAGGGATGGGCCCCTGGGATCAACGATGTTAGCTTACGCAGTCCAAAGCCGAAGCCACCAGACCCTCCGGTTGAAATGCTTGTGTGTGTATGTTTCTGTGTGGATGGAGAGTATTGTAAGTGTGCACGTGCCTCTTAGAAAATAGGCGTGTTGATTGGTAGATAGAATATATATATATATATATATATATATATATATATATATATATATGAGTGCTTTTTGCATACGTGAGGAAAGAGAGAATACTTGTGTGTGTGTGTGTGGTGGAGGGAAAATACTGTTTGTGTGTGAGCGTGCCTGTAGGTGGGGAGATAGAATATTTATACATGCGTGTTTGTGTACGAGAAATAAAGAAATAGAGAGAGAGAGAGAGAGAGAGAGAGAGAGAGAGAGAGAGAGAGAGAGAGAGAGTGTGAGTGTGTGTGTGTGTGTGCGTGTGTGTGCGTGTGTGTGTGTGTGTGTGTTTATTTACGCTGACAAGTAACTGAAACTAATGATCCAAGGAGAAATTATTGAGGTTAGAAATATTTCGTATCTTTTCGTAATAAAACCTTTGAGCTTAACCATGTGGAAATACCGGAATAATGTTTCATCTTTTGCTTATTGCGCAATGTACGAAGTAAACAAAAAATTGAAATATAGATTTTTACGAGAAACACCTGAGATTAAATCGATTTTCATGTGCTTTGAATTTATTACAAAAAAGATAAAATAACCATTTCATTATTTCTGCTGTTATTGCCACTGACATAAAAAAAAATTAATATTTCATTTTTTTGATTTTTTGTTAGATAAAGTATTTTCATTCATTATTAATATTTAAAAAGATTTTACTAGTATTTTCCTTCATCTTTTTCAATTATAGTTTCTATTAAAAATACGCTGTCAACGCTATTAATTTTTTTCTAAATACTAGCAAAATGTACGCCATCGTCCGCAAGTATTTCAGTTTTAATGAATATGTATATCAAATACGAAAGAGTCACGAAACTAAACAAGAACACATATAAAAAGGTTAAACTTATATTTTAACCAATTTCTATATGACATTCTACATATGATTGATTTGATGTCTGAGAATAAAACAATAATATCAGAAATCTATTGATTTCTAATATTATTGTAATTATTTATTAAAATCGATTTTGTTAAAACCAGTATACAAATTATCCCCACTAAATACTATGTAAACCATTATTTCTTCGTGATATATGATACCCATTCAGGATTTTAAACGCATTAATAACAAAGGTTGTTTTGAGGTAAATCTGGCCCCAGCCAGACCTTCATAGAGACATCGTTAATAGATAAGATGCTAATTAAGATTACAATAATGATTATCTAATAATCATTGAGAATATAACGTGAATTACTAAGGAAATTCTGACATTGGCGGAGACGTAGTTTCAGTTACAGACAGACATACAGATAACCCTCTTTATAATAAGATATGAAATCGATAGATAAAAGACGATAATAATGAAATGCGCTTATTGTTGATTTTTAGATTTTTGCAAAATCAATTGCTCCCGTAGCTTAGACGGTAAAGCTGCTGATGGATATAACCAGGCTTCTAAGGAGAACGTGAGTTCGAGTATTGTCGGGAATATATCCTTCATTGCTCTTTCCGATACTCTGTTTTTCACTGATATAGAGTCCGAGGCAATATAATGCAACTGAAATACATGGTGTAACGGTTACAAGTGTTGAGTTAATACTTCTAATATAGTATATATACTATAATAATAGTGGACCATATGACCTTTAGGCACCCCTTTTTGATCTCGATTCAGAAGGACATCTTTTTCATTTACACCATCAATATCCGGTTGTTTGTTAGGGGTTAGGGTTAAGGATTTGGGTTAGGGTTAAGGGTTAGGGTTAGGGGTTAGTTTTATCATTTTCAAAAAAATCGTCTGTTAACAAACAACCGTATATTGACGTTGTAAATGAAAAACATATCCTTCTGATTCGAGAACAAAAAGAGATGCCTAAAGGTCGTATGGTCCATAATAGTTCTAAGTGACAATCATCTGGAGGTTGCAGGTTCAAAAACTGACTGCTGTAGGATGTTCCAAACTACTCCAGTGGCAGAATAGTGAATCATCATCATCATTATCATCATAATTATCTTATATCAATAAACTATACACAATTATGTAGTTTCATTTAACGGTTAGTATTTGATATTAATAGTCATATTTTTGCACACATTTATATGATTTCAAGTATTCCCATCCAATACTAATAAGTTATACGCAGTTATAAAGTTTCACATAACGATTGGTATTTAATAATAATAGTTATTTGTTTGCATAGGTTTAAGTGGTTTTAAGTATCCCTATCCAATACTAATTATGTATAATAATTTCAAGTAATAATTCCTATCTAACTGAAATTACTGCTGTTGCTTCTGCCCACCGCTACTAGCATATGCGCAGTGTCAATTGGAAATCATCAGGATATCGTACTGTACTGGGTGGCCCAAAATTCTCATCCCAACATATTATTTTAAACTTCCTTATTTTTTCTTTTAATGTTAAATAATTATTTTACTTCGAAATAAAATCAATAAAACCCTTTTATCAATAAAAATTAAATTATTTTATAGAATTTTTGGTCGTATTATCTAATTATTTTACCTCTAAAATATGGTAATATATAAAATATATTATATATATAATATATAATATATAAAATATATATATAATATATATGGTGGTGAAAAGACTTTCGAAGTACCCTGTATTTTGTAAAATGTTTATTTTAATGTCTTTTAAATTTTTGGCTTAATATCAAATGTCATTGTTTTCATACTTATTGATTGCAGGGTAGCTCGGGAATAGGAAAGCGTGTAAGTTTCCAGTGTGCACTTTAAACCATCGACACTATACTGCCAATCATAGAACAGCATTTTTTTTTCAAAACGCTTTTTGTTTTAAATTTCATTATATTATTGCTTCCCTTTCGCCCAATTTGAGAAACGTTTGCTAATTATTTCAGCTTTAGTGAATAGTAGAAAGCACTTGTTTATCTATAATCACACAAAACCACTTGTGTGAATTTCACATTTGCCACCTGTTCATTCGGACACTTTACACTAGAGTACAAGTGCCTTTATCAGCAATGCAAAATTTTAGTAATCATAGGCTTAACTAAATCTGACACAAGGCTACAACTGCTGAGCACCCGTGAGCTTTGAACTCACAACACAATCGCTCAGCTATAAGCACTCCCAAATATGTCTGTTTTTAGTTTGTCTCTGTGTGTCGCCGTGTGTGTCGCCGTGTGTGTGTGTGTGTGTGTGTGTGTGTGTGTCGCCGTGTGTGTGTGTTTAAGCGTGACTGTGTAAGAGTGTGTGAGTGTATATGTCACTGTGTCTCCGTGTGTCTCAGTGTGTGCGTGTGTGTGCTTCTATTTAAAATACCTTGGAACGTTTCTATTTGAAACCTCTTTTAACGTTACAGTTAGAAACGATCACTTATAACGATTCTATTAGAAACCACTAGTAGCATTTTAGTTAGACAATATTTTATGGGTTCAAATGAAAACTACGATTTATATCGCTTCTATTAGAAAATACAGGTAACGTATCTTTTAGAAGCTATTTTCAACATTACAGTAGAATATAATCACTTGTAACGCTTCTATTAAAAAACACGTGTAGCGTTTCAATTAGAAAGTACATTTCAACATCTCAAGTTAAAGTGACTATTTGTAACGTTTTATTACGAACCCCTGGTAACATTTCTATTAGAAATCACATTTTTTGAAAATCACTTGTAACGCTTCAATTAGAAATGACATGCAAATTGTTCTCTTAAAATGACTATTTATGTTACAATTAGAAACCATCCAATGTAACGCTTCAATTAGAAATCATGAATAATGTTTCAATTAGAAATAATTTTTAATGTTACAATCGAATATCACCACTTATAACTCTTCTATCAGAGACCACAAGTATCGTTTCTCTTAGACATTATTATTATTTTATTTAATGTTACTATTGGAAATCGTTTGTAACGCTTCTATAAGAAACGACATATAAAGTTGTTTTTTTTATTAGAAACCAGTTTTAATATTACAATTAACAATCAACATTTGCAATGCTTTTATTAGAAACCACATGTAACCTTTTTCGTTAAAAATCACTTTTAATGTTACCATTAGAAATCACCATTGACAACGCTTCTATTAGAAATTACATGTACCGTTTCAATTAGAAATCAGTTTTAATGTTACAATCAGAAATATTTAGTTGTAATGCTTCTATTAAAAATCAGATGTAAGGTTTCTGTTAGAAAGTACATTTTAACATCACAAGATCAAGTGACCGTTTGTATCGTTTTATTACGATCCACAAGTAACGTTTCTATAAAAAATCACATTTATCAATACAATCAAAATTACTTTTAACACTTCAATTAGAAATGACATGCAAATTGTTCTCTTAGTAATCACTTTTTATGTTACAATTAGAAATCCCCCCATGTAATGCTTCTATTAGAAAACAGTGATAAAGTTATATCACCAATTATAACGCTTACATTAGAAACTCTTAACCTTACAATTGTAAATTATTTGTAACACTTCTTTTAGAAGCAATATATAACGTTCTTATTAGAACATTTAATTCTATTTTAACATTACAATTGAAAATCAACACTTGCAACGCTTTTATTAGAAATCACGTGTAATGTTTCCATTAGAAATCACCTTTAACGGTACAATTGGAAATATTTGCTTGTACCACTTCTATAAGAAACATAATGTAACGTTTCTATTAGAAATCACTTTTAATCACCACTTGTAACACTTTTATAAAAAAAAACACGTGTTACGTTTCTATTCGAAATCAGTTTTAATGTTATATTTGGAAAGCATGATTTATAACGCTTCTATTAGAACACGCAGGTAACGTTTTTATTATAACCACTTTTAATGTTACAATTGAAAATCACGAATTGTAACGGTTCTATTAGAATCTCCATCTAACGTTTCTTTTACTGTGACAATTTGAAATCATTACTTATACCGCTTTTATTAAAAACTATATGTAACGTTTCTGTTTGTCGAAAAAATATTTTTTGTTTTGTTTTACGGCATATCATCTACAGTGGGTCATTTAATGCCGGCAGATTTTTTAAAGATTCATAGTGATAGTTTGGAAGAAAATTTTTAAACTAAATCTTTTTGGAAACAAATTTTCTATTTAACCCATAGATGGGACCCTAACAGCGATGAAGGGGTGCTCCACATTTCTCAGACCTTCAGAATTAGAACCTCACCAGCAGATAGAGTTTAACGTCATGCCAAGGACATGAAAACCCTCGGCCACCGCCTTCTAGCACATATATGATAAACAGGGTTGGGGCTTGTCAAAAGGGCAATGAGTTTGGGACAATCATCTGGGTGCTAGGGCTTGACGTGACCAGCCTATTTATCGGAGGGGGCTTCTCTGACCGCCCGTCTAGCTTAAGTAAGGGCCTAAGTGGAAAAATAGTGTACATATCAATCTGAAGCTACCTGGAAGTTTCACGTTACGAAAGACTTAAGAATTGACCTTGTGTTCCATCCTACTCGTGTTGGGTAAATGCATATGCGTTAGAGACATTTTGCAATGCCTCTGTTAGAAGCCACTTTTAAGCAATGAAACAAGATTCAAATTCAAAGTTCAGTTCAAACCATTCAAAAGAAATGAAGTACGCGCTACTCATTTGGTTTCTCTCCATTGTAGGGAATCAAAGATGGCTTTTCAATAAATAAAAAATAAGAAGAATTTCCTTAAAGATCTACGTACGTTCTTCTTTCGTTATCTATTACACTTGGTTTTTTTTTTCTTTTGGTTTTGTTCTTTCTTTAGCTTGCATCATGTTCTGTACGTTTGGTTTTCTTGCTGCTTCTTCTCTTTCCGGGTCATTTTTCTTCTTCTTCTTCTTCTCGACCACTTACACCGCTTTTACCGGGTCTTGTTTATTTTCTAGATTCTTCTTCAAAATTTGTTTTTGTACACTTCAATGATTTTATTCTTTTATTTCTCACATTATTCGTGACTCGAATTTCTACCTAAGTTATAAACTTATAGGTTATCCTCTCTCACTTAAATGCCCCAAGTATTACCAAGTTAGAATTTACACAAACTTTTCGATACAAACACACACACACACACACACACACACACATATATATATATATATATATATATATATATAGAGAGAGAGAGAGAGAGAGAGAGAGAGAGAGAGAGCACCTTACGTGGTGTAATGGTTAGGAAGCTAGATTCGCAAATCATTGTTAGTGAGTTTGATTCTCAGTGGGCGCCCTTATGCCACTCTAAGCTAATCTTAGTAAATAACTATATATATATTTTCCCTGTAGTTAGGATCTTTTCATGTGTGGTTTAACCAAGCTGATGCAGGTAGACTGTAATGAGAGCTCAATGTGCCTAGTGCCAGTGAATGAAAGGATAGAGCAAGATATTCAATGTGTGCGTTAAGGACTATGTTTTTGATTATGAAGCAAGTTTAAAGTTTTTCCTTCATGTATATATATATATATATATATATATATATATATATATATATAAAGAAAGAATATAGAGAGAGGGATCTTCTGTGTTTATACGTATATAGACAAAGTGTGTATATATCTGAGTTAGGATATCGAAGTCAGAAAGTCAACATCACTTTGTAACTGACAGTTTCTCGTCAATGCTATTTTCAAACCAAGTGAAATATTTGTGTTCGTGTGTTACCTTATATGATGTTATCTGGTGCATCATGGAAAGGGACAAACACTTCATTTTAATCTAGTTTACTTGATTCTATTTTAGTTTCGATAGCATGGTGGGGAGGTTGGTTTTCTTTATGAGGTGCATCATGGGAGGAACTAGTTACCTGAGTTATGGTAGGAAGACTAGTTTAGCTTGTGGGGAATGATGGAAAGCTTGGTTTTCTTTGCGTGGAATTTTAATTGTTGTATCAATTTTCAGCGCCTGTAAATATAGCAAACTATATCACCAATTATATATATATATATGTATAAAGTCGTCTGGGTGGCCTAAAGTAGGTATCAGTCAGACAGCGAGGGAGTCTATCTCCTTTTCACTAGCGCTAGACCAAGGTGATTGGTTTTAGCGTCTGGGATAGAGCACCACACCTACCATCAGCTCCTCACTTTACCGCATAGATCCCTGTGCTACTCATACACTGAGTTGGTGAGGTCCGGTATCGACCCCGGAACCATAGAGACGGAGATACAGCACACAAATAATAGCCTTTTGCTCTCTCTCTCTCTCTCTCTCTCTCTCTCTCTCTCTCTCTCTCTCTCTCTCTCTCTCTCTCTCTCTCTCTCTCTCTCTGACTCCATATGAGTCATTAGCTCTGCTTTTATATACATATCAGTGTTTGTGTGTTATATAGAAATTGTTAATTGTTTACATAGACAGTCATTTAAATCATTTAACACACACACACACACACACACACATATATATATATATATATATATATATATATATATACATACGTTGGCCTATTCAAGACAATTTTCTTTTTACCTCTTTATATTAAAAGTAGTCCAAGAAAATGATCTACCACATCAGACATACACAATCCTTTCGACCCATATCTAGATTAATTCATTTTCTGGTATAAAAACAAACCTTAATCAAATCAATTTCCTCAAACAAGTACTTTTCACAAGCCAGACTGACATTCTATTGCTTCCAAAGAAAAGATCAATTTTTTCCGGGAGCTTTTTACCATTACTACTAATACGACTACTACTTAGACCAATAGAAACTATAGGTCTTCATAAATTATATTTTAACCCTATCCAAGTTGTTCACACCATTTTCAACTGGTGGGTTTCACTAAGGTTTGTGTGCGAGTAAGTCTACTCTGATCAACAAGGCCTTTCTAAGTATACAAATCAATTTTAGTAGTACTGTGTTCTGGATAGTTTCAATTCTTTCTATAATCTGAAGTTCATCTCTAAGGGCTCCAGCCACCATCCTTATTACTATCACCTTCATATTTCCCAATTTTTCTGTTCTCTAGCATGGTCCATGTGTGTGTTCAGGTTTTTGCTTTTCATCAATTTCACTATGATTTCTGCTTGCACGGCAAAATCTACTAAGTTATTTTCTTCCTCTAAGGAGCAGTTCATGTCCAAGGGCTCTAATCACCATCCTTATCACTATCATCTTCATATTCCACTAGTATTCTAAGTATACTAGTTGATTTTAGTCGTACTGTGTGTGTTTAGTATGTGTGTGTGTGCCGTGCCCATGTGTGTGTGTGTGTATGTGTGAGTTGGCTTGGGGTATGTTGTGCTTAACACACACACTCACACACACACACACACATATATATATATATAATATATATATATATATGTGTGTGTGTGGGTGTGTGTGTGTGTGATTTGTAAAGAAAAAAGGCTTTAAGACCGGGTATTCAGCGATTATGGTCCATTTCCACCCGTGGGTATCTGAGACCCTACGAGTTTCTTCAGATCACTTTCTTTATTCAAATTGGTAAACAATTAAATTCAGCTTATATTTATGTATTTTTCCTTCTCCCAGTGATGGTATCGGGTTTCACTTCCAATTCACTATTTCAGGATGGTTGATCTTTGATGTTCTGCCGGTTCTTGGTAGTCTTTTTCCTCATAAGGTGGTGCTTAGATTGGTAAATTTGGTTCTCGTGTTTCTTATCAAATGTTCTGATCGATTTTTCCTAATGTGGCTGGTTACTATGCGGGCCCTCAATTAACTTGACCTTGTTGGGTGGATTCGCCAAAATACAAAGTATATAATATATATATATATATATATATATATATATATATATATATATATATAAGCATGTGTTATTGAATAACACGGAGTACTTCTTCATTATTTGGATCTGTGTCTTTTCCAGTCGTCTGGCGATCTTTCTGGTGTTTGGATCCAATTGAAATAGGATATTTCCCATACTGTTAGCCCGAGCGCTCATATACCCCATGATGACAACTGAGGACGCAGTCGAAAGCGCTCGGGCTAACTGTATGGGAAATATCCTATTTCAGTTGGATCCAAACACCAGAAAGATCGCCAGACGACTAGAAAAGACACAGATTCAAATAATGAAGAAGAAGTAATCCGTGTTATTCAATAACACAGGCCTGAAAAATAACTTGCTGCCAAAATAGACAAAATTTAAACTATATATATATATATATATATATATATATATATATATATATATATATATATAATTTTCAATAGGTTTTAATATATAAGCCACAGATATCATTTTGATATTTTTGTTTTTGGAATGACACAATGGTTTCTTTTATCAGACAAATTTTCAGATTGTTTCCCGTCTTTGCTCGAATAATTTTGTCGCCTATGGCCAAATATGACACAGACTTTCCGTTATCATCGATTTCCTGGAAGTCATTGATTAGAAACTATTGCAACGTGTTCATGGAGCCGGAAATAGTAGACGTTTATTCAACAATAATATATAACTTAATGAAAATTTTACTAAATGTGTAACATTGTGGTCATCCTTCGGCCGAATACATTTCTCTGTGGTTTTTCCGTATGTCCGCTGGTCGTATTGTCAACATAGTCGGACCTCACTGTTGTGTATTCGAACTGCTATGACCCAAGAGACAACCACAGGGTGAGAACAACAACAGAGGGTGAAACATTTATGGTCAGAGGAAAGGTTTAGGACACAGTGCAATTAATTTTCTGTCTCATACTCTTTATTTCACTGATTCTGCTCACTGGCTGCTACTAGGCTCTTACTGCCTGTCTATCCAGACTCGAGAGGGAGACTGTCTTCGGTCCACGGTCACTCACACACTACCTACTTTTCTTGTCACTTTCCATGACCCCTTAACTCTCTTCCCATGGTTCCAAGCGAATCTTTATCCGGTGGCTGACCGCTTTTCCCAACCTTGACAGAGGCCACCTAAAATTATTAGTGATGTCCCTTAGTTTCGAGTTTTATGGAACTTCTGGTGACCGAGCCTAGAATAATCTCCACCCATCACACACACACACACACACACACACACATGCGCGCGCACACATACATACACCTACGCACACACATCAACTAACCCCTCTAATGTTCCTGTCTTAATGCTAAGTCATATACATGGACACGCACATTTACATGTATATATTCATATAGGTTTTTCTCATGCAATTGACCTATGCATACACCTGTCGGGTGACAAATTTGATGTCAGTATATTATCAGCAGCATCTTTATGGCGTGGTGACAACACGGATTCTTTTGACTCTCTCTCTCTCTCTCTCTCTCTCTCTCTCTCTCTCTCTCTCTCTCTCTCTCTCTCTCTCTCTCTCGCAGGTTTTATTGAATGTGACACGTATGAAACGTATTATTAAATTTTTGATAATTTTTCTTGTTTCCTTACATGGGGAGGTACATAAAAATGAAGAGAGTGCAAGAGTTCTCTCACTATCTACACAAACACACACACGCACACACACACACACACACACACACACACACACACACACATAAACATATATATATAATATATATATATATGGGCCGGGTTAGCTCAGTCGGTAGAGCGTTCGGCTAGAAACCACAAGGTTCCTAGTTCCATACCGGTCCTCGCCAACTCAGCGTATGAGTAGCACAGGGATCTGTGCGGTAAAGTAAGGAGCTGACGATAGGTGTGGCGCTCTACCGCAGACTCTAAAATAATCTCCTTGGTCTAGCGCTAGTGAAAATGGGATAGACTCCCTCGCTGATTGGCTTATACCGACTTTAGGCCACCCCGACGACTTTACTTACTTACTTTCTCTTATGCTCTCTCTCTCTCTCTCTCTCTCTCTCTCTCTCTCTCTCTCGCCATCCACCCCTACTGGCCATGACTCTTGGCAAATCAACAAGGCGGCATTCAGCGGTGTCTGCGTAATTATGATGAGTGTAAGTTTTTGCTGGTTGACCACCACTGGTATGACTATCCGTAGGTGTCCACAAAAAAACGTCGATTATAAGTTCATCTTTTCTTCTCCAGGAGTGTCGGGCATATTTTGTTGGTTTTACTTGGATAGGTTTGTTAGATGAGAGGAAACTAATTAAAAGACAGAAAGAGTAATAAAAATAATTCCAAACCAGACTAATTCCCATACTGACAAATATATATAAAATGTACCTACCTATAATTTTTAGTTTTCCTGAAGAAGGTGTACCTTGATCACCGAAACCTTGGTAGAGAAAAAAACTTTTTTCTACAACTATAAATGTTGTATACTTTATGAAATATATTGAGCACTTTTTGGTTTTACTACTAATGCTACTACAGTGAAAATGTTATATCAGTATTTGATGAATATATATATATATATATATATATATATGTGTGTGTGTGTGTGTGTGTGTGTGTACGTACGTATGTAGGTATGTATGTATATATACACACACACACTCATCTGGCATGTGTGTCTATGTATTAGCAAGTAGTGATAGATAGATAGATAGATAGATAGATCGTGGAAATACGAACTAGTTCATAAATTTAATCAGATTTTGTTTCTACAATACAATATACTTTACGAAATATATTGAGCACTTTTTGGGTTTACTACTAATGCTACTACAGTGAAAACGTTGTTGCAGCATTTGATGAATATATATATATATATATATATATATATATATATATATATATGCGTGTGTGTATGTACGTACGTATGTATGTATATACACACACATACACACTCATCTGGCATGTCTGTCTATGTATTAACAAGCAGTGATAGCTAGATAGAGAGAGAAATAGATAGATAGATAGAGAGATAGATAGAGAGATCGTGGAAATACGAACTAGTCCATAAATATAATGAGATTTTGTTTCTACAATGCAATACAAGTTTAATAGTTACACCGCAAGACAAGAATCAGGCGATATTAAAATCATTTCTGATATTATAGCAATGATTTATTAATTTTCATTCACTCTATTTAGTGACACTACAGATGCTAAAATTATATCACGAAAGTAAATAGATGCCAATAGTAAAAAAAAACGAACATTTCTTACCCTTATTGTCTCTGAGAATACTTAAATTTGGTTTCTAAAATAATTTTTAGCCTATCCCTCTTATCGAATTTTTTTGTAAATCTATGATTACCTGGAAAATAACGTTGTAATAACGTAATTATTATGTCATCCAATTAGAGAAAATTGTCATCTTCTTTCACAGACTTACGAATAAAAATCACCATAGTTACATCACGGCTCAAAAATGAAATATAATTTAAGTTGTGAATTTTTCACATTTTCTTTAAAAATTATATCAGTAATTTCTTCAATCCGTTTCTTGGTTTGGCTTGGTTTGGCTTCTTTGTTTAATGACATATCAACCTTCTTGGATTATTTAATGCCAAAGCTATCCTTGTGTGTATTTACCACATCTCCGCTCGAGCAGTATGCGTCACATGGTAAATTCCTTAAACGGAGGTTTAAATTCAGATTTTTCCTTCTTCTAGACAGGTTGCCTTACCAAAATTAAAGAGTCTACTATTACCTATATCTGGATGACGAATAGTTGGATGCATACCTTTCCCAACGGTATTAGCACTATATGGAATGTAAACAGCCTTGTCAGCCCGTAAATTTAGTTCGCCAACTAGACTAGAAGAAAATACTGAATTCAAACCTGTTAAACTCCGCTTAAGAAATTGACTTTGTGTCACATCTAACTCAATTAGAGGGGTTGGTATATATATATACAGTGACGCTGATAACTTTTTGATATCGTGCGTCCTGGGACGCACGGATTTGATTTGAATGAGTCTCCGGTAAATTTGATAGGTCCCAACTCAAGTTTCTTAAGAAATTGCAGAGTTTTTATCTATGAATAACTAAAGCCGTCTAACGCCTACCTTGTACCCCATACCGTTTAATTCGTTTCCAAGAAAATATTGAAATGTATTTATTATTAGCTGGAAATGGTGGGGGAAGAAAAAAATCATTAGGACGCATTATTGTTAGTTGAAAATCCCTCAGTTAACAAAAATCCAATTACACTCCCTCCAGCTATGGGTAAACAGTAGAGCGGATTGGGCTCTTTAACCTTGGCTAGGTAACCAGTCTAGGAGAAGGAAGACTCTGAATTCAAACTAGTTAAACTTTGCTTAAGAAATTGACCTTGTGTCACATCCTGCTCGTGATAATCATATAAGTGCTAGGGCTTGACGTGACCCGCCAATTGATCTTCGACCGTCCGTCTAGCCTAAGCAAGGATCAAAGTGGAGTGTTGCATGTTATGGACTGTTCAGCCACCAGGGTTCCGTACTTAAGCATAACGGGTCGTTACCCGCGGCCAAGAGGTGGCCCCATTTGGGGGATTTTACCCCTCTGCAGAGGTACAGTCTGTGCATTCTAAAGCCCTAGCCGACAGTGCGGCTAAAATTTTGTACGACATAAATAATGTTGATATAGACATTTTTGAACACGTTGAACCCAGTCTGTTGAGAGCCAAATTATTGAATTTACGTATTAGACAATGATATTTCTCGACTCCGCCATTTTTGAATGTATGTTATGCTACGGAGACACACCGTGTGTCTAATTTCGTTATTATTCGATCGATCAATAGCCGACAAGATTTTCTGTATCTTCTTTGTTTTTTGTTTGTTTGTTTTGTTTTTTTTTGGTGGAAGGAGGTGTTAGTATTTATATATATACATATATATTTTTTTACATTGCTTGTTTCTTTAGTGTGCATGACAATGAAACCATAGCAAGTCAAATTTGGTTACATGAATTAGCAACACCATTCGCTATACAATTGTTCACAAATATATATATATATATATATATATATATATATATATATATAAAAAAATTTATATATATATATATATATATATATATATATATATATAGAGAGAGAGAGAGAGAGAGCAATCGAATAGGTGCCGCGTTGACTCCATGTCCACTCTAACCTAACTTAGATCTAAATGCTCTAACCACGATATTAAGCACTGTTAACTTATAAATATAGCACCCATATTATCAATAGTAACACACACACACACACACACACATATATATATATATATATATATATATATATATATATATATATATATATAGGAAATTCAGTTAAGATCCTGTCCGATACCATTCGCATTTCTCATAGCGATAATACCACTGTGAAAATTATACATCCAACTGTTCTCCCTCCAGCTATGGGTACATCGTAGGACAGACTGGGTTTTTTAACCTTGGTATGTGAACCTATCGAGAAGGTAAATTCTGAATTCAAGCCTGTTGTTTCACATCCTTGTCGTGAGGTGGCTTGGTAAATATATATCGAAAGAGAGTGAAAGTTACAGAGAAGGAGCGAGTAGGAGATAGTAGTATATTTTTGTATATTTTTGTATATTGAACAATTTTTGATTGGGTGTAGATCTACTTGTTTACGTGTCGTTATTTTATAGAAAATACAACAATGATGATTTTATGTCAAATTATTGACTTTTGTGTTGCAGGAGGAAAGGGGAAAAAAAAAAAAAAATGGATCGATCAGTGAACTAATCGAGAATTTTAATTATGTTACTTTCTGTTAGCTTCAAAGACACACAAAAAATCGTTTGATCGATTTTTTCCTTTACAATCTTTAAATATGTAAGCGCGTGGTGTAATGGCTAGAGTCGTAGGAGATGGACCTGTCGACCCGAGTTCAAATCCTGCCTATATTTCACATAGCGCAAATACCCTTGGGAAAGGTATGCATCCACCTGCCCCCCCCCCCGCTATGGATAAATAGCAGGACATAGGTACCTAGTCTAGAAGGAAAACTCTGAATTCAAACCTGTTAAACTCCGCCTAAAAATTGACCTGGTGTCACATCCTGTTCGTGCGGAGGGGTTGGGAAATATATACATTCATTAAATGTTGCATTCTCTCCACACACCTCGAATTCGGAAACGACACACGATTTTTGCCTGCGAGAAAAAAAAAAGCATAACATATATCAATGTTTAAATTGATTAGTGGATTTTAATGGCATGTTAAACCATAAAGGGTTATCTAATTACTAGACGTTAAGGAATCACGTTCATATTTATATATATGACGGAGGTTTGGTTTCTTCCTTGTAGAAGAATAATAGTTGTACTATCAAACCCTATAGCGAAAGAAATGGCGTACCTCGGATCTCAAAGCGGGTCCGAACGTGTCTTGCGTGTAAATTGAGTGAAGAGCTCGAAAGGAAAGAAAATATGGCTGTCTTAACACTTTAAATTAAGAAAACGCGATCTAGCCATATCAACCACCTGCTGAAGCCTCGTCACTAGCCTCACCTTCTTTAGCCACGCTGCAACGTCATCTTAGCCAGAAAATAGTCTTGTTGCTGCTTAAGCGTACTGTTGCCATGGTGATAGTCGACGAAATAGCTTGATATTTGCGAAACTGATAAGAACAATCACTTTCAAAGGTCTGACGAGGCTGTTTGCTTTTCAATATTAGAAAGATAGATAGATAGCTAGATATGAACATATATATATATATATATATATATATATATATATATATAGAGAGAGAGAGAGAGAGAGAGAGAGAGAGAGAGAGAGAGATGGGTAGAGGGGAGAGAGAGAGAAAGATATATATATATAGATATAAATATGAACATATGAGATGCTATGAAGGGATGTGTATTAGATAGATAGATAGATATGAACAGAGAAAGATACATAGAAAGATAGATAGATATGAACATAGATAGATAGATAGATATGAGATGCTATGAAGATTGTATTAGATAGATAGATAGATATGAGATGCTATGAAGGATGTGTATTAGATAGATAGATAGATAGATAGATAGAGATGCTATGAAGGGATGTGTATTAGATAGATAGATAGATAGATATGATGCTATGAAGGGATGTGTATTAGATAGGTAGATAGATAGATAGATAGATATTGGGAAAGACATGACTTTATCTGTGCGACTGTCGTCTATGAGTAACTAGCGGGACCAACTGGGTTCTCCAGTCTAGGGGATGAAAAACTCTGAATTTAAACGTTCGTTTAAGAAATTGACTATGTGTCGCATACTGCTCAAGTGGAGGTGTATTAAATACACACAAGGATAGCTATGGCATTAAATAACCCAAGAAGGTTGATATGCCATTAAACAAAGAACCAAACCAAGCCAAACCAAGAAATGGATTGAAGAAATTACTGAAACAATTTTTTAAAGACAGTGCACAAAATTCACAGCTTAAATTATATTTCATTTTTGAGCCGTGATGTAACTATGGTGATTTTTATTCGTAAATCTGTGAACGAAGATCACAACTTTCTCTAATTGGATGACATAATAATTACGTTATTTAATTATGTTATTTAATTACGTTATTTAATTTAAAGCAGCTTTACCCCGCTGAAAAAAAAACTGGCCTCGTGTCATATCCAGCGGAGGGGTTGGGTAATATATATACTTGTCTCTCGGTGGCTTTAATGAATCTCAAAAGTAAGAATGGTTCTTTTCAATGATCATGGAATCACGCAATGGTGATTTTTTTAAAAATCGTCAGTCTACCATTATATAGAATGAGAGACCAACTTCACGCTCGAATGGAAATGATAACTGAAGCTTATAAAGAGAAAGACTTTTAAGATAGGAGAGGCCGCGCTTGGCATAAAATGTGGGGTCTTCTGTTCGGTTTCGATTGGATACGGAAGAGAGAACGAAATATCAACGACGTGAAACGAAGCGAGGAGCATCGATATATGACGTCAAATGAAAGGGTCACTATCTACTGGTCAAATAGATAAGTGTGCAAACTATTTGTATGAAATAGAAACAGTTGATATTATATAACCGTGTGCAAAAGACTGAAGAAATTGCACACAAAAAATGTAAATACAAGTGTGAGTCAAAGGTCTTTCCATATTTTTGGTAACGTGGTGTAATGGTTACCATCGTAGAAAATGGACATGGTGATACGAGTTCAAATCCTATACGAGGCTATTTGCATCTCACATACAACTAACACCTTTGTGAAAGGCATGAATCCAATTGTTCTCCCTGGGTGGTCCGAAATTTCCGTCACTCCTAACATATTTTTAGATAAAATGATTACGTGATACAACCAGTAATTCTAGAAATCTAATTTTTAGAGATTCTTAGGTAAAATAATTACATAACTTATATATTATATTATTGGAGGCGCTTGGTGTAATGGTCATCGTGGTAGGAAATGGAATCGTCAACCCGAGTTCAAATCCTGGACGAGGATGTTTACATTTCTCATAGTGCTATTACTGTTGGGAAAGGTATGCATCCAACTATTCTTCCTCCAGCTATGAATAAATAGTAGAGCGGACTATGCTCTTTAACCTTTGTTCGGCAACCAGTCTAGAAGAAGGTAAACTCTGAATTCAAACCTGTTAAGTTCCACTTAAAATTTACATTATGCCACATCCTATTCTTCCGGAGGGGTTGGTAAATATGTATGTTGGTAACTTGAAACACAGTTCGACAGCTTCAGATGGTTTTGCCGAGATCGTGACGTTGAAGAACCATAGAAGACTATGAAATACCAAGATCACATGTTACTCTCTAATGTCCATTACTACTGAATAATGATCTCGCTGCATGTCCCATACTTGCGATTCTGTGTCACATCCTCCCCTTGGTGAAGGTGTAGTGAAATTCAAAATTATATTTTCCCAACATGGCCATATGAGAGCAGATATTTTATCTAATACAAATGATTTGCAAACAGATCTATTTGACCAATAGATGGGTCCCTAAAAGGGTCTCACTTCATGTCAGTCTAGATCTGTATTTGCTCGTAAGTGTTGAAAATGATATTTTACATAAGTATATTGTTGCAAAAGATGACAGCATTTCGACTATTTTTTTTATACAACAATGGATTTTCAGAGGCCTGCGATGCCAATATTTTGGGAGTGGTTGTTGGATTTTCATAGGTGTATACTAAAAACTAAAAATAAGAATTGGCGATTCTATCACTAATCTGATAATGTAAGTTTTTAAGACAGCCTTGCAGCGTCTGGGGACTCCTGTTGTTAACATTGTGGGCCCCTGTGGGCCCCGGACCATTATCTGAAAACCACTGATTGTTGGGGTTTACTCAGTTTTTCAGATTATGTATTCTTTTTAATACCTGTATAATTATGGGTTCTGGTGTTACTTTTGCATAATTATAATGGGGTGGGGGCTTAATATGGTTTTGTGGCTAACGTCCTGGTTTGTGATATCGTAGTAAGCGAGTTCGAACTCCAGTCGCGCTATTACTTTCATTTTCGAACAATAATGCTATAAGTTAGGACATGTTCTTTCATACCCGTGAAAAAGGTATGAACACTCTCACCCCACATCTATGAGTTAAACAGTACCACTACTGGCATTAAATAACCCTTGATGGTTGATGTTCTTCAAACCATAGAAGACTATGAAATACCAAGATCACATGTTACTCTCTATTGTCCATTACTACTGAATAATGATCTCGCTGCGTGTCCCATACTTGTGATTCTGTGTCACATCCTCCCCTTGGTGAAGGTATTGTGAAATTCAAAATTATATTTTCCCAACATGGCCATATGGGAGCAGATATTTTATCTAATACAAATGATTTGCAAACAGAACTATTTGACCAATAGATGGGCCCCTAAAAGGGGCTCACTTCATGTCAGTCTAGATCTGCATTTGGTCGTCATATTGGTAAGTGCGGAAAATGATATTTTACATAATAATAATATCTTTTCAGCTAGTATATTAGGTCTGAGACCTGTCAGCTCTTCCTTATAAATATTCATTTTAAATCCACAGAATATTTAATATCATTCCACAGATTATCCAACTTTGCCTTGAAGGAGTTTAGAGATGGGGCATTCACTACTGATTAAGGTAGTTTATTCCATGTATTCACCACTCTGTAGCTAAAATAATTTTGTCTTGCGTTTGCTTTACAAGATTTTTTAAGGAGTTTTAGTTTATGTCCCCTTGTATAGGTATTTTGAGCAATGTTTAGTAGGTCAGAGTTCGTTGAATAAAAACCATGCGTGTATTTGTAGGCTTCAATCATATCCCCTCTTATACGTCGGAAAACCAGACTTGGTAGGTCAATGTTTCTAAGTCTTTCTTCATATGAAAGGGATTTTAAATTATTCATTAATTTAGTAGCTCTCCTCTGAACTCCCTCAATGAGTTTTGTGTCCTTGATGAGTCTTGGGCTCCAAACCATAAGTATATTGTTGCAAAAGATGACAGCATTTCGACTATTTTTTATACAACAATGGATTTTCAGAGGCCTGCGAAGCCAATATTTTGGGAGTGGTTGTTGGATTTTCATAGGTGTATACTAGAAACTAAAAATAAGAATTGGCGGTTCTATCATTAATCTGATAATGTAAATTTTTAAGACACCCTTGCAGCGTCTGGGGACTCCTGTTGTTAACATTGTGGGCCCCTGTGAGCCCCTGACCATTGTCTGAAAACCACTCATTGTTGGCGTTTATGCAGTTTTTCAGATTATGTATTCTTTTTAATACCTGTATAATTATGGGTTCTGGTGTTACTTTTGCATAATTATAATGCAGGGGGGGGGCTTAATGTGGTTTTGTGGCTAACGTCCTGGTTTGTGACATCGTAGTAAGCGAGTTCGAACTCCAGTCGCGCTATTACTTTCATTTTCGAACAATAATGCTATAAGTTAGGACATGTTTGTTCATACCCGTGAAAAAGGTATGGACACTCTCACCCCACATCTATGAGTTAAACAGTACCACTACTGGCATTAAATAACCCTCGATGGTTGATGTACCATTAAACAAAGAATCCAAACAGACCAAATCATCCACGCATAATTCGTACCATTATATTTATCTTTGTTAAAACTGTTAGGTTCTCGTTCTTTTTTATATAGTCTTAAGACTTGACATATTTTGTTCATTATCTCTTATTATAATTGAGATTTTCTGTCTGTAACCGAAACTAAATCACTACTCAAGTCACATTTCCCTTAGTTATTTACTTCACATTATCCATGATTTTATTTAAACCTCAATTATTAATAAAATTGTTTTACCTTATTAATACTGTTGACCATGTCTACATACTAATAAAATGCAATTGTATTTATATTATACAACAAAATAGCGATTTACAGTATGAACAGGAAGGCTAATTTACATATTGATATTAAAAATTTGATTTTAATAAATATGTGCTTAGCATTATTGATTTCTAATTGTTTGGGTCTATCTGAATGAATATGAGCAAAAATCTCTTCAATAAATCTTAAAAGAAATCAATTAACAAGAAGAAATAACTGTCATTTAATTCTTTACTTCCTAATTTACCTAAATAGTTAAATTAGGAAAATTTAGTAATCAAAGACGGGTGTGATGGATGAGTGAGTTTCAGTTCTATTTTTTATTATAACCCTCCTCTGATTCAAATCTTTTTATCTGAATTCTTATTTAGTTTCCTTAGCCTTTCTAATTTAATATAATATTTTATTACATTAAAACTTAAATACTTGAGCCTGGAGCGTGCATACATTTGCTAGTTCCATATAAAATTCAGATTATTAATTTCATCATTGCTGTTTTTGACATTGTATTTTTCAGACTTTCTGTTACATATTAATTGGATCCCTATTACTTTTTAAGGTAGTATAGAAATCCTTATGGCAATCAGTACAGCTGATGGCCTTGAGAGTGAGTGACAATGCTTGACCTCACTCTCACCTTGCGTTCTGGGATGATCGTGAGAATCGGAAGTGATAGAAGCCCTTCCGGTTTAAGGTGTAAGGAACTCAGTTAGAGTTGCAGTTAGTCAGTTGCAGAGTAAGGCAGTTGCAGAGTTAGAAGCTAGCAAGATGTGACTCTCAGCGCGCATTTGTCTGGTTCTGGGGGTTCATGAATAAACTAACATCCAAAGTAAATCGAAGTCTTGTTGTTATTACTAAAAGCTAACAATGACACAGGGCTTCTGATAAGAAATGGTCCCCAGCAGAACCAGACACGGAATCCCCATACAAGAAGACCAGACGAGACCTGTAGAAGATATACCAGACCATTAGAAGACCATTAGAAGATAGAAGACTAGACAGAGAAGAAAAGAAAAGGCGCTACGTAACATTTCTTTGTTGCTATAAGTTAGGGCATGTTGTTTTTTCATTATTTCAGATGTAATTAAGACTATTATCTTTAGCAAAGTAGTTTTTGACATTATGTTATGGCTGTTATATTCTTCAGAGTTTCTTCGGTGCTAAAAGTAGTGACGTAGCATTTTCATCATTTGATATATTATGTGAAATCTCATCTTCATTTCTATCTTTAACATAAGATTTTTAAAATAAAGTAATTCTTTTTCATATATTTTTCGTGTTACTTTTATTATACATATACTGACGATACATAGATAATAAAATAAGTATCATTAATCGATCTGTGAATAGCAAGGTGTTTTGTGGACATTATAAGTATGTTTTCCTGGGGTTTGGGTGTATAGGACGTATTACACACGCCGACAAGACGTAGATAATAAAATAAGTATCAATAAAGGATTTGGAGATTGTAAGGGATTTTGTGATAGGAGATGAAGTAATCTAGGAATATTGAAATATTGAATTCGATAAAGCTACTGAAGGTAGGTAGGTAAGTAAGTAAGGATATTTAAAATTATTTGGGTTGTAATATCAATTTAACAGCAAAGTCAGTGTTTTTCAAAAGAATTACGCGAACTGTAGATAAGTATGTAGGTTTGAACAAAGATATATTGCCTAGAGATTCAATTTTGATTTCAAAACTCTAAGAAGGCTTATAAAGTTTATTTGAACGGTTCTATTTTTAACTTTATAATCACGTGACAATCAATAAAAACGTTATAAAAATGTACTTATTTCCAAAATAAATTTAATTATTATATTTTTTTTTTTGTTCTTTTATTGCTTCCATTCTTGATTTTTAGGACACCTTGAAAGAAACGTTATCTGAAAATTACATCAGCCTTTAACGAAAAACGATAAAAAAAAAACATTATTAGTCTTCTAGAGGATTTTCCAGACACACACTTTTTCGATCCGCCAACGTCACTCAGTCTTCGCTAAAAACTTAATTCTGCGCAAACACGTCACAGATTACATCTTTTCAGTTATTTATATAGATTAAAAACTAGGGAAAAAAACAGTCTGCCCAGCGGGGGCAATGCTAAAAAATCAGACAAACATTTCACCAACTTACAAAATTGATCACGTCAAATACTCAATGGTCAAAAAGTCTACATTATCAAAAAATAAAATCGAAAATCTATACGAATAACTGGAAAGTGTTTGTCTGCCTGCATGTCCTCTATCGACGGCCGAATGATTTAATATAGAGCAGGGGTCTACAATCCGCGAAACCGAGGCCCTAGGGACCCATCCGTGTGGGCTGAGACCTTGCAATGACAAACTTAATGCCTTTTTCATTTGGATTATTCGGACTATTGTCCTCACCTTTATTTATCCTCATCTACACAACGTTTCAGTCGATGTGCCCTCCGGCCTTCTTTCTGTGTTTCTTGTCGAACTCGGGAAACTTCTCGAACTCAGTAACCCTCTCTTCGAACGCGGGAACCTTCTTGTCAAAATCGGGAGCCTACATGTCGTAATATGGGGCCTTCACGGAACTAACCCTTTATCCACGGGGTTAGACTGTTGTCATTCCATTAACCATGACCGTGTACAAGTGTTAAGCTGTGTTAAGTATACTATAATATTATCGCCCTTGGCTAGTATTGAACCTGAAATATATAGATAATTGTCCTGGCTGAAGGTGATAAGAAACACCTGAAGAAGGCCGGAGGGCACATCGGCCGAAACGTTGTGTAGATAACGATAAAGATTAGGACAACAGTCCGAATAATCCAAATATTACAAATCGTCAAGTCTCACCTAAAAAATTCAGAGAATTAGTGCCTTTATATCAAATTATTCTTTAAGTCTCCGTTTAGACAGACTTAGCGACTGAACAAACTTATATAGATAGAGAGTTGTAAATAAACTAGGAGATAGATAGATAGATGGATAGATAGATAGAGAGATTTTAATCTAGAATGCACTTTCTGTTATTGTTGTTGTTTATTCTTATTTTTTATTTTTTGTTTTTTTATTTTTTATTTTATGTTAATATATATAAACCGAGACAGATATATACATAGACATAGAGAACCACAGAGACAGAGACAGAAAGACGTAAGTTATATTGTTAAAAACAGAAAAAGATATTTGATAGATAGATAGATAGATAGATATCATTAGTTACTGGCCTGGAAATTATCGGTTAATGGAGTAGACATGATACTTGACAGATACCAGTTGATTTCGGTTTGCCAAGTGGAAAAAAGATGGTGAATAATTACAATTTTCAATTATCGAGACCCGTTAGCATCTTACCTCTTTTTCACGACTGATGATAATTATGCTTTTGGCTGCACTTACCCACCAAATGGATGCCTGTTAAATACCCTCTTGACTAAAAGTCCCCAATATATATATATATATATATATATAATATATATATATATATATATATATATATATATATATAGAGAGAGAGAGAGAGAGAGAGAGAGAGAGAGAAATGGTGATAGGTACGTGTCTTTCGTCACTGACAGAAAAATCTAAAAGGACGCAGAAAAATCGTATTCATGCATCGCAGTGTATTTACTTCCCCCACTATTTCCAGCTAAGTGTAAATACTTTTCAATATTTTCTTGGAAACGAATTACACGGTATGGAGTACAAGGTAATTTTGTTATTTATAGATAAAAACTCTACAATTTATTAAGAAAACGAATTTCATATCAAATAAGGGTTTACTCTGATGAAGGTCGAATTTTCTTTTGTGTGCGGAACATTTCTACATTTTTTCTATTATTATTATTTCATTTCATTTGGTTATTTAAAAATAGTAATAGTTTAAATAATGTACACATGGATAAACTCCTGACCGAAACACGTGTAAGTAAATTGATTAAAATATCCTATATTATCCATTCTATACTTTCTTTCCTTTATTCATTTTTTCAACATATATATATATATATATATATATATATATATATATATATGTTGAAAAAATTATATATATATATATATATATATATATATCATTTTCAATATACGTGTGTGTGTTGGCAGTTATGACCTGTGATGGTGGCAGAATACATTTAATTAAAATATAGTCAAAACTATTATAGTGAAGCATTGTCATTTTTCTATTATATATTCCGGTTAGTAACCTTGTCACTGTTATTGATTACGACTTTTCAGCTTTTATGATCTCCGGTCATCACAGGGTTGTCTAAAATGTCGAGATTAATCATTGGCATCGTCCTATTAATTATCTGAGGTTGTAGTTTCGTTATTGTTCTTTAATACTTTTCGACCGATATCATCTCTGGCACTCCTCAGTGTGTCAGATTAGGAGAATGGTGATAATGATGTTGATGAATCATTTCAAGATAATAGACCAATGAGGTTAGAGTTTGGATCATGAGGTTAAACAGAATCAGCCGAAATGATAAACTTTAGGTCATCTCTTTTGAAAAGCAAATTATCTGAATAACGATAAATTACATATATATTTTACATATGACATTTACATAATGAAATGAAAATATCTGAATAACAATAAATTACATATATATTTTACATATTACCTTTATATAATAAAGTAACAATATCTGAATAACAATATATTATACTAGGGTGAGTCAAAAATTAATGCCATTTTCTTTATTTCATGGGACCTACATTGAGACCCTAATGAGCATGAATACGACGAGTAAGACCCAACTTGCCAATCGACAATGTCCTCCTTCTGCATGACAATGCTCAACCACACACAAGCATCAGGACAAGGGAGAAAATCGCCTCATTTGGGTGGACAATTTTATCGCTTTCTCCATACTCACCAGATTTAGTGTCTTAAGACTATTATCTTTTCGGCGTCATGAAAGAGGGTTTGAGAGGCAAACGTTATTTCAGTAAAGAGGGAGTGAAATCTTTTGTGAAGAAGTGGCTCAAACAACAGCCAACATAATTTTACGGGGCAGAGATACAAGCTCTCAATCGAAGGTGGAACGTTGCTATTAAGAGAAACGGTGGCTATGTGGAGTAGTAGAGATGTGATCCACAGAGGACCAGCTTCATTTTGATGTATGGCATATGTTCCTGTGTTGGTAATTATACCTGTCTTAAACAAAATGGCATAACTTTTTTAATCACCCTCGTACCAACATTTTACATATCTCATTCATATAACAAAATGACAATATCTGCATTATTAATCTAAGTATAGCTTGACACTATCTTTTGATATTGAGACACTGTAGATGGTTAGTGACAAAGTGAGTATCTGAGTGGGTAAAAATTATCATAAAACGTTGGAAATAAAGAAAATCGTAAGAAGGTTGTGTTATAATTATTTTTAAAACTTTTATTGGCTAAGGAGCCATGGTTTTTATTTTATATCTACGTGCGTTTAAAATTTCTGTTCTTTGGTTTAATAGTTCGCTTGCTTTTTCTTTTAGAACAGAAATTCTAAACGCATGTAGACTTTAAAAAACCATGGCACCTTAGCCAATAAAGATAAAAATAAAAAATAAAAAATAATTATAACACAACCTTTTTACGATTTTTTTTATTTTTAACGTTTTATGCTAATTTTTACTCACCCAGATACCCAATCTCATAATAAAAGACGTTAGTAACAACCTCCTTCCGTCAGAATTATACTGAAGAACCATTCGGGTGAAACCTAGGTAGATAGTGTCTGACTCATATAGGTCCTTATAATCATGCTTTACTTAATGTATTGAGCACTTTTTACATATATAACTTAAAAACTCCTTCGGTGTTTTTTTGTTTTTTTTTTTTTTTTGGCCACTATATACAATATTGATGATTATTTCCAGAAACTACAGTCTTTTCTTTTTTATCTATGTTTTATTTTTTCCCAGAAAGTCAGTTTGAAATCTTTTTTATTTTGAAAAATTGAGTTATCTGGGTTTTTCCATACCGGTAGAGTTTAGAAGTAAAAAAAAAATTATATATATATATATATATATATATATATATATATATATATATATATATATATAATTGAATTATTTGAAAAGTTAAAGAAACGTGAGAAAAGATGGATCAAGTGTGTTGAATAGTAGGATGAATATGAAGTATAAAATGTACTTTTCATGCCTCTGTCCTGTGTGGGGTGGGGGGTCTTTTAAATCATTAAATGTGGCCTTCGACAGCTTTTGCGGAAGACCAATTAAAATTGCACATCTCCACTTCAGAGAGAAAAAAACAGCTGGCAGTCATCACGTCTGTCTGTTTGTCCATCAGTCCGTCCGTATATCCGTCTGAGACAGCGGAGACTTTTTAAGAACGTCTACTACACCTACAGAGGAGGCAGCGGTTGTTGCAGATCACCCAGCTCTTTTTTTCGTTTTTAATTTCATTTTTTATGTTCTTTTTAGTCTCCCGGGTGGACGGGTCGTGATCTCTCCTTCAATCATACTTCTCACTGTGATGTCCTAGTGATTTCTTGCAAAAAAAATGAAAAAAGAAAGAAAGAAATAAAATATAAAAACACAATTATAAGAAATTCAGCAAAAGGCTAGGAATTTTTTTTTCATTTGTTTTATTTCATCATCATCATCATGTCACGCTGTTAACACGGATATCCATGACAATCTCTCTCCATCCGTCCCTATCACTCATCATTCTCGGGAGGTCCTCTATGCTGCATCCTGTATCCGCACAGAGCTGGTCAATATACGTCTTTGTTGCTCGGCCAACACTGGCGTGCCCATGTGCTGGATTACACAGGAGGACGTCACTTATGAGTTCGTCCTTGCTTCTCCAGCAGTGTCCTGCGTGTCTTGTACGTCTTACTCAGATGGTTTAGGAAATATGTGGCAGGTGGCCGTACAGCTGTTTTCTCGTGGGGTGTTGTTTCCACGTCTTGTTCAGGATCACACGCAGCATTCTTTGTAGCTCCCATCTAGTTTATTCTCAGTACTGACACGACAACGGCCTGGAAGAATTGTCTCTTTAACTTGTCTGTGAGATTGTATTTCCATAGGACTGATAATTTATTTATAGCGGACCATGTCTTTCCTATGCATGCATTAACATCGTTTTCTGTGGAGGAGATATTACTGCCTAAGTTTTATTTAGTATATATTAATTGAAGCTGGACTGTTATTGACTAAGATATTTTTTTATTTTGTTGTACGTATTTACCCAATCCCTCAGTCATATGAAAGATGTAACACAAAGTCAATTTTAAGCGCGGTACAGCTTAGTTGAATTCTGAGTTTTCCTTCTCCTAGACCAGTTGCCTTACTAAGGCTAAAAAGCTAAGTCTGTCCTACTATTTACCCATAGCTGGAGTGAAAAGATATCCATTCGTGCTTTCCACGATGACATTAGTCTAAAGTAAACAGCTTTGTTCTGGGTCTAAACTCCCTTTTTCCTTTTTTCTACAACGAAAACCGTCAAACTAAGTGTATCTATTTTTCTGAATTTTTTAGATGAAGATTGATAATTTGTATTATATTGATTATTCGGACTATTGTCCTCATCTTTATTGTTATCTGTACAACGTTTCGGCCGATTTGCCCTCCGGCCTTCTTCTGGACAAGTGCGACAGTAACAGAATAATAATTAACACAGCTTAACACTTGTACCCGGCTATGGTTAGCGGATGTGAACAGGATACCCCCGTGGATTGAATAAAGGGTTGGGTTCAAAGTTCCGCAATGGCTCCCGATTACGACAAGAAGGTTTCCTAGTTCGAGAAGGCTCTTGGAGAGCACATTGGCCGAAACGTTGTACATATAAGTGAGTCTCTTTGTGATAATTAAAGACAGGAAATGACTCCAGTAAGCCGAATGTTTCATCAGTAGAAAAACTGATGCGAAATGTTTACATATAAAATGGCAATTATCGGAAATATACAATATTTTAAAGACAACGAATACTTTTGTAAGTAGTTCATTAATTATTTTGGCATATCAACCCCCGTGGGCCAATTAATGTTTTTTTCTGCAAATATGATTTGTAACCGAATAGTTTCTAGATAGATAAAAGAGTTCTATAATTTGTTTGAAGCATTGTGTTTATATTGGTTTGTTGGTTGGTTTTGAAGGCTATAACAATGCAAGCGTAAAAAAAATTAGGTAACTATGATTTTTTTTTTACCTTTTATTTATTTCGAGATAAAGAGCCCTTCGTCAAAAGATTTCTGAAAGCTAAGTTCTGGAGCTGTTACCTTTTTTGTTGCTAGGCTTTGAACATTCTGTTGTATGCCTGGTGATATCTTATAAATTCTGTCTGTCTGTGTGTGTGTGTGTGTGTGTGTGTAAGACTATGCGTGTATGATAATTAATTTAATAGATAATATCATGATAATAATGGTTGACCTTCAGCCACCGCCTTCTAGCACGTTTAAGCTGAAAATAATTGGGTGTTTATTTTTTGCACAGTCCTATATATATATATATATATATATATATATGTGTGTGTGTGTGTGTGTGTGTGTGTGTGTGTGTCGTGGAGGTCTAAAGTTGGTATGAGCCAGACTGCGAGGGAGTCTCTCCCCTTTTCACTAACGCTAGACAGTGGAGATTGTTTTTGCTTCTGAGGTGGAGCGCCACACCTACCATCAACTTCTCACTCTACCGCACATATCCATTTGCTACTCATACGCTAAGTTAACGAGGACTGGTAGCGTCCGACTAGGAACCACGATGTTCCGGGTTCGATACCGGCCCTCGCCAACTCAGTGTACGAGTAGCTCAGGGATCTGTGCGGTAATGTGAGGAGCTGATGGTAGGTGTGGCGTTCCGTCTCAGATTCCAAAACAATTTCCTTGGTCTAGCGCTATGGAAAAGGAGATAGACTTCCTAACTGTCTGGTTGATTCTGAGTTTATTCTACCCTCCACCACCACCACCACGACTTAGTAGACAATACATTACATTTAGCTTTTAAACATGAAAAATTTCCCATCCCTTCCCTAAGCTAATTGCTTTTTGGTTGTGCTGAGAACTTTTCAATACCTCTTTTTATTTCATTTTACTTATCAAGTGCTGACTGTTTCAATGAGCGTCCGTGCGTGTAGCGACCATTTAACGAACAGGTTAAAAACACTGACCCTAACACACTGGCTTCGGTGGAATCATCGAGACCAGTACATTATACTCCTTCGCCTAAACTGCTGGATTCTTAATTTTAAAGGTGACTTCATTCGAGAATCTTTGGCAGCATAAAGTCGACTACCAGCATTTACGATCCATTAGGGAATTGAGCATTCGACAAGGAACTGACTTCGTGACGTCTAATCGAATCTTGGAGAGGTGATGACGTCATCTCGGGTAATAAAAACCTCAAATGGAAATCAGTAGTTGCACGCGGCGCATACAGACTGTGGTAAGGAGCTCAAATAATTACATTTCAAAACACATACACGCGTATACACAATATTCAGGTATAAGTCAGCTTCGTGTATAAGTCGACCTTTTGATATAGGTTTACAAAATTAATTTAGTTTTGGAGTTCAACCTTATTTTATTTTATATACTAGTGCAAAATAAACAAACACCCTCCGGGCGATGTAAAAATAGATTTTTGAAACATATTGCCTGAGGGGTGGGAGTAAAAAATTCAATGTCAGCGAGTTTGTACCCTAAGTAAGTAAAATCATCAAATTTATCAAAGGATTTAAAAAATAAAACAATTTGAAATGTAAACTTTGAACATGTATTAAAATAAAACAAACTATATATAGATATATAATACCAGTCATGTATTTATTAAAACTTGTTTTAAAAAACAATGAGGACTGTCTAATGCTGCATGTTCAAATTTTGAGTGTATTTATTCTATGTTATGACGATTTTAGGTAATGTGACGTAAGCAGTGGCGTAATTTTTGGAAGCGAACCTCCATTATTAATAGATATATTATATTAAGTAGATTCTGATGCTATTTTTAGTCTTTATATAAAAAAAAAGTAAAGTCGTCGGTGCGGCCTAATGTCGGTATCAGCCAGACAGCGAGGGAGTCTACCCCCTTTTCAATAACGCTAGACCGAGGAGATTATTTTAGTATCTGAGGTGGAGCGCCACACTTACCACCAGCTCCTCACTTTACCGCACAGATCCCTATGCTACTAATACGCTGAGTTGGCGAGGGCAGGTATCGAACCAGGAACCTTGTGATTCCTAGCCGAACTGAGCTAAACCGGACTCTTTGAATAACAATAAATTACATATATATTTTACATATAACATTTATATTATAAAATGACAATATCTGATAACACTAAATTACATATAATCTTCATACAATGACTGCTATTTACACAGTAGCATTGCAACCAACAAAGCCTTCATCAGATGGTGACTATGGGTTCAGGCATGGTTTTGGGGCCGATATTTTTACATATGATATTTATATGATAAAATAACAATATCTGAATTGCGATAAATTACATATATATTTTTCATATGACATTTATATAATAAAATAAAAATATCTGAATAACAACACATTGGATATATAATAACAATATGCGAATAACGATGAATTACTGAATATCTGAATAACATTATATTCTAAATATATTCTACATACCTCATTCATATAACTGAATGACAATATCTGCAGATAGATTAGTTAGAGTCGTAGAAAATGGACTCGTAAATCCGAGTTCAAATCCTGGACGGAGCTGTTTGCATTTCACCTAGCGCTAATACCCTTGTGTAAGGGATGCATCTAATTATCCCTCCAGCTATGGGTAAATTGCAGAGCAGACTGGGCTCTTTAACTTTGACTAGGGAACCAGTCTAGGAGAAGGGAAAACTCTGAATTCAAACCTGTTAAACTCCGCTTAAGAAATTTACCTTGTGTCGCATCCTGCTCGTGCGGAGGTTGGTAAGTATATATATATAATAAGATATCTGAATAAAAACAAATTGGAACCACAAGGTGGGACCCTAACAGGTACTAACAATCTGGGTCAGAGTGGACCTGGGAGTAATGGCGATTAAGAGTTGGGACAATCATATAGGCGCTGGGCTTGAGAGGACCAGCCGCCCACCCGTCTAACCTATGGCCATGTGGGGTGTTACAAGACATGAGCCGATCAGCGACCATGATCCCGTCATCACACATCACGGATCAGCATCCTACGGCCAACATGTGGCTTGATTGGTGGTCTTACCCCTCTGTAGAGGTGCAGTCAGTGTTTTCCTCAGCCCCTGCCGATAGGGCGGAGTGATAAACTAAGCTAGTTGACAACATTTCGTGGAGACTGTTAGTTTCACGTGAGAATCATTAAGCTAACACTCAGCATGCAATATTGATTTCTGTATCCACATATTTACAATATGTTCTATCCCTGATAACAAACCCTCCATAAATAACTGAAAACTTATCTATAGTAACTCAAATCAGAAATAGATAGATAGATAGATATGCATTAATCCAAAAATCCATTTTTCATAAATGTGTATATAGATACATATAGACAAAATATAGTTGCATTATATATATATATATATATATATATATATATGGGTGGCGTTATATGTGTTTGTGTGTGTATGTGTGTGTACATATATATTATATATATATAGGTATGTGTGTGTGTGTGTGTGTGTGTGTGTGTGTGTGCATTCTATTTACATATGTTTCATATGTGTTTATCTAAATATACACGTTTATGTATCTGGTTTATAGATACAGATATGTTTTTCGCCTTAATAGATACATACATACACACAAACAAAAAACACACACACATATATATATATATATATGTGTGTGTGTGTGTGTGTGTATCTATTGAGGCAAAGATACATATCTGAATCTATAACCTAGATACATAAAGATATATGCTTTTCATCCGATTTAAAGAAATCTGGTTATTTTTAATTGAATCTATTTCTTTTCTCCCTTCTTCCATATTCGTCAAAGTGGATTTTAATCTTTAGCCTTTTCTAATTTCGTATCCAGTTTCCAAAACTAAAACCCTTTGCTTGTTTCTTGGCCATTCTCTTGTGGTTTCTCCTTTTCGGCATGTTTCTCTTTTTAACATTTCGCTCTGCCCTATTCCAAAATACTCCGATGATTCACTGTGTTGTCAGGCATTTTATTATTATTATTATTATTATTATTATTATTATTATTATTATTATCATTATTATTATTGTTGTTGTTGTTGCTGTTCCAGTGTCAGGGCGCGTTGTCTTCCGTGGCAAAAATATGACATTTTAATAAATTCGAATTTCAAATTTAATTGGTTGGTTGGTTGGTTTTTAAAAGAATATCAACCTTGTGGGTTATTTAATGGTCAATCTTATATATATATATATATATATATATATATATATATATATATATGTATATATATATATATATATATATATATATATATCGTCTATCGTCTTTATTTTTTTCTCTTTTTCCTTTTTTACCGTATCTTTGTCTTACTTTTCCTTTCTTTTTCCACCTACCTTTTATATTTTCATCATTATCTATCGTATTTGTAAATTTTCGGACTGTTGTCCTCATCTTTATTATTATATACACAATTTCGGTTGATGTGTCATCCGGCCTTCTTCACTTATCGAAACGTGTCTTGGACTCGTGGCACAATGGATATAGGGGTAGAGTTAATACACTTCTAAGTGACAATAATCTTGTGGTTACATGTTCAATCCTGACTAAAGGTGAAAATAAGATCGAATACTGAACACAGCCTAACTCGGCCATTGCCAAAGGAAATGAAAACAGTCTAACCCGGTGGATTGAATATAGGGTTCGGTTCGAAGTTTTATGAAGGCTCCCGATTACAATATGGAGTATCCCGAAATCGACAAGAACGTTTGCGAGTTCGAGAATGTTCCCGAATTCGATAAAAAAAAAAAAACACCTGAAGAAGCGCAAATCGGTCGGAAAAATTATGTATACAATAATAAAGATGAGGACAACAGTTAGAAAAGTTACTAATACGATGGATAATGATGAAAAGATAAAAAGGGAGGTGAAAAGAGAAAGGAAAAGTATATAACAATAAAGATTAGGACAACAGTAAAAAAAATCCAAATGATACAAATTATCAAGCCTCATCTCATAAATTCAGAAAAATAGCACAAAAAGAGTAGAAGACTTGGTGAGACAGGGGATCTAATGGGGATTCTGCAAGAAATCAAATTTTGACCATACAACCGAATGTAATATGCACCACCAGAATCCGTCTCAGAGAATGAGACATAAAATTTCCTGGATTTTGAGATACAAATGTTATATGCTATATATGTTATATACTTCTCTTACTTCTTACTCTGGTCGTCTACTCTTCTGGCCGGCTTGGTTCTTCTATCATCTATCTTCTATCTTGGTCTGGTATATCTTCTAATGTCTCGTCTGGTCTTCTATTGAGGATTCCGGGTCTGGTTTCTGTTGGGGATCACTCCTTATCAGAAGCCTTGCGTCATTGTTAGCTTTTAGTAATAACCACAAGACTTCGATTTACGATGATGTTACTTTATTCGTAGATCCCCCAGACCAGACAATCACGCAGTGAGACTCACATCTTGCTAGCTTGGCTTCTAAGTTCTAACTCTACTAACTGAGTTGCTTACCCCTTAAACCGGAAGGGGCTTCTATTGCCTTCCGATTCTCACGATCATCCCCAGAACGCAAGGTCAGAGTGAGGTCAAACGCTGTCACTCACTCTCAAGGCCATCAGCTGCACTAATATGATTTCTACACTATTGTCATAATCATTAGGTATCCAATGATTATGTAACACTTATTCATAGTAAATGCTATAAAAAGTTTTTTCTTTTTTGTCTTTCAGGTCACAATCACTGTGAATATCATACCAACTAATGTCAACGACAACCCACCGAGGTTCAGCAAAAGGTTATACTTAAAAAATCTTAGCGAGGTAAGTAATTTTTTTTCAGTATATATGTGGTGCGTATTTTTGTTGACTTCCAGATTTTACTTGGATGTGTTCGAAAGGCAACAACTAGCACCAGGGAAATTACTTTTCACAAAAAAAAATCTCATTTAAATTCCTATAAGCAATCTAATGAATTTTTAAAGTTGGCCGTTATCTTATTGATTCTTTACTTTAAAAATTTGATTGGCTCTTTGAAGTGTGGAATACCAAACGCACAAAAAAACTGTTTTTGTTCGTACAAGCACATTTGTTAAAAACGTCGTATTTTGTAAGAAAAGAAATGGTGTACACAATTTTTAACTTAATGAATCCCCACTCTTCAGGGACGCTTTAATCCCACTTAAAAGATCCGTAACCACATCCAGACCTAAGATAAAGGGACAGAAATCAAATGTAGGCACAGCTTAGATATTCCAAAGAAGCGTCAATGTGTATACCAAAAGCTATTTGAATAATACGGTTGGGACAATCATATAATTGCTAGGGCTTGATATGACCAGACGATTGGTAGGAATGGCACCTCTCAGACTACCCATTTAGCCCAAATAAGGGCCAAAGTGGAGTGTTCCTTGTCTTAGGACCACTTAGTATCCGGGCCACAGACAGCTCAGCCATCACGAACCTGTCTTCAGGTATTATTTTAAAAATTTTTTTCACGGGAAATAAGGGTTAATATGTCTAAATCATTCAATGAGTGAGGTTTAGAATGCTGTGTAATCCCTTGAAGAGAGGTGCCCGGCCCCTCAGTGGGTTTCCTCGTTATTACACTAACCTGTTCTCAGGCATTACGGGTCGCCACCCACGGCCAACAGGTGACCCTATTGGGGGGGATATGGTTGTTACCCCTCTGTAGTCGGCGTATTCGACAGCCCCAGCTGACAGGATGCCTTCTACTTTGATTTTTAATATTTTAGAAACAGTTAAAAAAACTTGAGAAACGGATTGAAAAAAGTTCTGCAGAATGTACTTTCATAGCACTAGCTTATCACATTTGTCGGGCCAATAACTTTTCAGCACGCCCTAGTGTACGTGTCTGTGTAAGTATGTGTCTGTGTGTATGTGTGTGCACGCGTGTGTGTGCGTGTGTCTCTGTGTCGGTGTCTATGTGTGTGCCCGTGTGTGTGTCTTTATGTGTGTGTCTATGTGTTTGTGTGTGTGTCTGTGTCTGTGCAAGTATGTGTCTGTGTGTGCACGCGCGTGTGTGCGTGTCTATGTGTCGGTGTCTATGTGTGTGTGTCTTTATTTGTGTGTCTATGTGTCTGTGTGTGCATGTGTCTATCCCTGTGTGTATATGTCTCTGTGTGTGTGTGTGTGTGTGTGTGTGTGTGTGTGTGTCTGTCTATGTCTGTGTGTCTGCGAGCGGGTCTGTATCTGTGTGTATATGTGTCTGTGTGTGTCAGTGTGTATCTGTGTCTGTGTATGTATGTCTGTGCGTGCGTGCGTGCGGCTTCACATTCGATGTTTAGGAAACGTTCTCTGAATTTGATATTTCAGAATTCGTAATAAAGTAAGAAGTTCAATTCTGTTGGTAATTTAAAGCAAAAGAAACTGTCAATATTAAATACACATTTTAGTGTAGATTGGTTGAATGCCCGAAATTGAATTTTTCGTACATTGTAGGAAAAATGAAATTAACTTAAGAAATTCCTGGTTGTAAATTAGATTAAAAATGCATGATAAATGAGCTGATTAGAATAATAAATATTAGTCGCGTTTATCTTTATTTATTTTTTTAATATTTTTATTCCTTTTTTTTTGGGGGGGGGGGCAAAAATTACATGAAAGTATCGGTTGATTCCCGAAGGAGCAAATACGTGAATTTCTTTTCGGTGTCACGGACAATAAAAGTATTCTACTCATCATATACACGGTGCTCGTTTCAGTGGCGAAATAAATAACACTTCAGTAGTGAGTTTGATACTCACTAAGTTTTGTTTTTTTTCTTTATGATTGTACTCCAGGTTCAGATCAGCGTAAATAAGCATCGTAAATAAAAAGGATTCAAGTATATGAACTGAGTATCACACAGACGTATACAGACAGACACACACAGACAGCAAACAGACACACACACACACATACACACACACACACACAAACACACACATATACATATTAGAGACTTCGCCTGTCAGCTTGACAGTCGAGGTTTCGAGTCACACACGGAGCAGTCTCCCATGTCTATAACCTTGCTGATGAGACCTAATAGGTCAAAATGTACATTCAGGGATTGACATTTTCTCGACTTGTTTAGCCTTACATTTGAACATAGATGCCCGCCTAAATTTTCAAAATTAGGTATGACTTCAACTAAGCACATAACCTCCAAAAACACATTTGTTTGTTTACTTACTCATATATATATATATATATATATATATATACATATACAGTTTATAAAATCACATATACACACGTATATATATATATAATACCCTATTTATAAAATCATATATTATATATATAATATATAATATATATATATATATATACAAATATATATATATGATTTAGTAAACAGTATATATATATATATGTGTGTGTGTGTGTGTGTATGTGTGTGTGTGATTTTATAAACAGTATATATATATATATATATATATATATATTAGTGTATGTTATAACCAGTATATATATATAGTGTATTTGCAAATCAAAAACATAAAGAATGGTATTTGAATGTTAATTCTGTGTCTGAAGCGCAGGACTTCATGGTGAACAACTCATGTATATTGAATCAGTTTCGCACTGATACGCACTAAAATCTAATGTTGTCTATTTTTGAATTCTCAAACGTGTAGCTTCTTTTCTCTACGAAAAATATATCGAGAGTGATCTAAAGTTCCACCCATCTATAATAAGCTCTTACGAACACAATAAAAAGAAGCATCACGATACGCTTAACTCTTTGATTCCACAAACCTGAAATGTGTTTGGTTGGATTTTACGGCACATCAATCCTTGCTAGGTTATGTCATGCCGAAGACGTTTTGCTTTATCAATTCTTTATTGGTATTCACCTTTTTTTAAGTCAATTATTTAAACACATTTTTAAAACTATTTTTTCTATTTAACCCATATATGGGACTCCGGGTCACAGTGGACCTGAGAATAATGGTGATGAAGGGGGTATTCCAAACTCCCCAGAGCTCCAATATTTAAACTTCACCATGAGATGCAGTTTAATGTTATACCCAGGACACAAAGGCCCTCATTTATATATATATATATATATATATATATATATATATATATATATAAAAGAAGGTCCGCAAAATGTATTATGTTCTCAAAAAAATCGCACGCAAAGATTGAAAAAAATAAAATAAAATAACGTAGTGTTCAACCGTTATTACAAAGCCATTATAATAGAAAAGTTGCAGAAACACACACAACCTATCAAATATCGGACATATTCTGCCAAAATAATAATTTAATGCCTGAGGAAGACAACAGATCAGAAGCACGTGTCCCATATGTAAGATAAAAATAATTTTTTTAAATTTTCTGAGAACATAATACATTTTGCGGACCTTCTTTTTTATAAAATATTGAATTTTCTCCCGTTGGAACCAGAACAACATTTTATATATATATATATATATATATATATATATATATATATATATATAAAAAGTATACGATGCTTAGTAACTCAGATTCTCGCCTATGCGTTCATCAACCAAGTGAAAGACGCATGTGTGTTCTTTTCTTTATATATTGTTTTGTGGTGCATTATGGTCAAGGTAGTTATTAAGTTTACCACTATCCTAACTTAATATATGCTCTATCACGGATATTGAACACTACTTATTGATAAATATAGCAAACTATATTATATATATGTGTGTGTGCGTGTATGTGCGTGTATGTATGTATGTATGTGTTTGTGTGTGTGTGTGTGTGCAGGCAAGTTTTATTGAATGTGACACGTATGGAACGTCTTATTAAATTTTTAATAATCTTTCTTGTTTCCTTACATGGGAAGGTACATAAAAATGAAGAGAGTGCAAGAGTTCTCTCACTATCTACACAACACACAGACACACACATAAACATATATATATAATATATATATATATTACTTTCTCTTATGCTCTCTCTCTCTCTCTCTCTCTCTCTCTCTCTCTCTCTCTCTCTCTCTCTTCTCTCTCTTTTTTGTGTCCCACTTTGGATTTCCTCCATTCCTTTTACCTTTTCATTTTGTCTACCTCTCTCTATACACTTTATACATATCCACTTCTTGTTTTTCTCTTTTACATTCTCCCTCGCACTTCTCATTCGCTAATTTTCAGCATTCTCCTCTCTTTATCTAATTCAATCACACCTAATGAATCTAGATTATATCCGAGCGTAATTAGTCCTGTCGTGCTTTGTCAATATTTCGGCTCTTGAAAACCCTGGCGCAAAAACCGGTTCCCTATGTAGGGGAAAGACAGTACTCCGATGCGTGAGACCGCGTTATTACACATTCAATCAATGCAACAAGCTCGTCTTCTCTCCGTCTACTCCGATTCCCCCTTCTCTCGGTGCAACAACAACCAAAGAAAAGCAAACTGACAACAACAAAAAATACTCTTGTAACTGACATTGAACTTAATCATAACATTCACCGGGATTTTCTGTTCACGTTCCGATTCTCGTCTCTTTCATGTTTAGGTTGTAGTGTTTAAAAAAAAGTCGTGTCACGAGATCTTCGAACATATAACACATTTTAAAGTGCACAATAAGCAAAGGAGAAGGAAGAAACCAGTAAGAAGTTCTGAAAATGAGAATATATAAAAATACGAGGGCCGCGACGAAAGGAAATCCTCCTATTAATTTCGAAGGAAACTAGAAACGGTATAAAGTGCATTATAACAGAGATAGAGGAAGTTTTCAGCTACATAACATCGTCAAAAAATAATGCTTACACACTTGGGAAATGTATGAATCCAACTATTCTCCTTCCGTCTATGGTTAAATAGTAGCACGCCTTGGACCCTAAATTTACTATGGTAAGTTATCTATAAGGAAAACTTTGAATTCAAAACAGTTAAACATCGATTAGAAATTAATCTAGTGCCGTATCCCCCCTTAGGGGTGATATATATATATATATATATATATATATATATATATATATATATATATATATATATATGATCCAAAACCAAGTGAACAAATCTTCCTTACGACGGAGTAGTTTTTTTTAAGTAATTTGCAGAGCTCAATGTGTGCTCTTATTTTCAGAGTCATAGAGCAAAATTATATATATATATATATATATATATATATATATATATATATATATACCAACCCCTCCACAGGAGAGAAATGCAATACAAGGTCAATTTTTAAGCGTCTATATACCCTTAGAAATATATATATATATATATATATATATATATATATATATTATATATATTGGGTGTTCGGGATAAGTTTTACATATTTATATTTGGTTATTTTTCTCCGTAGGTTGGAGGTATTGATGCAGAGTACGCATCATTTAAAAGCTTTGACCCTTCATTCATATACGGGATGACAGATAGAATGGATGACGGGAACCCACCTGAATCATGAAAGAGAATAACTTGGAATTGTGTAAGAAATTCAATTCTCACCATGCTACTAAATAGTGTATGCATAAACCTGAATCTGTCCTAGAGAATGAGATACATGAAATCTTTTGGGACATTAATACAGATGGATCACCTAATCCCAGCCAGGAGACCAGACCTAGTAATAAGCAACAAGAAGAAGTAAAACCACGAGCTTAGGCAGGTGTGAAAAACTCTCATGGAGATAATAATAATTTGTAACAATTATAAATTGAATTGACTTATTCGTAATACAATAATTTGCATAATGGCATATGGTTTCGAGGTGCAATGGTTATCATCAACGGAAATAGATACGACTAAATCTGGACGATGCTGATTTCATTTACCATAGAGTTAATACCCCTGGGGAATGGTTTGAATCGAACTATTCTTTCTCCAGCTATGGGTAAATATTTGGGTATACTGGGCTCTTCAGGAGATAAAATCAGCTAAGCCTCACCGATAGTGAAGAATAAGTTGTGTTTTTTAACTGCTGATTTAGCTCAATCGGTAGAGGATCTGTCTCCAAACCACAAGGTTCCAGGTTCGATACCGACCCTTACCAACTTTGAGTAGCAAAACTTGGATATGTGCTATAAAGTGTGGAGATAATAGTAGGTGTAGCGCTCCAACTCAGATGCAAAAACAATCTCCCTGGTATCACGCTTTTGAAAATGGGATAGACTTCATCGATGTCCGGCTGATACGAATAATAGACCACTCTGTAGTCTTTACTTTTACTTCATATGAGTCTTTTAATATAAGTAATGTCGTGTTTATTCCCCCACTTGGCGATGCCACTTAAAATATTCCGAAGTAGGCGCAAACAAATACTTACAAATCCGCTACCCCCTCCGGCACACTGACACTCGCATGGGCTTCTTTATTTCTTTATTTCTTTTTGAACTTTTATAATTCTCGCGTCGTATTCAATTATTATAATACACCAATGTTTGATGCTTCTTGGAGTCCTGCCGGTGTACTTCATAATCAATAAAACCTGAATAACTAACAGAAAGAAAAGATACAAAAAAAGAAGATAATAATAATACATAGTCAGGGCCAACAAATGACGAATATTAGAAAACCTAATGGCGCTTCCTACCTTCCACCTTGTTTTTGTTACAGTTTTGATAAAATGAAATTTCCCTTGGGCAATTTTATTGATATAAATAATTCGGCAAGCGTCGATAAAACGCCATGTGGCGTTAGCATCAAGTTTGACAGTCAGTTCCGAGAGGTTTCCCTGCTTGGCCGACACCCAAGCAAGCGAAAAGACGCCCTCTAGTGGTTGGCTTTTAGAACTGCATACACTCGTTCTGTTGTTTTTTTCTTGTTTGTTTTTCGTTTGTTTGTAATTTTTTTTGTTTTTTTTTTGTTTTTTTTTATTTGGTATTTTGTTGGGTTTTTTTTTTTTTTTTTGTCTTTAGCTTTTTTTTTTCTTTTTTTTTCTCACTGTATGTGCTAAGTAAATAGCAATCTAAAAGAACAAGAAAAAAATAAACTATTCTCTCGCAAGGGGAAAAATATATCGCTCCTCTAAAGTTTTATTCTGTTGACATGGGACGAAAAGAGATCATTCCTAATGTCTTTTAGTGGTTTCTTGGTCTTGTCAATGCCCTTAATGTTTTAGTGCTTTTAAACATTGCCCCCTTTTTTCGCCTTTTTATGCCATAAGGAATTCACGAAATAATCCAACGCTTTCTCAACTTATTGTGTCTCGCTAGGGCATTGATCTAGACGCAGGCCTAGCAAGTCTTTCTTCTTCACGCTCCGATGGTAACTTAGGGGAGTGCAAGGGCCGATACAGATAGGCACTTGTGTCGTTGCAGGTGTTAAGATAAAAGAAAATCTCGCTTTGCCATAGATATTCCAGTACCCTGGCTTTGATTTGATTTGATTTGATTTTAATGGCATGTCTACCTGAGTTTTTTATGCCTATAAATAAGGGAAGGGCATAAATTGTATGTTTATTATTATCTGCGTTATTCGGACTATTGTCCTCATTTTCATTCTTATCTGTACAACGTTTCGGCCAATGTGCCTTCTTCAGGTATTTCTCGGAACCTTCTTTTCGAACTCTGGAACCTTCTTTTCGGACTCGAGAACCTTCGGGAACCTTCTTGTCGTAGTCGGGAACCTTTTTATCGTAATCGGGAGTAATCACGGAACTTTGAACCTAACCCTTTATTCAGTCCATGGGGGTATCCTGTTCCCATTCCGCTAACCATAACTGGGGTAGAGGCTTTAAGCTGTGTTAATTATGATTCTATGTTACTGCACCCTTGACCAGGATTGAACCAGCAGTCTAGAGATAACTGTTGCTTAGAACTGTCTTAACCTAACTCCTTTATCCACTAGGCCATGTGTCCAATTGAGAGCAGGATACCCCCGTCGACTGAATAAAGGGTTAGGTTCAAAGTTCCGTGATGGCTCCGGATTACGACAAGAAGGTTCCCGAGTCCGAGAAGGTTCCCGAGTCCGACAATAAATACCTGAAGAAGGCCGGAGGGCATATCGGCTGAAACGTTGTACAGATAATGAATGAAGATGAGGACAATAGTCCGAATAACGCAGATAATAATAATCATCAAGCCTCATCTCAAACATTCAGAGACATTGTATGTTTATGTTTGCATTTTTGTGTAGTTGTTTCTTAAGATATGTTTGTGCACAGTTATATGATATCAAGTATTCCTATCTGATCTATTAATAATGGAGATTCGCTTCCGGTTTTTGTTTAACAAAAACTACGTCAATGCTTACGTCACTATACCCGAAATTGTCATAACATAGAGTAAATACACTCAAAATTTGAGCATGCAACATTAGACAGTCCTCATTGTTTTTTAAAACAAGTTTTAATAGATACATCCCCAGTATCATATATTTATTTATAGTTTGTTTTATTTTAATAGATATTCAAAGTTAATAGAACTTAGTTTCGATTTCAAATTGTTTTTTGTTTTTGTTTTTTTTTACTCCTTTAATAAATTTGATGATTTCATGATTTATGGTTCAAACTCTCCGACATTTAATTTTTAACTTCCACCTCCTCAAGCAATATCTTTCAAAAAATTTTTTTTTATTTTGCTAGTACTAATAGTGTGGACACAGTTGTATGGCTTTCAATATTCCTATCTGATACTTATAGTTTATGCATATTGATTTATACACATTAATATCATTTTTCGATATATGAAGAATAAGACATCCACCCAAAATAAGTCCTAATGATATATTTCGGGGTGATTTATTTAATATAAGTCCTATCTTACTTTCGGGGAAACGCGGTACTATCATAATGGACCGGATGGACGTAACGACAAAAAAGAGGTCACTCCGAACTCCACAAATATCCAGAACTGGATCCTCACTGCCAAATGCAGTTTAATGTCATACACAGGGACCCATTTTTGGTGTTCCGTCGTGGTGTAATGGTTAGCAAGTTAATCCAGTAGATTCATTATTGCTGAATGTGACTTTTTGTCATGTCCTAACTTTGGTGAACGGACACTCAGGACATCTTTTTTCATTTTGCGGAGTGGGGTCTTACTCCCCCGTAGGAGATGAAGTCGGCATATCCTTGGACCGGCTAACGAGGCGGAACGATAAAGGGATATTAAGACCTAAAGAGTGATAACAATATTTAGATTTGAAAGTTCTGCAAATTGTTGGGAACAGGAAAAAGGTTTAAATTGCTTCTTTCATCGCGAAGTAAATTATTTTAGAATAGTTAATTTAGTTTAATTAGTGAACGATTAAATGAATATTAAATCTTGGGATATCATTTTTTTAAGTCAGAACAACGAGCAATTGAAGCTGTTTACTCCGACATTTTAAGTATTAAACAGACTGGAAATGCAATCCAAGTATTGCTTTTTTTTATAGAAAAAAGATTATAGGAAAAAACTGAAACTCGTTTATAATCCTTACGGTCGAATCTGAGTGTTGTCACTGTGACGCTAATGGATTTTCAGATCCCACTAATTTCGTGAGTATCAAAATGGATTTTAGGAAAAAAAAGGAGGTCTTTGTAAGTTGGTTTCTTTCACTGATGTTTTTAACCGCAGGAGTCGAAAGTAACAAGATTTGATAATTAGTTTTGTTAGCGGAATTTCTCTTGTACTAGTTGCACCCCAAGATGCATTAAAAATGCTTGTTCGTTAGCAAGAGTTCCTGAAACTTTCAGAACTGATCACTAATATACTCTCACTACTAAAAAAACTTGACTTAAATACATGATTTATATATATATATATATATATATATATATATATATATATACTCACACATATGTATATTTTTGTGCGTGTGTGCGTGAATGTGTCTGTGATAAGATTCAACCGAAATTGAGAATTGAAATGTAAATAAAAAGATTTGACGTATATACATTTAAATATCGGTGTAGGTGCATGTTTTTACATATGCATATATGACTTGAAAAGGCAAAGGTAGGGGAAATAAATTTATTTCCGATTAATTAAAGTTTTCATATACACACACACACACACACACACATACATACACACACACATATATATATATATATATATATATATATATATATATATATATATACAGAGAGAGAGAGGGGGGAACTGGGCTGTCTAACCTTGGTAAGCTTACCAGTCTAGGAGAAGAAAAACTCTGAATTCAATCCCTGCTATACTCCGCTTCAGAAATTAACCATGTGACACATTTTAATTATACGGAGGGATTATATATATATATATATATATATATAATTCTACGTGATATATAATCATTTCTACGTATTTCACCGGCAGCAATACCTTACGCACTGCGTAGAAACGAAAACGAACAATATGTAGGGTATATTCACGGGTCTTTCTTTGTGGTAAGAATTTTCTTTTATCTTTGAGTGTTTCTCTGTGCTCGCTACAGTTTGTCTCGCTCGTGTTCCCAGTCACAAAGGATAGGCCGAATCTAAAACACACAGCTTCTTTTATTGAGGTTATCAGCACTTCATGTGCGATAAGGCTTGACCAGCCTCAGTGACCACTTTGATGGCCGATGGTGTCTGGTGATTTCGGTAGCTTTTACTTTATTGAAGTTTTTTTTATTAACCGGTGTGCCAGATAAAGCATACCTTATTAAATATTGCCTCCATGGCGGGATTTTGAATTTTGTCAAATCGTCTCTCTTTCTATTATATACCCGTTCAACACATCGTTCTTCTCGGGTATGTAATCGCGAGACAGACGAGGCGATGATAGATGAGGGGCTCTTACTTGTTAACTTGCCTACTGGTTCCTGCTGCTAATTCATCGGCCGCCATATTCTTCAGGGCTGATTACCGGGCTGTTTCTCTGGGTTGATTCGATTTCTTGTTGGGTTGGTCCTCTTGATTTTAATAAATTAACAAGACTTCGATGTTTTTCTTTTAAGTCTTTTATTGAACAACCCCAGCCCACGAAACCACGCGGATCGAGAGGTAACCCTGAGAGCCGATGACAGCATCCGCTATCGACTTGTAACTGGTCGCAACTGACTAAATTGTCTCACGCTACAAATGGCGCGCTTCCGGAGGGTCAAGCGGAATGTCACTACCCGTCAATAACCGCCGATGAGATTTTCTACTGAACCCCCGTTATTTTGAATCTAATGAACTCTGATTCAAAATATCTAACTACAGTACGTACATAATTCATTGGCTATCCATGAATTATGTAACATTTCGGCTTCTGATGTTTCTTCATGTAAATTATCTATTCACTAATCGTGACCAATCGTTTACAATGTTACACTATTCTCACCTTTGGTTTTAATGGAGACATGGTGTTGCTCTGGAGCCGAAAATCCAGAAAGAGGCTTACTTCGATTGGTAGTTTCTTGTAGTCATAAACTAAGTTTGGCAAATAATAATTTGCCCGGCTGCGTAGCACCAGACACCAGTGGTCACTGACGCTGGTCGAGCCTTGCCACACACGGAGCGCTGAGAACCTCAATAAGGGAAGTTGTGTTTTAAATTCAACCTATTAAAGTTTTTATCTTGTATCGCTGTTTAGCCAGAAATCCTCCATTTCACTGACTGACTGACTGACGCCTGTTCATTGAGGGACTTCTCTCTGGCAGGTTAAGCGAGTGTATTTTATGTCCATTCACTTACCCACAGTGCATCTGTACTATCCTATAAGAAGACACCCTTCCTCACATCCGGCTTCTCATTTGACAGTATGCTAGTGAACACTACCCGATCGCATTTTTTCACTCATCCTGCAAGCGAGTAAATCTTCTCGCTCGCTACACTAACCTAGTTTGACATTCGATCACAATATTACCGAAGTGAGTTCCACCCTCACTGTGGGCACCTTACACTTACTTACTGTTAGACTTCGTCACATTTCTCCCGTTTCCAATGAGAAAAATGGATGCGCTTAATTAAACGTGCGCATGCGTACTGATGCATTACGACTAAGAAAGGAAATGAAGCTAATGAGTTGAAAATTTAACCAATGACATCATCTGTACAATGAAAATTATCAACTTCGTATTTTTGTTCTTTTTATTGTCTTTTCATCTCGGTTGTTTAATACTTCTGTTCCTCTGTGAAAACGGCCAGAATTTCTTTCTTTCTTTTTTCTTTTCTTTTTTCTTTTTTTTTTTTTTTTTTTTGGGGGGGCGCTTCTAGTTATTTATTTCTTCTGATCAAAAATTATTTTTTTTTATCTGTCATTTTTTTATTTCTTTATATCTTTCTTTCTTTCTTTCTTTCTTTCTTTAGTTTATTCTTTCGTTCTTTCTTTCTTTATATTGTTCTTTCATTCTTTCGTTATTTCTTTCTTTCATTCATTCTTTTGTTCTTTATTTATTTCACTATTTCGTCTTTCTTCTCTCGTTCTTTATATCATTATTTATTTGTTTGTTTGTTTCAATCAATCTATCTATCTATCTATCTATCTATCTATGTAAACAATACATTTTCTGTCCCTTTTATTTCTATCTGTGTTACATAATCTATGCGGTTGCATAAGATTATTGTCAATCCCCTGTAATTCTGAGGGGATGACCCCTTTCATACCATGGCCGGGTCCTTCTATGGAAAATTACAGAAGCCCGCTAAATATGTGAAGACACGTGGGACCTTTTTCAGAGTCCTCAGTTTGCAGTTAGACGTCAGGCAGAGCAGCGGCCATTTTATGCTCTGCCTAAAACTGGAACTCACGCGCGATGTTAGTCAGATATTTAGTTACGTGAAATGTATAGTTAAGGAAATAAAAGTGTGTATAAGGAAAATGTTCTTGTGGTTGATGAATGTCTTGGTAACAAGACTAAGAAATGAATCCAGGACGACCAGCCATCAGGAACATAGCAACAGAAGACCTTAGAAGATTCCAAGACCAAGATGATAGAAGAAGCAAAGCCGGCCAGAAGAATAGATGTCCAAGATATAGAAGCAAGTAAGAAGTAAAGAAGTAAGAAAGGGTATACAACATTATATCGATTTAGTGCCGGTAAAGAAGGGCTATGCAACATCTGTTTGTCAGTCTATATCAATTTATCGATCTATCTATCTATCTATATCTATCTATCTAAGTGTACATGTTGTAGACTAATTTTTGTATTTGCTTTTTAAAAGATTGTTATTCGTTTTTACAGAAAGGCTATTTAAATCAATTAAAAAAAACTTTTCTTGATCATTTGTCTATGTTTTCTTTCATGTCTAAATAGTAAATGTTTAATTTGTGATATAATCAATTTATGAAGTAGATACTTAGAAATAAATATCTCAATGTCAGAGGGTTTGTATCATAAGTAAGACAAATCCTAATATTTATTAAAGGAGTAAACAAAATTAAAAAATAAAACAAATTGAAATGAAGCCCCGTCCCTCTCAAATAAAATGTTGCGTGCATGTAATAATCAAACAATTATTTTGAATATTTTCCACATAAATTTTCCACAAAATCGTAGGTATTTATTTAATTGTAAACTTTTTAGTTAACTTCTTGTTACTGTAAAAAAAAGGGGGAGCGAGAGTAAAAAATATTTTTTAAATTGCTTACTCAAATTTTGGGTGTATATAGCATAAGAATATTGTGACGTAGGCTGTGACGTAGCGCTATGACGTAGATTTTGTTACAGACAGAAATACAGACAATCTCCATTATTAATAGATGAATATTAAAGTCAAATCATTTTTCTATTTCATCATCATTCGTAAACCAACATCACTTGTTGTTCCCTTTAGACCCAATTTAGGAAATTCCCAAACTCTAAAAGCATTAATTGGAGGTATGTGGTGTAATGGATATACATATAGTCGTAGGAAATTGACTCAACAACCAGAGTTCAAATCCTGGATGAAGCTACAGTTCACGTAGCGCTAATACCCTTGGGAAAGGTATGAATCCAACTACTCTCCCACCAGCAATGGGTAAATAGCACGGCAGACTGGGCTCTTTAACCTTGCTTAGGAAACCAGTCTAGCAGAAGGAAAACCTGTTAAAACTCCGCTGGGGTGGTCAATACTAGAATACGCTCAGTCCTAATTAGTGATCTATTTCACTAATTAATTTAATTTCATTACATTTGTCTTCTTGGTTGAACGCCACATCGATAATGTCTACAGTTATTTAGAGTATTTCATTTACTAAGCTTAGTTTGGCATAAGGCCAGAAGTATAGAGCTCCCAGTGAGAATCAAAATTACAAGAAATTGTGGTCTGCTCACGTTGTTCGATAAACATTTCACTCGTTAGTATTATCTGCGTTATTCGGACTATTGTCCCCATCTTCATTGTTATTTGTACAACGTTTTGGCCCGTATACCCTCCGGCCTTCTTCAGGTATTTTTTGTCGGACTCTGGAACCTTCTCGGACTCGGGAACCTTCTTTTCGAACTTGGGAACTTTCTTGTCGTACGTTGTACAAATAACAATGAAGATGGGGATAATAGTCCGAATAACGCAGATAATACTAATCTTCAATCCTCATCTCAAACATTCAGAAAATTTCACTCGTTATTGACAAAGTTTCAATTTGTTTCACAAAAAGCCATAAGGACGAGGCATGCAAATGAGAATTGAACTAGCTAAGAATGTTTTCGGGGAAGTTTCTGTGGCGCAGTGGATGAAGTTCTGGACTGTGTCATTGTAGTAAGCGGGTTCAAACTCTTATCACGCTTACTATCTTTCTTATTATATTTTTTCTGTGTACCATGTCATTTTTCTTCCCTTTCTCTCTTTATAATAAAATCGGGATGGTCCATTATTTAGCTGAGGTGACGGCACTCATAAGAAATAAGAATTCATCGGATAAGCAACATCAGGATTTACATTTTTGTATTTCATCTTGAATGATTCGGACGGTTTCATTTTAACCAAAGTATGTTGCAAGGTGATAACGGTCGTACAAATAAGGAACACGAGTATTATTATTATTATTATTATCATTACGTTTAACGTTTCATAATTATCACAAACACGTCACCTGTATCGATCTGGTTTTAGAACCAAAAGAAAAAAGTGTGCCTTCCCCTTTTACAACAAAAGACAAATAATGATTTCCTAATTTTCAAGACCAATACTTCTTTCGCTGCGTTTCGTTTCGCGCCCAACCGCGTGTCACTCACGTGCTTATCACGTGCGAAAATCGATATCGAGTCGAAAGAAAATAATCAAAAAATTTTTTAAAAAAGCACATCCGTCAATATTTCTCGGATTCAATTTCCTTGTAGATTTCGCGAAAACTATACTGAAATTGTGTCATGAAAAGTTGTGAACACA
>CM042146.1:82870764-83000764 GCA_023376005.1 Doryteuthis pealeii | reverse complement strand
CAGTCCGTTCGCCACGGGACACAAGGTCGCAAATATTGAGCATCCAGCGAGGATCGAACTCGCTATTCAGTTGTAATGTATCTACTTGCTTTCCATGGCAACCGACCAAGGAGAATATAAAATTGAATACCAATAATTTTTAAACAGGTATATTTTACCCAAAAGTAGGACCCTTAAAGGTAATACCACTCCGGGTCAGAGTCGACTTTGGAGTAATAGTAATGAAGGAGTACTGGAGACTTACCACGAGATGCATTTAAGTGTTATACTCAGAACACCCCTTTTGGGTGTCCCATCGTGATGTAACGGTTAGCAAACTAGTTTTGCAAATCCATTACTTCTGAATAGCGAGTTCGATCCTCGATGGATGCTCCATACTTGTGACCATGTTTCACATCCTAACCATGGTGAACGGGTTGCGTAAATAACTACTCAAGAAACCCCCTTTTTGGGTCGGAGACCTTACCTATCTCTAGTGTCTTCAAATCTAGTAGGAAAATGCATTGGAAATGAATTTACAAGGAAAATAAGTTGGAAATGAATTTACTTTTAAAATGAATTTGAAATGACTTTCATAAAAAAATTGCATTAGAAATTGATTTTACTATACAAATATCTATTGAAAATGAATTAACTATAAAAATCCAATACATACCCTTTGTCAATAACTGACATTGATATTAGAGGCAGTATGAGAAAGAAATTAAAACTACATATTACAAACAATAGTTTTATACTTTTGCAATCATCAAACACTATTACATCCAGAAGAATTACAAGTAGTTTATGGAAAGCATGAAATATATAATGAAATCAAATAAATATATTCATATCTATAAATACACCTGCATAAGCCAAATCACTGCTTCATAGCCTAGAGAAGGCAGCAAGCGGCATCCATGTGAACTCAGATAAAACAGAGTTCATGTGTTAACAACAAGATATCTCCACACTTGATAGAAAGCCCTCTAGATATTTTAACTGGTTTACTAATTTAAAGTAAACTAGTTCACATGCCTAGGTTGTAATATCTCATCTACAGAAAGCGATGTCAGTATATCCATAAGAAAAGCATGGATTGCTCAAGACATGTCATCGCATGTCAACACTTCGTTTATTTTATGCCGAAGACATTTTGTTTTATTCATTCTTGTTGGGAATTCAATTTTTTTTTAAACTCAATTTTTGTAAATAGATTTTTAACTTATTTCTTATCTATTTAACCCATATATAGGGCCCTAAAAGGTACTACGACTCCAGGTCAGAGTGAACCTGGGAGCAATGGCAATGAAGGTGTACTCCACATTCACCAGAGTTCCAGAATTGGAACTTCACAATTAGATGTCATTTAACGTCATAACCAGAACACGAAGCGCCTCAACCACCGCCTTCTAGCGCATATATGATAAAATGGGTTGGATTTGCCGTAAGAGCAATATGGTTGGGACAATCATATTAGATACAAGGGTTTGACATGACCAGCCGATTGATCTCTGGCCGCCCGTCTAGCTTAAGTAAGGGCCAAAGTAGAGTGTTACATGTCATGGACATCTCAGCCACCAGGATTCCATCCTTAAGCATCACTGGTCGTCATCCATTGCCAACAAATGGCTCCATTGGGTGGATTTTTTTGTATCCTACTGCCCCAACCGACAGGGCGGAAATCAAAGAGGTGCACAGGATACCAATGCTTGTAAAATCTGAATGTGGTAAATAAGAAAGTGGGCGGAACTTGTTTCCATAAGTGGATCGGTATTCATTGCTAGAGAATGAATAATCGATGATTAGGATGTTTCTAACGTGACTACCACCGCCACAACAACACGTCATCTCTTCCCTCTGAGTTAAGAATCTTCAACTCGCTAAATACCTGCAGGTTTAAATCCCCCCGCCACGCCAGAGGTCTTCACTCGTTGTTAATAAAGGCATTATACAATCAGGCTAATAATGACCATGTCCTTTTCCTGTACTTTGGAATTGGCCAGAAGAGCGAAATACTGATTAGCTTTGGTGAAGCGCAAAAGCATTGATGTCGGACGGCTCTAACCGGCTTACCTCCTGTCCGACACGGCCACGTCCATAAAAGTGGCCAGCAATTATCGCTTTTAGTTTGAGGCTTAATATGGCTCTAATCTTTTGCATTTTGAGCACAGCTGGCGGAGAAATGAGGAAATTTGCCGACATTAGAGTACCGACATTTAGAAGGATCAAGCGTCTAGTATTCATATTTTAGGAGTTTTATCCTTTTGTGATTGGAGACATCCTTTTCTACAAGTGAGTCACGAACTTAGAACAGATCAACAATGAAACTGTTGTCTTCTTTTATTCTTGTTCCGGCTCACACAGCCTCTATACCCAAATTGTCTCAAGTCATTATATATATATATGTATATATATATGGAGATAGGATGTATGTAGTAGCATCCGACAGTATGAGGTAGGTAGAAGGATGGTGAACAAGAAATGAAAACTCAAAACAAATCTGAGAGTTGATACGTTTCATCCGAATTCATACGGACATCCTCAGTCGAATCATTCGACTGAGGATTCCGTATGAATTCGGACGAAACGTATCAACTCTCAGATTTGTTTTGAGTTTTCATTTCTTGTTCACCATCCTTCTACCTACCTCATATATATGTATATGTATATATTATATATATATATATATATATATATAGTATGAACAAAAAGTAATAAGACAAATAGGGATATTTTTATATATATATGTTATTTATTCTCAACTAGTTTCCACCTTAGGTCATCGTCAGGAGAAAATTTATAATTTGAAGAAATTATTTTTAGATTTTTTAAAAGGGAGCATTATGGAAGAACTATAAAAATTGGAGTATTTTTGAGGGTTTGACATGCTATTAAAATCCGGGTTGAAGAATGTGTTAGTAGTAGCAAGTCCATATGTTCCGTGAAAAACCTCTTTGAGGTGGGTTACTTTTTGAATGCTCTTATATATGTAAGGGAGGGTTCTTGGGAGTATATGATATACATATAAATATATGTGTGTGCATACATATATGTGTGTGAATGTGAGTGTGTGTGTGTGTATCTCGGTACTGTGCGCATGACTTTTAGATTTGTAATTGGGTCAATTACATATATATATGTATATATATGTATATATATATCAATGTGTATGGCTGGCATTATTACACCTGATGAGGCAGTAGTAAGCCAATGTACAGTATTATTAGGAGAGTGCTCAATATCTATGATAGAGCGTTAATAAATAAAATAATATATTTTTGTATATATGTATTTATTTGTATGGAAACAAGTGTGCTACCATTGGTTTTATGCCATCCAAACTTAAGCGAAATGGTAGCAGACTGTTTCCATACAAAAAAATATATACTAAATATATATATTTATTATATATATATATATGTGTGTGTGTGTGTGTCTGTGTGTGTGTGTGTGTGTGTGTTTACCCAAACCCTCCGCATGAACAGAATGCAACATAGTGTCAGTTTTTAATAGGCTTGAATTCAGAGTTTTCCTTCACCTATATCGGTTGTAATATCCAGGTTAAAGAGACTAGTCTTCTCTCCTATTTAGCGTTAGCTGGAGAGAGAATAAATTAATCCCAGGTCTACTCTTACTCGGGGTGATAGTACCTGTTAGGGTCCCATCTATAGGTTAAACATGACAAAAATGTGTTTAAAAACTGAATACCCATCAAGAACGAACAAAACGTATTCGGTATAAAATAACCCAAATAGTTGATATGCCATTAAATCCAACCAACCAACCAACAAACAAACAAGAGGTTTGGATAGATTAATTAATTAAGTGAATAACCAGGAATAGATTAATACTAAACTTTTGAATATATAGATAGATAGATATGAAAAAATTCAGAAAGTTATGAATTGACTTTTGTAAGTATATAGATAGATATGAAGGAATGTAAAGTGTGTCAAATGATCTTGATAGATAGATAGATAGATAGATAGATAGATAGTTCGAGGAAATTCAGAAGGTTATGAATTGATTATGATAGATATATAGATAGATAGGAAGAAATTGAAAACGTATTAACAGATTTTGATACATAGATAGGTAGATAGATATGAAGAATTTCAGAAAGTTTGGAATTCATATATATATATATATATATATATATATATAAGAAGAAATAGAACATGTATTAATTGATTTTGATAAATAGATAGATAGATGGTAGATAGATAGAAATTGAGAATCTATTAGTTGAGATAGGTAGATAGAAATTGAAATGTATTAATTGAGATAGATAGATAGATAGATCGATAATTGGAGATCTATTGAAATAGGTAGATAGAAATTGAAAATGTATTAACTAAGATAGATAGAGTGATAGAGAGATAACTGAAAATCTATTAATTGAGATAGGTAGATAGAAATTGAAAATGTATTGAGATAAATAGATAGATAGATAGATAGATAGATAGAAACAGGATGAAATATCAGAAAAACATGGGATTATGAACAATGAATGTAAGGATGGAACCTTAATAATAATAATGGAAAAATATGTGTAAGTTGTGTAGACATCTATGAATGTTTACACTGGCGTCTCTGTGTCGATTGGTATATTTATTAACGCGTATTTTAGTGTGAGCAACTGAAAGTAAGTTTGGTGAGACGATAGCCATAACCTCTGTTATTTGACCCACACCCACACCATACCCTCTCTCTCTCTCTCCTCTCTCTCTCTCTCTCTCTCTCTCTCTCTCCTAGGGGCGAAACTGATGAGAATGGCTCACCTTTGCCCTTGCACGGACTGACGAAATATTTTCAGTAAAAGTCAAAGTTAGATCAAGCGAGAGAATGGCCAAAGAAGAAAGAATAGAAACGTAGAAGATGAGACGAAGAAAAGGCGGTGGGGTGGGGAGCGAAAAAGTTGAGAAATAAAGTGAAACTTCATTGCCTCTCACACACAGGGAGACTTCTGTTGAATTAGGCGAATATAATTTAGTAACGAGACGAAGAAAATAGTCTTGGAGCAAATGGGATAGCTAGAGAGTTGTTTCAGAAACAATAACAACGTATTAACGTTTATGATTGGGTGGACAGCAACTAAAAATTGACTTAAAGAAACAAAGTAGTGTACCTATGAATAAGGTTTTGAGCTATTCATACATACATACACACACACACACACACACTCTCTCTCTCTCTCTCTCTCTCTCTCTCTCTCTTCTCTCTCTCTCTCTCTCTCTCTCTCTCATTCACTCACTTACTCACTTCCTCTCTATCTCTCTCAAACACCACTAACTCCCTCTCTATCCCTCTCAAACACACACTATCTATCTATCTATCTATATATTATATATATATATGTTTATATATATCCCTCCCTTCTCTCTCACTCTCTCTCTCTCTCTCTCTCTCCTCTCTCTCTCTCTCTCTCTCTCTCCTCTCTCTCTCTCTTCCTCTCTGTCTCTCTGAAACACCACTAACTCCCTCTCTATCTCTCTCAAACACACACACTCTATCTATATGTATATATATATTAACCAAACCCCTCCGTACGAGCAGGATGTGACACAAGGTCAATTTCTTAGGCGGAGTTTAACAAGTTTAAATTCAGAGTTTTCCTAGACTGGTTACCTAGCCACGGTTAAAGAGTCCAGTCTGCCCTACTATTTTTCCATAGCTGGAAGGAGAGTAGGATTCATACCTTTCCCAAGGGTATTAGCGCTAAGTGAAATGCAATTACCGCATCCAGGATTTGAACTCGGGGCGACGAGTCCATTTCTCATGACTTTAACCATTACGCCACTATATATATATATATATATGTGTGTGTGTGTGTGTGTGTGTGTCTTCTCTCTCTCTCTCTCTCTCTCTCTCTCTCTCTCTCTCTCTCTCTCTCTCTCATTCACTCACTCACTCACTCCTCAAACACCACTAACTCCCTCTCTATCCTCTCAAACACACACTCTCTCTCTCTCCTCTCTCTCTCTCTATATATATATATATATATATATATATATATATATATATATATATCTGTTTATATCTCCCTCTCCTTTCTCTCACACACACACACACATACACGCGCGTGCACGCATATATAGGGCGGTTCAAAAAATGTTAATAATTCTACGGGGTTTCATTTATGATATTATGATCCATCTTTATTACCATCCCTTTCAACACATTATTGGGATCTTCACCAGGTTGTCTTCGTAATATCAGTTCAGCTTTTCTAATAAAGATACTTTAATGGCAACATCAACATTTACTAATCACTTGTCGGAGATTCCAAGAATGTGTTGACAGGGATCATGAACATTTGGAGACTGTTTTAAATTATATCATTAATATGCTCTCATAAGGGTGAACACATTTTTCAATCACACACACTACAAATATACAAGATTTGTTAAAAAAGTATCGAGATTTTTTGTACTTTTTGACACAAAATATTCTGAAAAAAAATAACATCCCATTCATTCTTCATTTCTATCTCGGTAAATACAGTTTTAAACTTGATACTTTTTGACACACCTAGTATTCTGAAAAAAATTAATGAATGGAACGTTATTTTTTTTTTCAGAATACAAGGTGTGTCAAAAAGTATCAAGAAATCGCGATATTTTTTTGACACACCTTCTATATAGAATTGAAAATCAATTGATTTGTGGAACTCTTCACAGGTCTTCATAAGTAAGTACAAAAAGAAATAAACTATTTATAGAATAAACGAATGATTTTCATTTGAATTGATACGTGACAATTTTCACCTACAAATAAGGACACGTTTAATTCTTAGCTTCTTTTTATTGTAACATTTTTAAGGAGTGAAAAAAAAATCAATTAAACGAATACATTTTTTTATCATTTTAACTTATTAAGGAACTAAGAACTGATTTGAATTTTTTTTATCATATGTATAAAAATGTTTTAAAAAATAAAACTGTTTCAAAACATGAGTTTAGGGTTACATTTAAAAAAATATTTTATTTGTAAACAGAATGACCGTCAATTCCTAAAATAGACGATCATTGTAATACTTGAATTCTTAATGATTTTTCATGAGGAATTTGCAAGATTATTTAATTTTATCTCTTCTCTTCCCCCTTTCTTTCTTACTCCCTGGTGTTCCTAAAATCTTTTAAATCCGGTTATGGACGGGGTACTTCTGCTAGTACACACACACACACAAACACACACACACATATACAAACGACACACAACACACCACACACAACACACACAAATACACACCAACTGCCCTTTATATATCTATAGATTTTCACGAAAGAAAATGTTTAAGTTTTCTTTCGTGAAAATATGATATATGTGTCGTCATAAATGACAGCAAAAAATCAGATCCAACTAACCAACTAATTAACGCCAATTGGAAGTCGTAGGGGTGGCCTAAAGTAGGTATCAGACAGACAGCGAGGGGCTCTATTCCCTTTTCACTAGCGCTAGTCAAAGGATATTGTTTTTTAGCGTATGAGTTAGAGCGCCGCACAGATCTCTATGCTTCTCATACGCTGAGTTGGCGAGGGTCGGTATCGAACCAGGAACCTTGTGGCTTCCGACTAAGCTAAATATATATATTTACCAACCCCTCCACACGAGCAGGATGCGACACAAGGTCAATTTCTTAAGCGGAGTTTGACAGGTTTGAATTCAGAGTTTTCCTTCTCCTAGACTGATTATCTAGCCATGGTTAAAGAACCCAGTCTGCCCTGCTATTTACCCATAGCTGGAGGGAGAATTGGATTCATACCTTTCCCAAGGGTATTAGCGCTATGTGAAATGCAAACAGCTTCGTCCAGGAATTGAACTCGGGTCGACGGCTCCATTTCCTACGACTCTATTAGCTATATATATATATATATATATATATATATATATATATATATATATATATATTATTTGAATATCTACATACCTATATATCTGTCTGTTTCAATCTGTTATTAATAGAAGTAAAAGTGTTAAAATGGAATATTTGAATCGAAAGACAAAGAAATCAATAAATGAAAAAAATAAACAATGATTAAAATTGTGTAAATGTAATAAAAGCAAATGAGAGAAGAAAATGAAGATAAAAAAAAACGTGTGATCATAAGTGTAACGAAGAAAGCGTGTGGACGCGATAAATTCTGTCAAAAAATTTCGATCAATGCTCCAGATACGGCCAAGCAAATGCACGAATTCAATTAGAGTTTTCTGAATTTTCGAGCCAATCAATTTCACTCGTATATTTTATTTTATTCTATTTCATTTTATTTATTTATTTATTTATTTGCTACGTAAATGACAGGAAATACTGAACACTTGTTTTATATCTAAAAACCGCTGTCTGTACAATCATTTGCGAATAACTCGCGCTTCATAGTATGCTAACTCGTTGCGCACAAGGTACGAAAAGGGTGTGAAGTTTATTCTAAAAGTTTTTTTATTCAAAATTTTATTCAAAACCTTCCAGTACCTCTTCATCGCCATTACTCCCAGGTCCACTCAGCTATTACATAAAAATACTCTGTTTTCTGACTTTAAATGTAAATACTGAAAGAACAGAAATCAGCGCTTATCTAATGTTGAATACTAAGTTGAAAAGCCATTTATTAAACTAGCTCCTGCAAAGGGCTCTTGATTTGACCTTTGGGACAAAATTGACACTTCATGAATTGAGAACAGATTAAATATATTGAAACTTTCCCCAATTTATTTTCAAGTAATAAAAATTGTTATTGTTTTGTTGTTTTTTTTTAACTTGGGAATCGTTGCTGAAAATATCGCCCAAAACAATAATTAATTAAAATTTGGGAATCCAAAATTTCAGAATTGCGGCTCCAGATTTGACCCGAAATGTTTTTAATTTGCTCACAGTCAGCCTGATTGTAAAATGGTATCATATATTGGGCTACGGTCTCTTGGAGTAAAGCTGAAAAATGTGAATAATTGACACAGAAATTCGCATCTATCATTAGAGATTTTTTAGTAATTTAATTTTTTTTTCAAATGTGTCAGCCACCCCTCACTTAATTATTTTAATTGATCTTTTAAATTGACTAGAAAATATATGCACCCTTCGGGTGCAAGTATTTAAGTTTTAATGTAATAAAATGTTATATTAAATTAGAAAGGCTAATGAAACTAAATAAGAATGCAGATAAAAAGATTTGAAACAGAGGGGGCATAATCGAAAAATAGAACAACTAAAATTTACTCTTCCATCACTCCCTTCTTTCGCTGCTAAATTTTTTAGTTCTGTTAGTATATAAATAATAAAATGACGGTTATTTCTTTTTGTTAATGGATTTCTTTTAAGATTTATTTTGCTCATATTCATTAAGATAAAACCAAACAACTAGAAATCAATAATACCAAGCAATATTTATTAAAATAAAATTTTGAATATCAATATGCAAATTAGTCTTCCCGTTGACACTGTGAATCAATATGTAGATAAGACCAACATTATTAGTAGAACCCCCAAAGCGGTTCAAAGACCATATTAAGACAACGCTGAAAAATCTACCATCGCACCTTCAAGCGTGGAAGATCTGGCCTCCAGCAGACAGGTTTGGCGAGACGCCTGTCGCACAGGAGCTAAGGAGCTCAATATCGAGATAAACAGGACTGCTGAGCGGCGACGTCTTCGTCGTCATGAATAACCAAATGTAGATGGGAATTTCCCCTGCAATGTGTGTGACCGCATCTGCAAATCCAGAATTGGACTAACGAGCCACCAGAGGGTCTACAACTGAAGATATAGAGTGAAATCATCGTCGTCTGCGACGGACTTCCAAAAGAATTAATAATGTAAATTTTATCAATAATTGAGGTTTAAATAAAAATAAAATCATGGAGAATGTGACGTAAATAACTAAGGGAATTGTGACTTGGGTAGTGATATAGTTTCGGTTACAGACAGACAAACACACACTCTCCATTATAATAAGATATGTCAGAGTATAAATTTTACACTTCTTAATGATTGATTGATTTTAACAACATGTCAGTCCGTTTAATGTTATTTTATGCCGTGATGTTAGAGAATTACGTACATTTTTTGTTCATTATTTCTCCGAACTTTTGAGATGAGGCTTGATGATTAGTATTATTTGTATTATTCGGACTATTGTTCTCATCTTCGTTGTTATCTGTACAATTGGACACATGGCTTAGTGGATAAAGGAGTTAGGTTAAGACAGTTCTAAGTGACAGTTATCTCTAGACTACAGGTTCATCCTGGCCAGGGGCTGCAGTAACATAGAATAATAATTAACACAGCTTAACGTCTCTACCCCAGCTATGGTTAGCGGAATGAGAACAGGATACCCCCGTGGACTGAATAAAGGGTTAGGTTCAAAGCTCCCGATGGCTCCGATTACGACAAGAAGGTTCCGAGTTCGAAAAGAAGGTTCCCGAGTCCGACAAGAAATACCTGAAGAAGGCCGGAGGGCAAATCGGCCAAAACGTTGTACAGATAACAATGAAGATGAGGACAATAGTCCGAATAATACAAATAATACGAATTTTTTGTTCATGTTTACATTTTTTATGTAGATGTTTAAGAGATATTTTATTGTTTTTTTTTTGGGGGGGAGGGGTTGCACACAATCATGTCGAATACAAATAATTTTTAAACATATCTATTTGAACCACTGTTGTATACTGGGTCATACAATATTTAGTATACTAGTAAATCAAAATACAGTTTGCGCCAGACATAGAGTAACTCGCAACAGAGTAATAAAACATTGATGTAGACGGTTCGCGTAATGGTTCCGTATTCTTCGCAGTCTCAGTAATCACCCCGATGTTCTAAAACAGCAGTGTACAAATAGTCTTGGACCAGCTCATTTTACTCTCTACGAAAGGTAAGCTAGGATAGACCACAACACCCACAGATGGAGCCTACGATTCAGGGTCAAAGTGGACGTGGAAGTAATGGTAATGAAGGATTACTTCCCACTCCCTAGAGCTTCAAAACTTAGAGCCTCGCGATTTGATGAAATTTAATGCCATACCCTTGACACCCTTACCACTATAAAATAAATCGTGTAATGGTTCAACCATTCTGTATTATTCCACGCTAAAACTTTGAAAATTCTCTCAGAATATCTAATAATTCCTCGCATGCACTTTGTATACCCGGGTCAAAATCGAAAAAGTCCTTTAGGATTTTGCAATTATATTTCCCGCCAGTTTGGTTTCGTCACAAATAGAATTAATAGAAAATCATTTTCATAGAGATCGAAAAATATTGAATCGCCATTTTGGTTTTCAATTGATTAGCGCCAGTCAGTATTGAGTGTGAAAGGGTTAAAGTCTTTTTTCGCGGCCTCTTTTTGATCTAATCATCTATCTATAAATCTATATAATAATAATAATAATAATAATAATAATAATTTAAGAATGAAACGCATAAAATTCTCTGGATTTCGAGATAAAGTAGGATCACCTTATCCCAGCCAGGAGACTAGATCGAGTATTGATTAACAAACAAAAAAAGAGTCGTCAACAGGTAGACTTCGCAGTTCCAGCAGATCACAGGGTGAAGATGAAAGAAAACGAAAATATAGACAAATACCTGGACCTTGCCAGAGAATTGAAAAAGCTGTAGAAAATGAGGGTCAAAGTAATACCAATTGTAGTTGGTGTACTTGGAACAGTCTCAAAAAGCTTGGGAAAAAGACATGAGGAACGGGAAATCAGGGGGAGAATTGAGACCACGCAGACAACTGCAATCCACTAGAATACTTAGAAGAGTCCGGGAGACCCGAGGAGACTTGTTGTCACTCAGACTCCAGTGAAACGCTGGTGTTAAAAATTCACAATGAGTGAAAATAATAATCTCCTTTTAACTGCTCAAAATAATGCCACAAGGACAAATTATATCCAAGCGAACATAAATAATACGCAACAATAGCTTATGTGAAAATAGAGACGAAACTGTTAATCGTATAATAAGCGAATGCCGAAAACTGGCACAATAGGAATACAAGACGAGTCAGAATCGACCTGAGAGTAATCTCAAGGAAGGAGTGCTCCACTCTTCACAGATCTCTAGAACTGTAGCCTCACAACCGGATGCAGTTCAGTGTCTCATTTTTGGAGAGTGCCTTCCCTCTCTACAGGGGATACAGTCAGTATATTCTATGCCTCGCCAACAGGGCGTGAAACTATAGTTGCAATCAATGAATTTAGTTAAAAGTCCCTGACTGGAGCAAACTTGATGGCCATCTTTAAGGCTCCCGTCATGTAATGGTTATCATTAGAGGAAATGGACACAGTGACAAGAGTTCAAATCGTAAAAGAGGCTAGTTGCATTTCACATAGAATTTATATTACTGGGAAATGTTTACATTGAATTATGTCCCTCCAACTATGGGTAAATATTAGGGCAGTTGGGTTCTTTAACCATGTTGTGGCAACCGGTATAGGAGAAGAAAATTAATTCAAACCTGTTAAACTCCGCTTAGAAATTGTCCATGTGTCACATCCTGGTCGTGCGGAGGGATTGGTAAATAAATACATACTGGTCATCTTTGAGCTTTCCAGACTTGATCTGGGCGACGGAAGGTGACCATTTGGGTGTTTCTTCTCAGTGGCGTCACGTGTCTTTTATGGTACATCACTTGGTGTGAACACTTTCGCCTCTCCACACCTGTTAACGTTGACCACAACTCCACACCATGCCGCTGCCAACAAGACTGGAGAGGTCAAGCGTTAGAAATACGCTCGTCTCACGGATCGCTTTATTTTTAAGCCCGTGGCATTGAAGATAACCTGTGTATACGGTGAAGAAACATCGAGAAATCGGACGTCGTGTCCCCCTGTGTAACCTTTGACCCCCAAGAGACGGCTTCCTATGCCGGTAACAGTTATGGGATATGGCTTGAGGTATCACAGCTGCTATCTCCACAGCTTAGAGGAAAATAGAAAAAAATTACTTTTTTTTTTTGCAATAAATTTATCAGGTTCAAAAATAATTTATTTATTTCTCTCTTCCTTACGTTCTGTTCGACTTTTATTATATCTTTGTTTTCATTTCTGTCAGTATTTCTTTGCATGCTTGCTTACCCCCCCCTCTCTCTCTCTCTCTCTCTCTCTCTCTCTCTCTCTCTCTCTCTCTCTCTCTCTCTCTTTCTCTCTCTCTCTCTCTCTCTCTCTCTCTCTCCTTTTTTTCTTTTCTACCTTCCATATTCATATTCTTCCTCTTTTCCTCCTTTTCTTTCTGTATTTAATTTCTTTTTTTGTTTTTCTTTTTTTTCTGTACTTCTTTCACTATTTGTTTTCTTTCTTTCTTTATTTCTTTCTATCAGTTTTCCTTCCGTCTTTCTTTTTCCTTCCGTCTTTCTTTTTCCTTCCGTCTTTCTTTTTCCTTCTTTTTTCTTTTTCATCGTTATTTGTGTTTTTTTTTTTTTTTTTTTCCTTTTATCGAATTTCTTTTAAAAATCAATGTCGTTTTTAGTGTAATATCTAAAAAAAAAAAATCTTTTTCAGCCGTTCTGTCCTTATATTGAGCTGGTATTACAAGATAGATAGATAAATAGATAGATAGATAGAAAAGAACAGTTTAAGATAGATAGATAGATAGATAGATAGATAGATAGATAGATAGATAGATATAGATAGATAGATAGATAGATAGATAGATAGATAGATACAGTTTGGGATAGATAGATAGATAGATAGATAGAAAAGAACAGTTTGGGATAGATAGATAGATAGATAGATAGATAGATAGAGAACAGTTTGGGATAGATAGATAGATAGATAGATAGATAGATAGAAAGTTTGGATAGATAGATAGATAGATAGATAGATAGATAGATAGAACATTTTGGGATAGATAGATAGATAGATAGATAGATAGGAACAGTTTGGGATAGATAGATAGATAGATAGATATATAGATAGAAAGGAACAGTTTGGGATAGATAGATAGATAGATAGTATTGGAAATGGTTGGTACTAAGGAATATAGTTAGTCGATTCCCTATCATATGATTATAATATATATATATATATATAATTAAAAGTTGAGGAAAAATTCAATAACAAAAGAAATTAAATTCAATTAATATTTATTTCTGTTGGTTTTAGAAGCTTCATCAGAAACTTTATATATACTAGATATTTAATATATATATATATATAATATAGATACATACATATATATGATATATATAATTACACACATATATATATATATATATATATATATTATATATATATATATATATATATATATATATATATATATAATTTAATTAAAGCTACAAATATACCTCTTGTTACTTTTTTCTGGTTGCAGTAGGTGGTGCACACCCACAGTACCGATTGATGAGCCTCCACTTTTCATATTACTACCCATTCTTTGCCATTCACTAATACGAACATTTTTTTCTTTACATCCACCTTCCGTAACCTGTTTATGACATCCAATCATCCTTTTGACCTGGGAAACCCAGCCTCGTTCTGACATCAATCATCACCAGGTCGAGAATTTAGACCAGAGATTAAATCTAAAATATTATTTAAATCTTATACTATATTTGTGGTGTCTCTGTCTGTAAGTCTGTCTGTCTGTCTGTCTGGGGATGAAATTGAAAACAAAGCTCTGTACCAAGACCAAACAAAACTTCTCTCGGTTAGACTTTTACAAGGAATCCAGTGGTTTTATTTATATTTAACCCTGAATTCATTTGCCCAACTCTGGGGACGAATTACTGGCTGTGGTATAGGAAAATATTTTTTTCGGAAATAGATCACTAATTAGGAAATTAGGACTGAGCCTATTCTAGTAGTGACCACCCCAAGCAGAGTTTAACAGGTTTGAAATCAGAGTTTTCCTTCTCCTAGACTGGTTGCCTAACCAAGGTTAAACTGTCCTGTCTGACCTACTATTTACCCATAACTGGAGGGGGAGTAGTTGGATTCATGTCTTTCCCAAGAGTATTAGCGCTATGTAAACTGTAGCTGCGTCCAGGATTTGAACTCGAGTCGACAAGTCCATTTCCTACGACTCTCACCATTACAACACGCGCCTCCAACAAATAAGAAAAAATAAGTGTCATTTTACTCCAAAACTCACGTTTTTTTCATCTTTCTACGGCTATTTTTTTATGTATGGGAATCACACTTCCAGTTTTGAAAATACCTATTGTGGTTTGTTAAATCTTAATAAAACTTTAATTATATTTTCCTTAAGGAACTTAAAAAATTGTCTCATTTATTGACTTTTATTCATTTATTTAATATCCGTCGAAGTATGTTTTGATTAAGTACATCGAGCGATAGGCACTGCTATTCAATGGTGAGAATTATGAGATTTAAAACGTATATATTTCAATTTAGCCGAATTATAACTCGGGCAAGGCCCGGTACATACAGCTTGTAAATATATATTATATTTATAGTTATCTATATTCTAACAAATGTATTTCTTATTATCCTCATTTCACTCCTGCGAGTTTTTCACACCAGCGTAAGCTGATAATTTTTCACAGGAGTCTGGGTGACAGGTCTCCACATGTCTCCAGGACTCTGATATTGTTATTTATACCGGCTGTTCTGGTCATACCTACACACACTGCTTTGAACCTTCGTGGACGACGGAATATAGGATTATATCACTGGACCTTTGACACTACGTAGGATTCCATAACTCAGGACTTATTCACTTACCAAAGGATTCCATAGCTCAGGACTTATTTACTTTAAGTCCTTTTTAACTGGCCAAGGATGGCGGTCAGAAACTTAACAATGAGTATTCTAGCTGATCTTAATAATGCTGTTTTCTGGATAGTATTCTTCCTCTGATTTTCACTTCCACTAGTCTGTTTTCTAAACTTCTTGGGACCGTTCGAAGTAGACCGGCTACAATTGGTATCACTTTTACGCTCATATTCCATTTGATCAATTCTCTAGCAACCTATTCCAGGTATTTGTCTATCTTTTTGTTTTCATTCATGTTCACTCTGTGATCTGCTGGGACAGCAAAATCTACCAGTTGACAAGTGCGCATTTTCTTGTTAATTAATACTAGGCCTGGTCTTCTATTATCATTATGAGGTTTTCACACCTGCCGTAGCCGGTGGTTTATTGAAGGCTGTGACAGCATGTCTCCTCGGGTCTCCGGGACTCTTCTCTGGGTATTCTAGCCGATCTTAACAGTGCTGTAGTTTGGATGGTCTCGATTCTTCCTCTGATTTCCAATTCACCCAAATACTTTTCCAGAGTTCGGGGACCGTTCCATGGGCCCCAATTACAATTGGTACGACTTTCACCTTCATGTTCCACAGTTTTCTCAGTTTTCTGGCAAGGTACAAGTATTTGTCTATGTTTTTCGCTTTCTTTCATTTTCACTCGGGTCGGCCAGGACGTCAAAATCCACGAGATGACAGGTTCTCTATTATTATTATTATTATTATTATTATTATTATTATACTCCTTGTAAGTTTTTCATACAAGCTCAAGCTGCTGGGTTTCTACCAGAAACTGAATTCCTTTTTACTTGAAACCATGTAATTGCTTGAAAAAAGACTGGTTATGGCATTAAATAAATCAAGCGTTTATAACCAAACCAACCAACCAACCAACCAAGTATTTTCTTTTTTATGTCTATCCCCTTCTCCCGCTCTCGCTTTCTTTATATATATAATATATATATATATATATATATATATATATATATATATATATATATATATATGTGTGTGTGTGTGTGTTTTATGCTCTGTCGTTTTTGTTTTTTGTGCTGGGTCTTCTTTCGATGTTTCTTTTTTCAATCTTGTCAAATTGTTTATCTCATTATTTGTTCATTATTTGTTTTGTTGTTTGTTTTGTTTTGTTTTGTTCTTTGCAGGTTTTTTTTTCGGTCGTTTAGTTTTGTCTTCAGTGTCTTTTTTGTATTTTTTATTTTGTTCTTACCGTATTTTTTGGTGGGTGAGGGGGATGCATCGCCATTGACACTCCAATATATCTTCCTTCACTTTTTATCAGACACTAAAGGGTTTTCTTTGTTGTTTTGTCTTGTTTTCTGTTTGTATTTTTTTTTGATTTGTTTTTTTTGTTTTTGTTTTTTTTTTGTTTTTTTCTGTCTTTCTGCTTTTTGGCCTTTGCTTCTGGACTTCCAGTCACTTCCCAGAAGAATAAATCTTGACATTTCGAGTTTTTAAAGAAATGCCAACAAAATCTCAACCTGAATTGTTCATTTGTATTACGTTAGATTCCTGAATATCCACCAGATTCTCAGAACTATTCAGACATCTTCCTATACATCTCCACGCATAAAAGGCGCATGTACTACTGAGTACAGCTCAGTGGTTAAAGCGCATCATTCAACAATGATAAGGTCTGAGGTTCGTCTTTAGTTATTATTAAGAAGGAGAAAAATTCAACTCTCCAATCAAAGCAAATTGTTCTTCTCCCAAAAGGTTATTCTTGTATTAGTAATATATCTGCTTTTATAATAGATATATGAATGCGACTGCAAGTATACAACCACATTCAGACACTTATAGCTGCGATATGAGGGCAACATGAATTTTGATTGGTTAGTTAGTTTCTCGGTTGGTTGGTTGGATTTTACGGCATCTCAACCCTTGTTGAGCCACCTGTTATTTTATGTTGCAGACGTTTTGTTTTATTCATTATTGTTAGGCATTCAATTTTTAACCTATTTAATCCATAGATAGGACCCTAAAAATTACTACCACTACAGGTCAGAGTGGACCTGGGAGTAATGGCGATGAACACTCTACACTCCCCTGAGCTCTAGAATTGGGACTTCACCACTAGATGCAGTTTACCGTCATACCCAGAATACAAAGATCCTCAGGCACTGCCTTCGAGCATATATTATAAAAAGGGTTGAGATTTTGTAAAGCATTGCATGTCAACCAAGATTCCGTCCTTAAGCATCACATTGCTAACAGGTGGCTTAATTAGGGGTGTGCAGTCGGCATATTCAACAGCCCCAGCCGACAGAGAAGGGTAACATAAATGTATTATAAGTGTATTATGTATAACGATCGAGCGCATGTCCTTTTATAGAGGAAAATTGTTTTTTTTAACCCCAATTTGGTCTTTGGTCTCAATCACTTTGGTCTCAATCAATTTGTCTCAAAATTATTTTTTAACCAATTTTTCTTTGGTCTCAACCAATTTTGGTCTTTGGTCTCAACCAATTTGTCTCAACATTGTTTTGGTCTCAATCAATTTTTTTCAAAATTGTTTTTTTAACCCCATTTCAGACAAAAACTTTGGTCTTTGTAGGTCTCAACCAATGTTCCTCTATAAAAGGACATGCGCTTTGGTTACCATTTTACATGAGAAAAGTTAAATTAAAATATAATAATAGTGTAAATCAATGATATATTTTTTAAAAGTCATTAGATAATATTTATTTCTCCTCTTTTATTGCTGTCGATTTTATCAAAGTTTTATTTATTCTGAGTACAACGCAGCTGTTCAAATAGTAGTTCAGATAAGCAAGACGAGCAGAAGTAATTGGGCAGGGCAGTCAGTAATATTATGATGTCATTGACTTCTATGTTATTTCTGCCTCAACCTAAACGTAAACAAGACCAGTCGTATACACACACGTACACACACACACACACACACACACACATATATATATATATATATATATATATATATATATATATTATATATATAAAGAACTTGAAAACTGGGAATTATTTCTTTCCAGAAAGCTAACCGATGTCAAAATTGTTTCCTACACCTTTAACCATTGTTGACATGGCACGGTTGGCTGTGCACAGCCCTTCAGCCACAGGATTGTTGACAAGCCACCTTTGAGAGAACAGGAAGAACGCATTGACCTCTAAATAAATCAATAATAATAGAAAAAGGAATAACAGCTAATGAAAATATTGTGGATGTCTTTGAGAATGCTGCAGAAAAAATAAGTTTTAGTCATGCAGAATTTCATTCTTTTTCTTTTTCATTGTAACCTTCTAGTTGACTTCGTTAGGTCGGCCAAAGAAATAGTTGAGCTTAGAAAAGAGCGATAAGGTGAATTTTTAACTCGGGTTTATTTTAGCTCAATCGAAAAATAAAGACGTTTACATATAAACTGAGAATTGGCTGAGATAAAAGATATTCTTCTTATTAAACTTTATTTATAACATAAGTAAATAAAAATAATCTGTACTTTAATTAAGTTGGTGTGTACAAAGAAGTTACACGGTTTTAGATTTTTAGAGGTTTTCTTTTTCATTTTTAAAAATTAGAATTTAATTTTTAAAGATAAGGTTCTGAATCCTTGATCAGACATATGAAGTACTTAAATCCCCTATATATATATACATATACATACATATATATATATATATATATATATATATATATATAATATATAGATATATATATATATATATATATTAATGTGTATGGTTGGCACTAGTATACTAGAAAAATAATAGTAATCCAACGTACAGTGTATTAGAAGAGTGCTCAATATCTGTGATAGAGCGTTGATATTCATTCAATTTATTTGTTACTTCATTGAACTATATATTATATATATATATATATATATATATATAATATATATATATATATATATATACGGCCCAGTCGGCTGACGCTTTAGAATACACTGACTGCACTTCTGCAGAGGAGTAAGACCCCTCTAATTGGGCCGGAATCCGGATGGATGAGTAGTCCATGACCTGCCACACTTCACTTAGGCCCATTCAATCGGTTGGTCACGTCATGCCCTAGTGGAGTGGGTCGAAAACAGAATGAATCTATACTTCACGAGAACTCTCGTTGTAGGGGCGAAAGGCGGTCAGACTCGAGACTTAGGATGGCTTTTTGCACGAAGATTGATATACTATTAATCAAAAAAGCCAAAACCGACTAATTAGAAACTGAATATTTTAAAATATAATGCATTACACTTATATGAACTGTCCAAAAATCAATGTTTTGATGCAGAGGCTGTAAATGAAATTAAGAAGCAATTGTTTTCATATTACTACTATTAATCAAATATCTCATTTCTATAAAAAAATATTTATAAAACAAATATCAATTAGTTTGTACACTGTTAATGTAAATGTATGTGGTTTTGTTTATTTGTCTCGTTTAATTGTTTAGTTTATGAAGTTAGTTAAGGTTTTAATAAATAACTTGTATGGAAATTTACCAACAGAACACAATATTACAATTTTTTTTAAAGTGATGAGAGTGAATCAGGAAGATCTACGAATGTTTTTTCAGGTGAGTGCCCGTGGTGTAGTGGCTAACGAGCTGGATTGTGACATCATAGTAAGCGATTTCGAACTCAATCCGTGCTGTTTCCTTCAGTTTCGGGCTAATACACTTAGGGATAAGAAGATATGAAACTCCTTATCTCCCAGGATAACCACTACTGTTCTTCTATAAGGATGGTGTTGGCATTAAATAACCCACAATGGTTAATATGCCATTAAAGAAAGAAACCAAATCAAACCATATAACTGTGCAAATCATTTGTATTGGAAATTTTTAAAAAGTCGTAGGGATGGTCTAAAGTCAGTATCAGCCAGACAGCAAGGTAGTCTATCCCCTTTTCACTAGCGCTAGATCAAGGAGATTGTTTTTTAGCGTCTGATGTGGAGCGCCACACCTACCATTACGGTAACTATGTGGAGAAGTGGGGATGTGATCCTCAGAGGACCAGCTTCATTCTGATGTATGATACACGTTCCTGTGTTGGTAATTATACCTGTCCGAAAGAAAGTGGCATTACTTTTTGACTAACCCACGTACTAAGAACTTCTTAGTTTGGTATAAGGCCATAAGTATATGAGGTCGTTGTTTGCTAGCCTAGCCCGTTAACCATTATCCCCAGTGAGTTGGCCATTATTGTTACTCGTTGACTTCATTATGAATACCACTCAGTGCGGTTGAATTAATTCTTAAGTACGGAACAGTTGCCTTCGCAGCTTCGTTGCACGTTATTTCTATAAACATGTCAGAGTCTTCCCGCTTCGTAGGATATTAAATAAACACGAAGACAGAATGGAGAGCGAAATTACATTCCGGTTACTCATCGAATGAAAAGTCTTGTTAAAAAAACGCCAAAATTGATTTCAGTGCAATGATGAGACGAACCGATCTGTAATTGATCGGGTGCAAAAACGATCGGGGAGAGTTTAGTGGTTGTTTGCAGCGAGTGATTGTCGAGGTGTCTAAGTGAAAATGCTTTTCATCAAGAACAAAGCAATTATTTCAAATGTTTTGGAATATATATATATATATATATATATATATATATAATATATATATATATATAGTAAAGTCAACGGGGCGGCCTAAAATCGGTATCAGCCAGTCAGTGAGGGAGTCTATCCCCTTTTCAATAGCGCTAGACCAAGGAGATTGTTTTAGCATCTGAGGTGGAGCGCCACACCTACCATCAGCTCCTTACTTTACCGCACAGATCCCTGTGCTACTCATACGCTGAGTTGGCGGGACCGGTATCGAACTAGGAACCTTGTGGTTTCTAGCCGAACGCTCTACGACTGAGTAACAAATTGTTGATTTTCTTGTATCGTGTGGAGTTTTGTAATCTAGGGGCCGATAGAAGTTCAGTTACGAGCACTCTCGTTGTAGGGGCTAAAGGCGGTCAGACTCGAGACTTGGGATTTTAAAAAAAGAGTCACCTACTTACCGGAACAGACACAAGTTGTGATCTAAATTTTGGGGCTAAGCTTAAATACCATCCCATCCCCAACTCCCGTTTTAGGGAGGAGCTACGATTTGTAATGGAATTAATCTATTCCTAATCGACTGAACCAGAAACTCCTTTATATCTTCCTGCTAATGAGATTGGTCCAAAAAGAACTAGAAATAAAAGTGAGTGGTATTCTTTTGTAACCACGTGTCTGTCTTTTCATTTCCTGATATGAGCGGTAAAGCATTTGGGAGCTGACTATAGGCGTAGAGCCCCACCCCAGCAAAGACAATCTCCCTGGTCTAGCGCTAGCAAAAAGGGGATTGACTTCCTAGCTGCTCGTCTGATACCGACAATAGCCCATTCCACAGATTTAATTGCTGATATAACTATCCTAAAACGAACGTGTTTACAAAGTACATAAGATATGTAATGCTCTATTCAATGTTCTGGGTTCGATGCCGGTCCCCTACATACATACATACATATATATATATATATATATTATATATATATATATATATATATAATATATATATTATATATATATTAATGCTGTATGGAGTGGCACTAGTATACAGAAAAATAATAGTAATAGCCAACGTTACAGTGTATTAGAAGAGTATGCCCAATATCTGTGATAGAGCGTTGATATTCATTCAATTTATTTGTTACTGTCATTGAACTATATATATTATATATATATATATATATATATATTATATATATATATATATATTATACGGCCCAGTCGGCTGACGCTTTTAGAAATACACTGACTGCCACTTCTGCCAGAGGAGTAAGACCCCTGGATGTCTTTGAGAATGCTGAAGAAAAAATAAGTTTTAGTCATGCAGAATTTCATTCTTTTTCTTTTTCATTGTAACCTTCTAGTTGACTTCGTTAGGTCGGCCAAAGAAATAGTTGAGCTTAGAAAAAGAGCGATAAGGTGAATTTTTAAACTCGGTTTATTTTAGCTCAATCGAAAAATAAAGACGTTTACATATAAACTGAGAATTGGCTGAGATAAAAGATATTCTTCTTATTAAACTTTATTTATAACATAAGTAAATAAAAATAATCTGTACTTTAATTAAGTTGGTGTGTACAAAGAAGTTACACGGTTTTAAGATTTTTAGAGGTTTTCTTTTTCATTTTTAAAAAATTAGAATTTAATTTTTAAAGATAAGGTTCTGAATCCTTGATCAGACATATGAAGTACTGAAATCCCCTATATATATATATATATATATATATATATATATATATATATAAAGATAATCTAATGAGTCAGACGAACCTACTATTAGTTTCGCATAAAGCTCTTCAGAGCTAAAATCTGAGTCAGATTTTAGACCTGAAGAGCTTTATGCGAAACTAATAGTAGGTTCGTCTGACTCATTAGATTATCTTTATTATTGGCTCTACTTAGGTATCGAGCACTTTTTACTTATTAGCTTTCTCCTAGCGGTTATATGAATATATATATATATCTTATATACATATATATACATATAAATTGTTTTTTTTTCTTTTGGCCAAATACTGTACCAATAGATTATTTTTTGTTGGTACGAATATCTTGGTCCTTTCTTTTTTTCAAAAATTTTTTCCTTCCTGGTTGATGTTTGGTAGTATATTTTTACAATCAAACTTTCTGCTGGGTTTTTTCTCTTCGCAAGGATCTACCAACACGCTTGGTATATTAAATATATATATATATATATATATAGCTCTGCTGATGAGGCCTAATAGGCCGAAATGTACATACAAAGACTGATTTTTCTCGATTTGTTTAGCCTTACATTTAAATAGATATGCCCGCCTAATTAATTAATTATTAATTAATTAACTTTCAAAATTACGTACGACTTCAAATAAGCACATATTCTCCCAAAAATTGTCGGCTAAAAAAAGCCATATCAAAACACATCGCTTGTGTATTTACTTCTCATATATATATATATATATATATATATATATATATATATATATACGGTCCTGTCTGTTGACGCTTTAGAATACACTGACTGCAACTCTGCAGAGGAGTAAGACCCCTCTAATTAGGCCGGAATCCGGATGGATGAGTAGTCCATGACCTGCCACACTTCACTTAGGCCCATTCAATCGGTTGGTCACGTCATGCCCTAGTGGAGGGGGTCGAAATCTATACTTCACGAGAACTCTCGTTGTAGGGGCGAAAGGCGGTCAGACTCGAGACTTAGGATGGCTTTTTGCACGAAGATTGATATACTATTAATCAAAAAAGCCAAAACCGACTAATTAGAAACTGAATATTTTAAAATATAATGCATTACACTTATATGAACTGTCCAAAAATCAATGTTTTGATGCAGAGGCTGTAAATGAAATTAAGAAGCAATTGTTTTCATATTACTACTATTTTAAACATTAATCAAATATCTCATTTCTATAAAAAAATATCTATAAAACAAATATCAATTAGTTTGTACACTGTTAATGTAAATGTATGTGGTTTTGTTTATTTGTCTCGTTTAATTGTTTAGTTTTATGAAGTTAGTTAAGGCTTTAATAAATAACTTGTATGGAAATTTACCAACAGAACACAATATTACAATTTTTTTTAAAGTGATGAGAGTGAATCAGGAAGATCTGCCAACGTTTTTTTCAGGTGAGTGCCTGTGGTGTAGTGGCTAACGCGCTGGATTGTGACATCATAGTAAGCGATTTCGAACTCCATCCGTGCCATTTCCTTCAGTTTCGGGCTAATACACTTAGGGATAAGGAGATATGAAACTCCTTATCTCCCAGGATAACCACTACTGTTCTTCTATAAGGATGGTTTTGGCATTAAATAACCCACAAAGGTTAATATGCCACGAAAGAAAGAAACCAAACCATATAACTGTGCAAATCATTTGTATTGGGAATTTTTCAAAAAGTCGTAGGGATGGTCTAAAGTCAGTATCAGCCAGACAGCGAGGTAGTCTATCCCCTTTTCACTAGCGCTAGACCAAGGAGATTGTTTTTTTAGCGTCTGATGTGGAGCGTCACACCTACCATCACGGTAACTATGTGGAGAAGTAGGGACGTGATCCACAGAGGACCAGCTTCATTCTGATGTATGATACATGTTCCTGTGTTGGTAATTATACCTGTCCGAAACAAAGTGGCATTACTTTTTGACTAACCCGTGTACTACGAACTTCTTAGTTTGGTATAAGGCCATAAGTATAGGAGGTCGTTGTTTGCTAGTTTAGCCCGTTAACCATTATGCCCAGTGAGTTGGCCATTATTGTTACTCGTTGACTTCATTATGAATACCACTCAGTGCGGTTGAATTAATTCTTAAGTACGGAACAGTTGCCTTCGCAGCTTCGTTGCACGTTATTTCTATAAACATGTCAGAGTCTTCCCGCTTCGTAGGATATTAAATAAACACGAAGACAGAATGGAGAGCGAAATTACATTCCGGTTACTCATCGAATGAAAAGTCTTGTTAAAAAAACGCCAAAATTGATTTCAGTGCAATGATGAGACGAACCGATCTGTAATTGATCGGGTGCAAAAACGATCGGGGAGAGTTTAGTGGTTGTTTGCAGCGAGTGATTGTCGAGGTGTCTAAGTGAAAATGCTTTTCATCAAGAACAAAGCAATTATTTCAAATGTTTTGGAAATATATATATATATATATATATATATATATAAGTAAAGTCGACGGGGCGGCCTAAAGTCGGTATCAGCCAGTCAGCGAGGGAGTCTATCCCCTTTTCAATAGCGCTAGACCAAGGAGATTGTTTTAGCATCTGAGGTGGAGCGCCACACCTACCATCAGCTCCTTACTTTACCGCACAGATCCCTGTGCTACTCATACGCTGAGTTGGCGGGGACCGGTATCGAACTAGGAACCTTGTGGTTTCTAGCCGAACGCTCTACCGACTGAGTGACAAATTGTTGTTTTCTTGTATCGTGTGGAGGTTTTGTAATCTAGGGGCCGATAGAAGTTCAGTTACGAGCACTCTCGTTGTAGGGGCTAAAGGCGGTCAGACTTGAGACTTGGGATTTTAAAAAAAGAGTCACCTACTTACCGGGACAGACACAAGTTGTGATCTAAATTTTGGGGCTAAGCTTAAATACCACCCCATCCCCAACTCCCGTTTTAGTGAGGAGCTACGATTTGTAATGGAATTAATCTATTCCTAATCGACTGAACCAGAAACCCCTTTATATCTTCCTGCTAATGAGATTGGTCCAAAAAGAACTAGAAATAAAAGTGAGTGGTATTCTTTTGTAACCACGTGTCTGTCTTTTCCTTTCCTGATATGAGCGGTAAAGCATTTGGGAGCTGACTATAGGCGTAGAGCCCCACCTCAGCAAAGACAATCTCCCTGGTCTAGCGCTAACAAAAAGGGGATTGACTTCCTAGCTGCTCGGCTGATACCGACAATAGCCCATTCCACAGATTTAGTTGCTGATATAACTATCCTAAAACGAACGTGTTCACAAAGTATATATTATATGCAATGCTCTATTCAATGTTCTGGGTTCGATGCCGGTCCCTGCTAACTTAGCACATGAGTAGCACAGCTTGGGTAATCTGATTTGTGCAGTAAAGCATCTGAGATCTGCCGGTAGGTGTGGCGCCCCACCCCAGTAAAAACAATTTCATTGTTTAGCGCCAGCTAAAAGGGGATAGAATTCCTCGCTGATACCGACAATAGGCCACTCCACAGACTTTACTACTAATAATGATATATATGAATGAATTAAGGAAAAGATGTTAAATTTGTTTTGTTTAATAATTCATTTAAATTGCAACAGGCTTAGCTTGTTACAGTATCTTCAGACAACGCAAATTACACATGTTTTGCTCTGGACTATTGTCGGTTGATACCGACAATAATTCGCTCCGCAAATTTAGTTACTGATATGACTCTCTTAAAATAGACGTGCTCACAAAGTAAGATACGTGATGCTCTATAAATTTTTAAAAGGCAAGAATGCAGCAGATAGACATGATGAATTTTGAAAAGGCAACAATGCTAAGATAAACATGAAGCTTAAGGAATAAATTATTTAAGCGAAATAGATGTCCAAAGATGTTTTGAAAGGGTCATAAAAGAAATGACATATTGGACACATAGCGTAGTGAATATATGCGTTGGGTTAAGACAGTTCTAAGTAGCAGTTATCCCTGGGCTGTAGGTTCTCTACTGGTCAAGGGCGACAGTAATATAGAATAATAATTAACACAGCTTAACACTTATACCCAACTCTGGTTAGCGGAATGAGAACAGGATACCCCCGTGGATTGAATAAAGGGTTGAGTTCAAAGTTCCGTGATGGCTCCCGATTACGACAAGAAGGTTCCAGAGTTCGAAAAGAAGGTTCCCGAATTCGAGAAGGCTCCCGCGTCCGATAAGAAATACCTGAAGAATGCCAGCTGAAACGTTGTACAGATAACAATAAAGATGAGGACAATAGTCCGAATAATCCAAATAATACTAATGATCAAACCTCATCTCAAAGATTCAGAGAAATAACAAAAGGAAGAATTTAGCCTGATATAGAAAGATCTGAATATGGAAAACTATGTCTGGTTTGTCTGACCTCCTTGTTACAAGTCGAATTCTTGCTGGCATAAAATTAGCTCCATTTGTGCTAATGTTAGTTTGATAAGCTTCTGCGAGCCTGTTCTGTGTGGCAAACAACAAGGATATAATGACATTAACTTTCGTAACTATTTGATGTTTAATTGGGTTAGGCTGAGAAAACCTGCAAAAGTTCATGTTAGATTACAATCAACGTCAAGTGAGAGATGGAATAAATGTTTGTCTCAGCGTAGAAAGAATTTTAATTATAATTAACAAATAATACAACAGAAACAACTATTCTGTTTGCATATTTTGAACGAGAAGTAATATTAGATTGTTGTGGCTTTCTAGGACATTTTTCAGTGTTTTATATATATATATATATATATATATATTAATTATAGTGTACAGTACATTCAAAGTGCAATTTTTATCATTGGTTTCCAAACAGCATGTTAGCCACTTTTCATCAAGAAACATGCTTGTTAACTTAACAGGCGAGTTGTGTTAATGAAAAGTGGCTAACATGCTGTTTGGAAACCAATGGTAACAATTACACCTTTAAATGTTTTGTAGACTATAATGAATGAATAAATACAGCTCTTACACCCGTGATAGAGCACTTTATTTTCAATTTTCTAAAAATAAAAAAGACTACCAATAAATAAAAAATATATATATATATATATATATATATATATATATATATACCAACCCCTCTGCACGAACAGGATGCGACACAATGTCAATTTCTCAAGCGGAGTTTAATAGGTTTTAATTCAGAGTTTTCCTTCTCCTAGACTAGTTAACTAGCCAAGGTTAAAGAGCACAGTCTGCTCTATTATTTACACATAGCCGGAGGGAGAACAGTTGTGTGCATACCTTTTCGTTCGCTACAAGTAGGATGCGACACAGGATCGCAGTCCTATCGCTAGTGAGAATATTGGCAATAGATCTGCGTGAGTAGCTTGTTAAACATTACATCATGATATGAGTCTCTAAGTATTTAGCCAACTCGTTCAACACGGGTAGAATGTGACATAGCTTGCTAACTATTACACTACGGTAGGACGCCTGAAGTTTCTCAAGTGTACTCGTGCTATTTGAAATGCAAACAAGCTCGACCAGGATTTGAACTCGGAGCGCCGTGTCCATTTCCTGCAATGATATCCATTACTCTACGAGTGTCTCCTAAGTGTTTCATTTTTTTTACTTGATTTTTTTATATGTCTGCTGCATTTAAAGTAGTTTAAAAATGTGTTTAAAAAATAGAAATAAGTTTTCAAAAAAGTTAAATACCCAACAATGATGAATTAAACAAAAACACCTTTGGCATAAAATAACCCAACAAGAGTTGACATGCTGTAAAAATTCTACCAACCACATTCCTTTTTTTTCTTTTTTTAAAAGCTTTCTGGGACTTTCTGATATATGTTGAATATAGGTGTTTGCCTATAATTCAAGTGTTATTCATGGTTTGGTTTGGTTTGTTTTGTTTTACGGCATATCAACCTCAGTGGGTCATTTAATGTTGACAAAGTTTTTAAATAAATTAATTCTTAATGGATAACAAATTTTGTTTATCAACTTATGTTTTTCTATTTAACCCAAAGATGGGACCCTAACAGGTACTACCACTCTGGGTCAGAGTGGACAAGGGAGCAATGGGGATGAAGGGGTGCTCCACATTGCCCAAACCTCCAAAACCAGAACCTAACCATCAGATAGAGTTTAACGTCATTCCCAGGACATGAAGACCATCAGCCACTGCGTTTTAGCTCCCATATTATAGAAAGGGGTTGGGCTTGCAATAAGGGCAATAGGGTTGGGGCAATCATATAGAAGCTTGAGCTTGACGTGACCAGCCGTGATGCTGGTGTTGGATTTATTCAACTGATAGCTGCTAATGTCCAATGTCTGTTAGAATTCAAATGCAATTCATTTTGTTTTAATCTAGGAACCAACACATATAATGATTATTGATTGATTTTAACGGCATGTCAAGTCGTATAGGGTTATTTTCTGCTCAGTGCTTAGGGAATTGCGTATATTTATATTTGCATTTTATATGCAGTTGTTTCGTATGTTTTCTTTTTTGTTGTTGATTTTTGCACACGGTTATATGATATAGTCTTCCTATCGAATACAAACAATTTTCTAACATGGATGGGCCCTAACAGGTACTATCACTCCTGGTCAGATTGGACGTGTAAGTAATGGCAATGAATAGTTATTCCACACTCTCTAGTGCACCATAACTGGAGACTTACAATCAGATTCAATTTAGGGTCAGATCCAGTAAACCCCTTTGGGGAAGAGGGATCCTACCTTTATGTGCGTGTATTCTAAGCCCCGCGAACAGGGTGATACATTTTTTTAAATCATAATTCATTGGATAAATACGTTTTGTTTATTATTCTAAAAATAAGATGATGTTTTTTTCGTCAATAGATGCCGTCCTTTTCAGACTTTAAAAAACGGAAAATTAAAGTAAATATTGCTCTTTTCTAGAAAATGGTTCGCCTATTTATCTTTTAAAATATTTTTTCAAGAAATGTGATCAATAAAAAGAAAAGGAAATATATTCACGTTTTGCTCTGTTCGTTTGTTGTTTTTTTTTTTTTTGTTTGTTTTTTCTTATTTTAATTTAACTATTACTTTTTATGTTTTTTTTTTTTAATTATTCTTTTTATTCTTTCCTTGTATCTAAGAAACTGGGAAATTTTTTTTTTTTTTTTGGTTTGGTTTGGTTTGGTATATTTATTTAATTGCATATCAACTTTTGTAGTCTATTTAATGCCAAATCCATCCTTATAGAAGAACAGTAGTGGTACTATCTAACCTATAGCTGGGGTAATGGGATATCCCAAGGATATTTGTCCGAAAGTACACGTGATAGCGCGACTGGAGTTCGAACTCGCTTACTACGTTGTCGCAGTCCAGCACACTCGCCACTACGCCAACATGACTCCTTCATGAGTTGTTTTATTTTAAATATAACATGGTTGTTAAATAGTTCAGGATTTTATAGGGTTTAACATAAATTTTGAAGGTTCTTTTTTCTGTTCCTAAATTCGTACATTATTTATTGAATGATCAAACATTTGATTTTTAATCATTATTTTTTATTTATTTATTTTATCGTGAATTAATTCAATTAATATATATTCTAAGATGAAAATTCACATTTTTTTCTTTTTCAATATTTCAGGACCAAGAACTTGGAAGCACAATAGACTGTGGTATTCAGGCGAGTGATGCCGACAGGGGAGACAACTTACGCTTCAGTATTGTGCCAAGAAAAGATCATGTAAGTAGAAATTATGGTAATTTTCACCTTTAGTTATTAAAATTCCTAGCATAAAATTGTGCTGAAATCTGAAATGAACTTAATTTTTATTAAGAACACATTTTATGATATTTTTGAGTTAAAGCATTCACTTGTATTGTTTTCGAAACGATTCTAAGATTTGTTTATTTGGCACAGACACAGTCAAAATGACTACCGTCTTGTTTCAAAGTGAAAGTCAGTTGGCTAAATTCCTAGCATAAAATTATCTGAAATGAACTTAATTGTTATTAAGAACACATTTTATATTTTTGTTAAAGCATGCAGTTGTATTGTTTTCGAAAAAGTTTCTAAGATTTGTTTATTTCGCACGGAGACTTTAAAAATAGCTACCGGCTTAGTGAAAAGGGAAAGTCAAGGGAGGTTACTCTAATTGCCTTATTTGCTAGGAATTTTAATAACTAAAGGTGAAAATTGCCGAAATTATTTCAGTGTTGTCACTGTTGATTTATTTATTGACTATTCATCAATAAAATTTCTGTTTTCTTTTCCTCTTCTGTTAACTCATGTAAAAGTTGAATATTAAGTAAGAAACTTTGTTGATACTATCTGGGAAGGTAAAATAATTATGTGTTGTAGAGGAGTGAACACCCCTACAAGATGGACTGACCCAGAAGCATTTAAGAGTTGATTACAGAATCCTGAGAAAAATATTAGCGCTTCCTGGATCATTTTCCTTTTTGGAAAAAGTTTCCATCAGTTTTAAAAAACCTTTTTTCTTGTTGGTTCCAATTCTTAAATGCTTTTTGGTCAGTCCATCTTGTAGGGGTGTTCACTCCTCTACAAAATTATGATAGATCGGTGACATGTTTCATTGTGGTAGGAAAGTAATAAAGAAATTTAAAATGTGTTATACCTAGAAGTCTCTTTGTGTGTGTGTGTGTGTGTGTGTGTGTGTGTGTGTGTGTGTGTGTGTGTGTGATTATCGATAGGTATAAGATGCACGCAAAATCGACACTCCTATTTATGAACTTTCCCAGCCTAAGAGGTACATCCACTCCGGGTCAGAGTGGACCTGGGAGCAATGGTCATGAAGGAGTGCTACATATTCCCCAAACCTCCAAAACTGGAACCTCACCATCAGATAGAGTTTAACGTCATTCCAAGGACACGAAGACCCTCAAGTCACCGCCTTCTAGCACATATATAATAAAAAAGAGTTCGGGCTTGCCATAAGGACAATATGGTTGGGGCAATCATATAGGTGCTAGGGCTTGATATGACTAGCCGATTGATCGGAGGGGGCCTCTTCGACCTCCCGTAAGTACGGGTCTAAGAGCGTTGCATGTCATGGACTGCTCAGCTACGAGGGATACCCCTTGGGTGCCTTCTCAATCAGCAGGGGATACAGTCAGTGTATTCTAAGCCACGCCAATAGAGTTTGATATGTGTCGCTTCGTGTCCTTCGCATTATGAACAACTAATCTTGTATCAGTCGATTTTTCTTTTCTGAAATATACACGTGTGCAGATTTAAATCTAGAATGTTATAACGTTGCAAAAATGAACTCTCGGCCCGACTGTCCAAAAGGCGAACTCTTGTTAATGTCAATGCTTTTGAGATTAAATCAAAATTATATATAAATATTAACATCACCAAATTATAAAATAAAAATTAAAATATTTCATCATAGGAGAGACATATGTTATATACCTCTTAGAACACATCGGGTATATAATAGCGAGAGAGAGAGAGACAGACAGATAGAGTAGAGATGATAGATGAGGGATCTTACTTATTACTCTCTGTTTCTACTGCTTCTAACTCGTTGGCCACCATGTTTTTCAGGGCTGACTCTCGAGCTGATCCTGTGGGTGTGTTTCTTCTTTCTTGTTGGGTTCATTTCTTCGGGATGGTCATTTCTTGTTTTAATAACTTAACAAGACTTGTTTTTTTTTTCTTAATCCTAAAGATTTCGCGTGGATCGAGAGCGTCATCTCGAGAGCCGACGACAGCGTTCGAAAAACTTAAACTAATCTCCCACGAGGCGTGGAGATTAGTTTAAGTTTTTCGTTTTTCAAGGGGTCAAGTAAAAAGGTTATTACCCGTCAAGTTACCGTCGAGGTAACTTTCCACTGGGCCCCGTTATTCTGAATCTGACGAACCTTGATTCAAAATATTCTCACTACAGTACGTACATAATTCCTTAGCTGCCTAGGAATTATGTAACACTTAGAGACATCGTGAAAGTGAACATATTTTAGTTTTATTTAAGTTTCTTGTGGGTGGAGTCTCTGACTGCATTCGTGAATAATCTTAGATTGTATTCCCAGAAGACCTCCCAAGACTCAATACTTTAGAATAAATACGAAAAAATGGAGAAAAAGATGTGGAATGATGAGGAAAATAAGTTAAGCAAAAGTTTATTATTCTGTTAAAGTGGCGGTGGTTGTGGAGGATTTAAGATAACAAAATGGATATTGATATAATCTATATATTAATACCGTTGTAAAAAAAATATCTACGTTCATCCTCGGAAGGATGGTTGTTTGGATTTTATGGCATGTCAACCCTTGAGTTATTTCATGATGAAGACGTTTTTGATTTATTTATTCTTGTTAGGTATTCAATTTTTTAAACCCGTTTTTTATCCCATTTTTTTAAACTCATTTTTGTGCATTTTCATTTTATATTTCAGGAATATTTTTCGATCAATCTACCTGGAAAGCCCCTGATTACCTTAAACAAAAGACTTGACTATGAAACAAAGAGGCAATTGAGTATCGACATTATGGTACAAGTAAGTCATCTCATCAAGAATATTTTAATCTTATTTCCAACTCAGCTGTAACAGTAAGTTATGATGTTCTGCACCTACATTTATATTTGAGAAACGGATAAGTAATTCTACTATTCATCATCATCATCATCATCATGTCACGCCGACGACACGGATATCTGTTACGATTTTAAGGGCCATTCCTTGGTCTTAAAGCAGAAGCGCTTATCCAGTGGAATTGGAACCTTGATAAAGAGTCCCTCGATAATGAATCTTTTTGGTTACTCTGGTAAAGAGTTCTCAGTTCTTGGTAAAGAGTCCTTAGATAATGAAGTCCTTCCTGAGTATTAGTAAAGATCTGGCAATCCTATGTCCGTTGTAATTATGACCAATGAGGAAGGTTTAAGTATTGCTAGTGATTTGTTACAAGAATAACTCACGTGACCTTGGCTAGTCTATAAATCTAGATGAGGAATTAGAGCACACCTTATATCGAAAATATTCCAACAATATCCATGATAACCTCTTGCCAACCGGGACGGGATTGGTCATAATTTGTCACTCATTGTCCCTGGCAGGTCCTCCGCACAGAATGCAGTAACTGCGCAGAGCTAGTCTGTAGGTCCTTGCTGGACGACCTGCACTAGCATGTCTATGTGCGGGTTTCCAAAGGAGGGTGTCACTTATGAGTTCTCTAGCAGTGTCCAGCATGTCTTGTCTTACTCGGATGGTTTGTGTATAGCTGTTTCCTTGTGGGATGCTGTTTCCACGATTTGTTCAAGATCGCACACAGCATTCTTGTGCAGCTCCCATCTAACTTATTCTTCAGGCGTCTCATCAAGGTCATAGTGGTGCATCCATACAGTAGCATCGATACTACTACGGTCTACTGTTAAAACATTTCAATTCTCACTAGTTGACTAATGCATATTTTTAAAACACAGTAGTTAAATCAGGCCAAAGATCGCAAGCAAGATTTTATATGAACAGGAATGACAAGCTGGTATATATATTTACCAACACTTCCGCACGAGCAGGATGTGACACAAGGTCAATTTCTTAAGCGGAGTTTAACAGGTTTGAATTCAGAGTTTTTCTTCTCCTAGACCGGTTGCCTAACCAAGGTTAAAGAGCCCAGTCTGCTCTACTATTTACCCATAGCTGGAGGGAGAGTAGAATTCATATCTTTCACAAGGGTATTAGCGCTAAGTGAAATTATCACGTCCAGGATTTGAACTCAGGGCAACGAGTCCATTTCCTATGACTTTAACTATTTCACCATGTCAAGCTGGTATATGGTTTTAGGGGACTGAGTATTGTATTAACGTGTCATTGCATGTAATTCTCATACTTATTGTTTACCTTTCAGTACTGCCAGTATTTATCTGCACCTTTTTGCCCACTTCAAAAACATTTTTCTTTACCGGAGAATCTGTGTTTCTATTCCATGGACTGTCTTTTCAACACTTGCTTTTTAACTATTACATCACGATTTGACGTCCTAAAAGAAAGTCTAAATATAAAAGAAAATAATTAACTAATATAAACATTTTTATGATAAGGCTAGATATATTTATTGAAGGCGGGGGGGTGAAAGTTTGGAGGGACTTGTGTTTAAATAAAAATTTTGCTGAATTTTTACTTTTGAAAACAGCATTAAAAACGATCTATTTAATTCAATAAAATCTGAAATTGAAAAATAAAATCCGGTCGTAAGATTTAATCAAGTTAAGTATTATCGTTTGTGTTTCGACTGAATATTTCCAGAGATAAAACAAACAAAAAAGCAAAGCAAGACAAAGACGCGTTATATGCGTTGCTCTGCATATGAGTCAGGGGATTCAAGGGAGATAACTAAAAACATCCACGTTTCTTGTGCACAATAAAGCGTATAAAAAACGTTAGATGAATAAAGAAAGAGTGTTTTTTTGTTTGTTTTTTCATTTTAGAAATATATTTAATCAACAGAAAATTGTGATAAATGGATTATAAAAATAAAATTGTGATAAATGGATTATAAAAATAAAATTTAAAGAGATGAATGACTATTGATAAATGAAAAGATGGGAGAGAATGAAATCTGGGTGGAGGTGGTGAAAATATTTAAAAGATAGAATAAATAATAAATTGAAAAAATAGGCAAAAATAGATCAATAATAATAATAATATAATAATAATAATAATAATAATAATAATAACTGCATGAAACGTGGGGTGATGTAGTTGCTGACCTTTGAAACGATTGGAAATCAGAGGAATTATCGATACCATACAGACAACAGTATTGTTAAAATAAGCTAGAATAGTCAGATGAGTCCTGTAGACTTGAGATGACTGGCGGTCACTCAGAATCCGGTGAGAGACCACCACCTAACGCTGATATATATGCTCTATCACCTATAATGATCACTTTATTTATAAATATACTTTATTTATAAATATAGAAAACTATATATATATATATATATATATATATATATATATATATATAGACAGAGAGACAGAGAAACAGACACAGAGAGAGAGAGAGAGAGAAGAGAGAGAGAGAGAGAGAGAGAGAGATAAGTTAGGATAGCGAAGACATTAAGTCAATGGCACTTTTTAACTGTCAGTTTCTCGCCTATCCGATTTTCAAACCAAGTAAATTATGTACGTTCGTACATTTTATTATATACTTTTGTGCGTATGGGAAGAGTGGTTTACTTTGGGCTATGATTAATAATCATATATATATATATATATATATATACAATGTCACCTACAATCTATATTTACAAGGTGTGCCATTAAAATATCGAGATTGAAGCTGTATTTACCACGATAAAAATGAGCAATGAATGGAACGTTAATATTTTAAGACTACAAGGTGTGTCAAAAAGTACAAAAAATCTTTTTGACATAACGTGTATATATATATATAATAAGTTATCCACATACACATGTTTCGAAGTTTACTTATTATCAGTGTGGCTTTACTTTTAACAGCTACCTCTAGCCAGGATCGAAACCTGACTGAATTCACGTCTGTCAAGTCTCTTACCCATGCAGCTATCAGCAGCTGTCGGTTTTCGAGTGAACAATTAATTGATACATCCCTATGCGGAATGTTTTTATTAACACCAGAGGACTCTAGACTTTGTAAGCAAGTCGAGTTTCAGTTTATACGCCAAGCGGTGACATTTCAATTAATGTCCCTCCTACAGTGCACAACCAAGTGGGGGCGTATACATATATATATATAAATATATATATTTAGAGAGAGAGGGGGGAGAAAGACAGAGAGAGAGAGGAGAGAGGGAGAAAGAGATAGAGAGTGGTGCGATGGGAAAATTGTCAGCATTTTAAATTTTATATATATATATATATATATATATATATATATATATATGTATGTATGTATACATATATAAAATAAAAATGACATTTCTAAAAACATAATCCATTTTGCGGACCTTCATTTTTATAAAATATTTAATTTTTTCCCATAATAACACTTTTTATATAAATATATATATATTTGGAGAGGGGGTGGGAGAAATAGAGAGAGAGGTGCGATGGGAAAATTGTCACTATTTTAAATTATATATATATATATATATATATATATATATATATATATGGAGAGAGAGAGATGGAGACAGAGAGGAGAGAGTGCAATGGGAAAATTGTCACCATTTTAAATTATATATATATATATATATATATATATATATATATATATATATTTGGAGAGGGAGAAAGAGAGAGAGAGAGGTGCGATGGGAAAATTGTCACCATTTGAAATTATATATATATATATATATAATATATATATATATATATATATATATATATATGGAAATACTAAAAGATAATTTCAAGATTAAATTGATATGTCTTTCCAGAGGTTTGGCGTCACAAGATGAACAAATTTCATTTCCAAAACAAATCTGAATTAAAGAATAAGAAAAAAAGTAATTTATATTACGCGTCTAAATGCTTCATTTTAATGCAACTTCATTGCTATGGAAACCAGATAGAACCAATTACATTCATTTTATTTTCATACGTCATTCAGTATTCCATATTCTATGAGTATTCATTTGGTGTGCATCGCTGTCGCAACAAACATTGTTCAATTTATATTGGATCGGTGTTTCTTAAATCAAATTCGTAACATTAAGCATGTTGTTTATTCATTGTTCTCTCGGTTGGACATTTGTTCTTATCTTATCAAAGTGTCCTTTCTTAGTGTATTGCTTACAAACTGTTTCATAAATTACTTCGGATGTTATATTAAATATTTGTCTTATATATACCCAACCCTTCCATATGAGCAGGATGCGACAGGTCAATTTTTATGTGCGTTTTAACAGGTTTGAATTCAGTGTTTTCCATACTAAGATCAAAGACCCCATTCTCTCCTACTATTTTGTGTATAGTTACAGGGAGAATAATTGGATTCATATATTTCCAAAGGTTAGCATGTACCATAATATTGTAATAGTTAGCTTGCTATATCACGCCGATACGATTTTCAGACCAAGTCGCGAAACTGACATTTCCCAAGATCCGCTGACTTTATGTCTCCGCTACTCTAACTCTGCTGATGAGGTCTAATAGGCTGAAATGTACATACAGAGATTGACTTTTTCTCGATTTGTTTACGCCTTACATTTAAACCGATATGCACGCCTAATTCATTTAATTATAACTAATTAAATTTTAAATTAGGTATGACTTCAATTAAGCACATAATCTCCCAAAAATTGTAGGGTATCACCATCTCAAACAGATTGTTTGTCCACTTCATATATATATATATATATATATATATATATGTGTGTGTGTGTGTGTGTGTGTGTGTGTGTGTGTGTGAATCAGTTTCATCTTCTCTGATAGAGTCCGCCTAGTGAGGGGAGTATAATGTTGAAAGACCCGAAACTGTCCTATGAACCAAGGATTGACATCATTGACGACCCGCTCCAAAATGTAGTAAGGAGTGTATATTTAAAGATTTCATTTTTTAGTTTTTTCCCTTCAATCTCCTATTTTATACAAGTACAGAGCAAGTCTCGGCGTGGCTATTACATATCCCTTGCCCAATATATACAAATTTATGAATTTTATTCGTAAAATACACAGTGAGAATCTGGAAAAGAGGCGGCCTAATAAGATGTCCGGTCTACCGATGGAACTTATATAATGCTGCAAAACCCGAAATCTGTAAGGATACTGGTGTAACATTACTAAGGACCTCCTTTAGTGCATTTCGGCGATGTTTAACAAGATTATATATATATATATATATATATATATATATATATATATATATAAAGGTATGTCAAAAAGTACAAAAAATCTCGATACTTTTTGACACATTTTGTATTCTTAAAATAATAACCTTCCATTCATTCTCGATAAATACACCTTTAAACTTGGTACTTTTTTACACACCTTGTATTAATGAATGGACCGTTATTTTTTGTTTCAGAATACAAAGTTTGTCAAAAAGCACTAAAAATCGTGATACTTTTTTGACACACCTTGTATATATATATATATATTAGTGTGTGTATATGTATATGTATGTACATGTGTACGTGTGCCTGTGTGTTTATTGAACAGAAAATGACAACGGATGTCCCCTACTTTTACTTCAATACGCAAACCGATTGAGCATTTTGCATTGAAAAATAACTAAAATCGATAGAAAAGATACAACAATGAAAATCAAGAAATTAATAATACAAAATAAAACAATAATTTCAATAGTTTTACATTTAAAATAAGAAATGATCAAAATAAACAACTGCTTTAGAAAAAGGAATTTAACTGGATAAATATAGACGAATGTAATGTATAACGTCCTTAGGCAAAAAAAAAACCCCACTTTGCACAACAACAAAAAAGTTTCCATAAATAGATAAATAAAAGTTGTGATTTATCTTTTTAAATAAAGTTTTTAAATTAATAAATATTACTTTTTAAATCAAAATCGAAAATAAACTTTGAAAAAAAATTGAATACATAATAAATTCATATCGATTCACTATCTATCTAATAATTTTTTTAAAAATAAAAATTTTCATCTCTTTTATTTTTTTTTTTTCTCCCAAACATTTTTGTCATTGTTCAACGTCGTTTCCTACGTTCTGCACAGGTTTTTTTTTTTTTTTTTTTTTTTCATTTATTTTATTTATTTATTTATTTATCTTTTTTGTCATTCCTTTTTATAGTTTTCATTCAATTAAAATGCCTGAAGTTCGTTCTTTATTATTATTGTTATTCTATGTTTTAGAATATAACTTATTTTTGTTTATTTCTTTTTATTTAAAAAAAAGGAACTCCCTTTTCAAGTCGACCGGGACTGGAATTTAAACTACTATGACATTTAATATCAAAACACATTTTATTTTAATAATATAAACATTAAAAAATATTCTTTACTGTGAAGATACCAGAATAAAATGAACGAACGAAGAAATTGATGTTTTATTCAAAGGAACGGGGATTAGAGAAACGAAAATGAATATTTCATTTTCCAACATGGCATTATTATTATTATTATTATTATTATTATTATAATAATAATAATAATAATATAATAATAATAATAATAATAATTGGAATTCCGAGAAAGAACTAAATGCGTTTTAACGTCATCATTAGCAAAATAATAAGGAGAGGAGTGCAATATTGATGGGACTTGCTTTCACTTGAATACTAGTAAACCTTTAAAATACTGTCAATGGATAAATTCAATAATAATAATAAGAAGAAGAAGAAGAAGAAGAACTTGTCAACTGGTAGATTTTGCAGTTTCAGCAGATCACAGGTGAAGGAAAACGAAAAGATAGACAAATACCTGGACCTTGCCAGAGAATTGAAAAAACTGTGGAATATGAGGATCAAAGTGATACCAATTATAGTTGGTGCACTTGGAACGGTCCCAAAAAACTTGGAAAAAAGATTTGTGGAACTAGAAATCACTACTGCAATTGGCTAGAATACCCAGAAGAGTCCTAAAGACCCGAGAATACTTGTTGTCACTCAGACTCCAGTGAAAGACCATCATCTAAAGCTGCTGTGAAAACCTCACAAGGAGTGAAGTGATATTTAAAATGAACTGATGGAAATTGAGGAAGGGTCTGTAGCAAGTATTCATATAATTACACTCAGGTCAACATTCAAGAAAGTAGCAAACTGGAAAATACCAGGCCATGAAGACATACATGGATTCTGGTTAAAAAATATTTACGTCTATCCACAAAAGAATGGCCCAATAACTGAATAGATGCCTACAGGAAACAGAAGTACCTGAATGGATGACAAAAGGAATAACTACCCTAATTCCAGAAAGAACCACGAAAAGAAAATATCCTTAGCAATTATAGACCAATAACTTGTCTACCCATGGTGTGGAAAATATTGACTGCAGTAATAAAAGATGAAATATGCTTTTCACTTAATTAACTTTTTCCAGAAGAACAGAAAGTATGCCGCAGAGAAAAAAGTAACTTACTTCATATAGATCAACACATCCTTAAAGAAGTTAAAAATAGGCGGGAAAATATTGCAATGGCATGGATCGACTATAGAAAGACCTATGGCATGGTCCCGCATACCTGGATTTTATAATGTTTAAAAATGTACAAAATATCCAACAACATCATAAATTTCATCAAAAAAGCCATGAGTCCAATTAAAAGCTGGAGGGCAATCTCTGGCAGAAGTAAAGATCCAAAGAGGTATTTTCCAAGGAGACTCGTCATTACCACTACTATTTATTATACCAATGATGCCACTCAATCATATACTTAAAAATGTACAGGGGGTACAATAACAAGAAAAAATACACCACCTTAAGTACATGGATGAAAAATTGCAAAAAATGAAAAAGAATTAGAAACCCTAGTACAAACCATTAGAATATATAGCCAAGATATAGGGATGAAATTCGGAATCGAAAAGTGTGCTATGCTAGTAATAAAACGGGGTGAAAGAAAATTAATGGACGGAATACAACTGCCAAATCAGGACACTATAAAATCACTTGATGAAAACGAAAGTTACAAATACTTAGGAATTTTAAAAGCAGACAATATCAAGCAAACAGAAATGAAAGGAAAAGTTTAACAAAGAATAGCTCGGGGGAACAAGAAAGCTCCTAGAAACCAAGCTCAACAGCAGAAATCTTATCAAAGGAATAAATACCTGGGCCGTCCCCATTATAAGATACTCTGGGCCATTCTTAAAATAGACAAAAGAAGAACTCAGACAGATTGACTAAAGTACTAGAAAATTAATGACAATGCACAAGGTTCTGCACCCTAGAGACTATAGAGATAGACGGTATGTATCAAGAAAGGAAGGTGGAAGAGGTCTTGCCAACATAGAGGGCTACGTAGAGGCCACAATCCAACAACTCGAAGACTACACAAAAAAGAGCAAATACAGGTTACTTATGGCAGCCAACAATGGCAGATATAATATATAGACAAACAGAAAAACAACGAAAACTAGAAAACACAAATAAGAATAAAAACAATTATATGGGCACTTCAAACGACAAATTGGAGAGGTTGCATATGAAAAGATTTGTACATGGTTAAGAAGAGGAAACCTCAAAATAGAAAGTGAATCACTAATAATTACTGCACAAAATAATGAATATAATGTTATTAACCGTTAATTTTTATATGTGCATTTGTTTACGAAAGCTGATGATGTGATCATTGCATGTGAAAAAATTGGAAAATGAAGATCATAGGCTGACGCATGCAGAAAGTAAATAGGCCGAGACAAATGCTAACAAAGATATGACGTATCATATGCAATGATCACGTCATTAGCTTTCGTAAACAAACGTACATATGAAAAATTAACGGTTAATAACATTATATTCCCACATTCACTATACACTTAACATTTTTATTTTTCACCCTCACAAACATTTCTGTAACAGTGTCCTGATGATGGTTTAATACCGAAATACTTAAGTATTGACACATAAAATTGTTTCCTCTGATCGTAACATCCTGTGTTTGTTATATTTTTGGAAAATACTTTCTTCACACACATATATATATGTGTGTGTGTGTGTGTGTGTGTGTGTGTGTGTGTGTGTGTGTGTGTTCTTGCCCAGATTTAACCAAATAATAACCGATGAATTCTTTTTTTTTCATTTCAGGATCAACCAGATGGTGTTGGCCAACCCAAATTAAATGACACAGCAACTGTGAATTTTACAATTACAGACGCCGATGATCAAAATCCGGTATTTACGAGAAACAAATATATTGCTATTGTCAGCCACAACGAAAAACTGGTAAGTTCTTTCACATATAAATCATAAACTATCACATTTATTGTATTCATTAATAAATACGTATATATATATAATATATATATATATATATATATATATATATATATATATATATATATATATATATACCTTTATTATACAACGAGGCCATCAGACAGATGTGCTTATATTAGAAAAGATATCTTTTAAATATAAATATAGACAGATAGATAAATAGATGATGGTTCTCACTTGTTAACTCTTCTTCTGACTAATTCTAACTCGGTTTTGTAAAAATGAGTTTTTGGCAACAGACAACAGTGCTAATGTCATCAGACAGTGTAAACAGATGTGTTTATATTAGGAAAGATTTCTTTTAAATACAAATATAATATCAGATGCTGTTTTCATAGGGTTAAGTCGAGGAGCGTGTCAGTGACGAGGTGACGAGTTATCTATTTACATAGGCTGGTGGATCAGTGAAATTGCAACACGGAGACGGACTGTTATATACCTCTTAACATCGGGTATATAAACGGCGAGAGGGAGACAGAGTAGGAAATGATGAAGATGATGATAGATTTTATCTTACTTGTTTTCTCTGCTTACTTCCATTTCTTTATAGGGCTGATTATGTGGGTTGGTTTCTTCTTTCTTGTTCGGGCTGGGTGTCGTGCATTTCTTGTTTGTTAATTAATAATGTAAGACTTTGTTTTACCATTTAACTTTTATTAAAACAACCCCAGACCAAAACTGCACAGATTGAGAAGCGACATCTCAAAAGAACGTCTTCTCTCTGGTCGTAACAGAGCTAGAATTTAAAAACCGTCTCACGTGGTGCGCTTTTTCGTGAGGGGGTGTCAGCGGATTTCCCCACATGTCAATCATGCCAACGGTAATTTTCCACTTAACTCCTTCCGATTTGCATTTTCTAGCGACGTTTGATTCAAAAATCTCTAGCTACAGTACTTATATAATTCATAGGCTATCTATGAACTTTGTAAAAGGGCGATCAGAAGCCTGAAAATAAATTTACTGTATTCTTTTCAAAAATGTTTTTAAAATTGTTCCAATGATTGTCAAATGAAGCTCACAAATGAGCGAAGCGTTATATCAAAATAATTGCTATATCACAATATATATATATATATATATATATATATATATATATATATATATATATATATGAGAAGAAAATATTTTTAAAATATAACAAACACAGGATCAGGAAACAATTTTTTTGTGTCAATACTTAAGCATTTCGGTATATTGTACCATCTTCAGGACACTGTTAAGTAATGTTTATGTGAGGGACAAAATGAAGATGTTAAGTGTATAGTGAATGTGTGAATATGATGTTAATAACCGTTAATTTTTATATGCGCGTTTGTTTATGTGCAAAAATGGAAGGTGAAGATCATATGATGACGCGCATATAAAAATTAAGGGTTAATAACATCATATTCGCACATTCACTATACACTTAAAATCTTTCATTTTGTCCCTCACATAAACATTACTTAACAGTGTCCTAAAGATGGTACAATATACCCAAATGCTTAAGTATTTACAAAAAAAATTGTTTCCTGATCATAACATCCTGTGTTTGTTATATTTTTAAAATATTTTCTTCTCATATTGTCGGATTAATTTTCTCGCCGTATTTCCATATATATATATATATATATATATATATATATATATATATATATATATATATATAGTTGCTCCGATTCAAGTATAACCGTTTAGAACACAACTTACGATTGCGATAAATAGTTGGCTATCAGCAAGTATAAATGAATCTTCGATGTTTTCTTCTTCAAATAAAACCAAGACAATTGTTGTCAATCTTCCTGTGATCTCATCTCTCTTACTAGCTGTGCCTTAGGCGCCAGGCACCCTACGATTGCAAATAGCGAAGATAAACATCTGTTAATGTAAAATGACCTTCGACGTTTCTTGACCAATCCACTGTAATTTGCTCTGCTCCAGGTGCCCGACGCCCTCCCGGTGCAAATAACGAGATCAGTATCTACTTATCTAATTCACTGATTTTCAATCTTATCCCCTAACATTGTTATTCTAACTCAACATGCTGACGTGTCCGATGTTTCCTCGGGCCAATCAGCGAGATGAATATCTGTTTATGTTAAACAGATATATTTACCTTTCCTATAATGTTATCACTCGAACTTGCCATGATTTACTTGTCCAATACCCCTCAAGTTAAGAATTGGTTGGTTGGTTGGTTGGTTGGTTGGTTTTAGGACATGTCAACCAATTATTTAATACCAAAGTCGGATTTTTTTTTTTTTTATTTTTCAATCGATTATGATAGAATCTACTTCTACGTTCATTCTGTATATTCATAGAATGTCTTGTTTAAGATCAATCGGCTGGTCACGTCAAGCCCTAGCACCTATATGATTTTCCCAACCCTATTGCCCTTATGGCAAGCCCCAACCCCTTTTTATCATATGGGTGCTAGAAGGCGGTGGCTGCGGGTCTGCATGTCCTGGGAATGACGTTAAACTCTATCTGATGGTGAGGTTCCAGTTTTAGAGGTTTGGGGAATGTGGAGCACCCCTTCATCACTATTTTTCCCTGGTCCACTCTGACCCGGAGTGGTAGTACCTGTTAGGGTCCCATCTATGGGTTAAATAGAACAAATGTATTTATAAAAAAATTGTATTATCCATTAAGAATTGATTTATTTCAAAACTTTATCGGCATTAAATGACCCACTGAGGTTGATATGCCGTAAAACAAAACAAACAAACAAATTAAAATATAATTGTTTTTGTTTGTTTTGTTTGTTTGTTTTTTGGGTGGGGGGTTGCGTCATTTACGATGACACACATATCATTTAAAAGCGGCTACCCATCGTTGCCCAGGTAGAGGACGATAAAAAAAACTGTATTGATTTGTTTACTTTTAAGATTTACAAATGCTGGACATTTATAGTAAATTTCAATGCTATTTCTATGTATATTTTGATTTTTAAATAACTTCGAAAATAAATCAAATTTTCATAATTTTTTGCGCAAAAAGCAACAATCGGTGATATCTAATGTATATATATATATTTACTTTGTCGTTAATTATTTTATTTTCGTAGTTTCATCTGGACATACATACACACCAACTACCCTTTATATATGTATAGATTTTCACGAAAAAAAAACTAAATGTTTTCTTTCGTGAAAATAATATATATGCGTCGTCGTAAATGACGCCAAAAAATATCAGATCTTTTCGGTCAGAGCAAGATCATTCATTCGTTTAAATGATCCATATGTTTTGAACGAGTCATTTGTGAACGACACATCCCCAGTGGCTATCAAACCTAACTAACTCAACAGTACGCTACACGATCTCCCTACTCATCAGATTTAGCGCCTTCAGACTATTATCTCTTTGGTCCTATGAAAGAGGGTTTGAGAGGCAAACATTATTCCAGTGACGAGGAAGTAAAATCTGTAGTGAAGAAGTGGCTCAAAGAACAGTCAACAGATTTTTATGGGGCAGGGATACATGCTCTCATTCAAAGGTGGAATATTGCTATTGAGAGAAACGGTGACTACGTGGAGAAATCGGGATGGGATCCACAGAGTACCAGCTGCATTTTGATGTATGATACATGTTCCACTGTTGGTAATTGTGCCTGTCCAAAACAAAATGGCATTACTTTTTTACTCAACCTCGTATTATAGGGTTTTTACAAGCATATTTTAATCTAACTTAATATTCCTGTTCTAAAATCTTTAATCTATTTAATCTAATAATCTTTTGACTTATAATAATAATTTAAAATAATAAATTAAACTTATAATAAATTATATATTATATATATATATATATATATATATATATATATATATAATATATATATATATATATGTTATTTTTTATACATTATAATATTATTATATTATATACTATATATTATATATAATATATATTATTATATACTTATAGACAGCTATATATATATATATATATATTAATATATATATTATTAATTATATATTATAATTAAACTTATACAAAATTATTTATTTTTTCTTTAATCTAGCAATAAATCCACCTCGTGTTTTACGACGCATTAGAGTATTGCAAATGACTCGTTGGAAATCACTGCTGTAAGGAGTCCGTTCCCGCCTTTTTGCATCTAATTATTCACTAATCTATTTTCGTGAAAGACACACGCAAGCTTTTACGAAGAGGATGTGACTAGAATTTGACTTGGAAATTCACTTCAATAGACTGCATTAAAAATTGGATTCTGGTTGTTACTCAATTCAGGGAAACACACCTTTCTTCTCTTTTCAAGACGCGTTGTTTCCCGCGTAAATTATACGAAAATAGAAGCCTTGTGGCGCGTATCGATTCAATTGGGAAATGTGCCGTTTTTTCAAAAAGAAAGAGAAAGTACAATTTTTCAAAGAAAGAAAGAAAGAAAGAAAGAACATGCAAAATAGAAATTCAAAAAGAAAGAGAAATAACAATCTTTAAAAGAAAGAAAGAAAGAAAGAAATGGCAATGCACTGGGTTGGCCAAAAAGTGTGTTTCAATTTATCAAGTAATGATAAAAGACAAATGTAGGAGACGCTCGGTTATCATCGTATGAAGTGGACTACTTGAGTTCAAATCCTGAACGAGGCTGTTTGCACACAGCGCTAATACATTTAGGAAAGCTAGGGCGTCATGTGGTGTAATTGTTAGCAAGCTAGCCTCGCAGATCCATTACTATTGAATAGCGATTTCGATCCTCGCTGGATGCCCCATACTTGCGATCTTGTGTCACATCCTACCCATGGCGAATGGGTTGGGTAAATTCCTACCTTTCAATCATTCTCACGCCAGCTATGGATAAATAGTAGCGAGTAGCGTAAACTGGACTTTTTAACTTTGGAATGGCAACCAGTCAAGGAGAAGGAAAAATCTTAATTCAAACCAGTTCAAATTCTGAAGGAGGCTGTTTGGGTTTTATAGAGCGCTAAATCATTTGGGGAAGGTAGGGCATTCCATCGTTGTGTAATGGTTAACAAGCTATCCTAGTAGATCCATTACTACTGAATAGCGAGCTCTATCCTCGCAGGATGCCTCATACCTGCGATTTTGTGTCACATCCTAACCGCGGCGAACGGGTTGGCTAAATACCTACTTTGAAAAAAGTATGAATCCAACTGTTCTCTCTCTATGAATAGTAGGGTAGATTGGGCTTTGAAATGGCACCGGTCTAGGAGAAAGAAAACACTGAACTTAAACCAGTTGTAGACCTGATGAGGAATGGGCTCCGCCAGTATCTTCCAGCCCAAATACGCTAGCAGTAGAGCTCCGACCAAAAATCAGTTTACAGGGTCATCGAGGGAGAAAAAATGGCAGATGCGTTTACTTTTTCTTTCTTTTTTCCTTTTATTTTTTTTTTTTTGTATTTTATTTATTTAATTATATTTTTTCGAATTTACCATTTCGCTTCACTATTAACTGTCATTTCTTAAGCAAGTCTAGCCTCCAAGAAACACTTATTCCTCTCTGTAAAAAAAAACTGTTCTAAGTGCCTTTTTGAAGCCTTCCAGAGAAATTTATTATGTATGTATGTATGTATTTAACGTATAGACTCCCCTCCCAGAAAGCGTGATTCTCGAGCGTTAGGTACAAAAATAGTCCCGTCGGCATTCCTCTTCCTAGGGTAACTTTAAATGTTTGAGAATAAACCCAAACCTTACCCTTTTCACACAATGAGCTCAAATGCTATCTACGTTGAAGACTACCCTTGAACAAGGCTTTGGAATATCTGCACCTCAGGCAATAGCACGAAAATTCAGACTAAACCACGAGTTTCTAAAAATGGGTCCTTTATCACATTGGTGTTTTACTAAATCAAATAATAATAAATACTCATTTAAATCTCTCTCTCTCTCTCTCTCTCTCTCTCTCTCTCTCTCTCTCTCTCTCTCTCTCTCTCTCTCTCTCTCTAAATATACCTTTGAAAAAGGTATGAATCCAACTGTCTCCCTCTATCTTAGATGAATAGTAGGGTAGATTGGGCTGTTTAACTTTGACATGTCTAGGAGCAAGAAAACTCTGAACTTAAACCAGTTGTAGACCTGATGAGGATGAACTCCGCCAGTATATTCCAGCCCAAATACGCTAGCAGTAGCAGCTCTGACCAAAAATCAGTTTACAGGGTCACCGAGGGAGAAAAATGGCAGATGTGTTTACTTTTTCTTTCTTTTTTCCTTTGTTTTCGTATTTTATTTATTTAATTATATTTTTCCGTATTTTACCATTTCGCTTAACCCCTCCGCACGAGTAGCATGTGACACTAGACCGGTTGCCACACCATAGTTAAAGAGCACAAATTTCTCTATTATGCATCCATAGCTAGAGGAAGAATAGTTGGATGTATACCTTTAGCAAGGGTATTAGTACGATGTGAAATGCATCCAGCCTTGTCAAGGATTTGAACTAGTGTCACCATGTCTATCCCCGATGATGATAACCATTACAGGACGAGCGCCTCCAAATATATATAGAGAGATAGATAGATTTTTGCGTGTGTACTAATATATATATATATATATATATATATATGTGTGTGTGTGTGTGTGTGTGTGTGTATATATATATATATATATATATATATATATATATATATATATATATATACTCCATTTATCGACTAAATTAGATTTAACGTTTTTAAAATGTTATCAAGAGCGTCAAGATGTCTAGAAAGTTGGGAAATATTCTTTTTTTTTTCTTTAATGAAACAAACAAACTGGTAGCAAACCAACAGAAAATGAACAAACCAACAGAAAATGAAAATAAATCTTAAACGTCACATTTGTAAATTCACAAAGTTAAAGAGACAAGAAAAGAAAAGAAAATACCAAGTACTGAACACATAGCATCGGTTGTTCTTTCCTTGTTTTTGTTTTTTTGTTTTTTTTTCTTTTCTTTTTAAATTTTAAATAAAACAATTGACATAAAATTCGAGAAATCTGGAGGGAAATGAGAAGCAGTCGTTCTTTCTTAGCTTACCAAAACCGAGACCTGTTCTTCCTGTCACCTGTGGATCGCATATGTCTTTACCAGCGACTGGTGTACTGATCTAATTAGGTTGCATTAGAGAACAAGTGAGACACCAATTTTTTTTTAACTTATTGTTATTTATCTTAGCACATACATACCTTCAAGTGAACAACACCTACCAATCTAAATACATGTACGTGTGTAGTTGCCCTTGATAGTTGAGATAGATGTAGTTTCCGTTCTTACATATGTATGGATCGATGCTTGTACTTAGTGTAATTTTGGTACTCGAACACTATCTATCTATCTATCTATCTATCTCTATCTCTATCTTTCTCTCTCTCTCTCTCTCTATATATATATATATATATATATATATATATATATATATATATATATATATATATATATAGTTAATAGAAAGGAAATGAATCCGACGGTATGAGTATAGATAAAAGGATATGAAAACAACACAATATGCTGTTAAAGTGAAAATATATGTATATATATATATATATATAATTAAAGTGAATATGATATAAAATATTTTCACTTTAACAGCATATTGTGTTGTTTTCATATCCTTTTATCTATACTCATATATATATATATATATATATATATATATATATATATATATATATATATGATGAGCCTGGTTTTGGTGTGTATATATTGTATTAGTATATATAAATGTCTATAATATATATTATTTGGGATTTAGTGTGAAGCATGGGGTTTGAAATATATAAGAAACTCAGTGTGTGGGTATGTTAAGTTTCGTTTTATTTCATTGTAATATTTCGGAGACTTGACTCTCCTTCCTGGACGAAGCTGGTTGTGAATTCTTTGAAAAAGGCATAAGACCATCTGGCCCCCCAGCCTTGGGTAAACAGTGGAGCAAACTATGTTATTTAGCCTTGGTAAGGCAAACAGCCAAGTAAAAGGGAAAATTATAAATTCAAACCAGCTGTACTCCGCTTAAATATTGACCTTGTGTCAAATTCAACTCGTGGCACCAAGGTTCGACTTCTAAACCGGTGACCGAAGTCAAATTAATCGTATGGTCCCGGGGTGCCGTCACCGTCATTTAAAGGGAGTGGGGCCGAGATTATTGCCGACAGGGCCACACACTTCTTGCACTGGCCACCGCATGATCTCCGGTTTGTGCGTGGCTCTCCACGTTTTAAAAAAACTTGCGGGAGGTCAAGAAAATAACTACTCGCCAAAGGTCATTCCCGATACATCAAACTTTTGTTTCTTGTTCTGATTTCCATATGCACCCCGAAGGACACACCCGATACAATCATCAAAACATCTCTTTTAACTCTTTGACTACTTTAAGCCGCTTACAGCGACACCCCCACCACTGTACAAAAATAACTGATGGTTAGTTTCATTCTAATTGAGCAGAATGACCCACATTACAATAATGATGGGACTTTATTTGAATAGAATGAGTGGTGATGTGTATAGATAGTGAACTTTGAAATATCCCATCATACAGGTAAAGATACCAAGAAAATTTTAAGAAATTTAGTAGGGAAAGAGAGTCGAAAACGGTTAACCACAAAAGGGTCAAAACCATGTTACATTTATTCCGCAGATTTAAACCATTAGCTTTCGTTCAGTCTAATTTCAGGAAAATTAACAAGTTTCTAAAAATGGGTCCTTTGGTGTTTTACTAAATCTTGTTTTTGGTCTCGGTGTTAATTTATTTTATTTATTTCATTTTTGACTTTCTAAATGGGAGAGGGAAACAGGGTGTTATAGACAAACAGCTTTTTGTCAACTTTGGACTTTTCTTTCTTAATTTCATTGTGTCTCTCGTCCAAACTTATTATTGGCCGAAAACAAACACAGGCAAACTGTCTATGAATACAAATGAAACAATCGCATGCAATATTGCTCTGAGACATAAACGCAGGAAATAATTCTGCGACTCTTTCTCTCTTTCTCTCGGCGGCCATTTTCTATTGGCTATGTCAGCGTTAAACTGCTGTCCGCTTGTACGTCTACGTCTTTAAAATCAAGTTTATTATTTGCACAGGCATCGCTAAAACAACACCCGGGAATTGAAAGCATTAAATTTTCTCACAATCATCACCTCGTTCAACTACAAATACATGAAACAGTTGAATCATATTTATTGTTATATGATTGTCTCGGCCGGGCTACGGCGGGAGAATGTCTAGGGTTTTTTTTTTTTGTTTTGTTTTGTTTTGATTTGGTTTTTGAATGTTTTTTTTGGTTGTTTTTTGGTTGTTTTTTTTTGGGGGGGGGCAACGACAGAAGTGAAAAGGTTCCCTCTGGCGTGACTGGCATTTAGATCAGCGCTCAAAATCTGTTTTTTTCATCTACCCAAAACTGCTTCTTCTACAGGTAAACTCAAATAAAGGTGTGCTAAAAGTCGTTTCCACACACGGGCGAGCATACGCACATACATTCACACACACACACACACATATATATATATATATATATTATATATATATATAAGGTGTGTGTCGAGATTTTTTGTACTTTTTGACACAACTTGTATTCTGAAAAAAAATAACGTTCCACTTAGTCTTCATTTCTACCTTGGTAAATACAGCTTAAAACTTGGTTCTTTTTGACATACCTTATTTTCATAATAAAAAATGAATGTAACGTTATTTTTTAGAATATAAGGCGTGTACAAAAAATGTCGATACTTTTTGACACAGCATATATATATATATATATATATATATATATAATATATAATTTAGCGAAATTAAACTTGAATTTCACGCACACGAACTTCCTCAGCGTAGGAAATGGAATTTACAACCCACGTTCAAATTCTGAATGAGGCCGTTTGCGTTTCAATTAACCTTGGGAAAATCATAAATCCATCTTCTCCCGTAAATAGAAAAGGTGACTAGATTCTTTAGCCTTGATTAGGCAACCAGTCTAGAAGAAAGAAAACTCTGAATTAAAACCAGCTGTACTTCTCTTTTTTAAAAATTGAACTTTATTACATCACATCCTTATTAGGTAAAAATATACACACACAATCATTATTCACACACATACACATATACATACAAATATACAATTAGAATCTACCACTAAAACGGTCGAAATTAGTAAAATATGGTGATCTGTGAATGCTAATACAGAACAATATTACGATATTTCAGTTATGAAGTAGAAAAATTAAAATAAGGTCACTCACGACTCTGAATTTCATGCAAGCGATCTTCAGATGAGCTTATATCCCCATGTTTAATGGAAGTGTGTGGTGTAATGATTAGAGTCGTAGGAAATGGACTCGTATACCCGAGTTCAAATCCTGGACGAAGCTGCCTTTCACATGTCGCTAGTGCCCTCGGGAAAGGTATGAATCGAATTACTCCTCCTCCAAATATGGGTAAATAGTAGGGCAGACTGGGCTTTTTAACCTTGGTTAGGCAACCAATCTAGGAGAAGGAAAACTCTGAATTCAAACCTGTAAAACCCCGCCATAAGAAATTGTCCTTGTGTCACATCCTGCTGTGTGTGGGACTGTGATGATATACCGGTTGGTGCGACTGGTTCGATGGAGGGAGATTTCTTTACGAACCCAATTTGTTAGTCAGCTTCATCCTGGCTCACCAGGGTCGGCAAATTTTTTTCGACGTCATAAAACTCGAGTAGTTTTTAACAGTGAATTCCATTTTCCCCCTAAATATTGGGATATTCCATAATATTTTATTCTGCATATCTTGGAAAAAATTATATCATTAATTTGAAAAATTTAATCTATTTTGTGTAAGATATATTTTACGAGGCCAGAATGTTCAGCTATTAAATAAAGAGGTGTTGTGTCTTAGGGCCGATTTAGCTCACTCGGCAGAGTGTCCGACTAGAAACCACAAGGTTCCTGGTTCGATACCGGCCTCGCCAACTCAGCGTATGAGTAGCACAGGCATCTTGCGGTAAAGTGCGGAGCTGATGGTAGGTGTGGTGCTTCACCTCAGACGCCAAAACAATCTCCTTAGTCTAACGCTGTGAAAAGGGGTTGATTCCCTCGCTGTCTGGCTGATGCCGACTTTAGGCCACCCCGACGACTTTTCATTTTGGAATTCTGCGTATTCATATTTTTAGTTACAGAAATACAAAATAGAGTATACCCAAATGTATCGTTTGTTCATGCATGCGTGAATGTTTATTCGTTTTTTAAGGCAATAGTTTCGTCTACTGTGAGATATCATCTTTCTTCCTGGCCGCGATCTTTTTATTTATTTATTCATTGGCTTTGTTTATTTGAAAGGGGGGGCTTGTTTCTAATCCTGTCTTATTTAGATCATCACACTTCTTGGCTCTTCTGCGCCTTTGTTCCTCATTTTGTTTAGGACCCATGCGTATTGACACTGGCTGATAAATAACAAAACATAGATACATGATGTACTTCCTCGAGAGAAACACGCGAACTGCAGTAAAATTACAGACTTTCTTAGGAGGATAAAGTTTATTTTGCGGTTGAAAACGAACTTGAGATATTGATCATTGAGTTGAGCAGAGTTTTCGGCCGGGTAGTGTGTGTGTGTTGAAGAGGAAACACTATTTTCTTTCTTTCTTTTTTTTCTTTCTTTTTTTTTCTTTCTATTTTTTTTTTTTTTTTTTTTTTTTTTTTGCAATCATCCCTCGAATAGGGATTTCTCGGATACAAAGTTCTGGTTGTTTGTGGATTAAGACTTTCTGTATGACAAGCTAACTTTCGCGAAACGTATCTAAACATTGCAAATAGCTCCCCCTGTTTTGATATATTATCTTTTTTTCCCCGCTGCTATTGATTCCGATTTCTGGGGGAAAGCATACCCTCACTAAAATAATATATAATGTCTTTTAAAATAATTTTACAAACTGAATTATTAACACCTGCAAAAATTCTAGCTATATTTTGTGCAATTGCTCTTGTCCCCAAACTCAATTATCTTGCGCCGGAAATATTCACTATAATTGATATAATTATTATCCTAGAAACACACACATATATATATACATTTGTGTATATATATATATATATATATATATATATATATATATATATAATGAACGCAAATTGATCGTACATATATATACATATATATATGTGTGGGTATGTGTGTGCATGTGTGTGTAGTATTAGAAACAAAATGATAGTTGCTTGGCTGATAAAGATATATTTGAAAACCTATATATATATATATATATATGTGTGTGTGTGTGGTGTGTGTGTGTGTGCATGTGTGTGTACGTGTGTGTATAAACGTATATATACATAGAGAGATAGATACATAGGAGTATTATCTCAAATATGAATGTATTCATTTATTCAGTATATATATATATATATATATATATATATATATATATATATATATATATAAGGGGGTGTATGTATGTCATCATATGTATATATATACATCACCATACACACATTCTCTCTATATTCCCTCTCTCTCTCTCTCTCTCTCTCTCTCTCTCTCTCTCTCTCTCTCTCTCTCTCTCTCTAGCTAGCTAAGCTAGCTGGTCTATTTTTGGACTGCCATTCTATATGTTCTCCGAGGGGATGAATCCACCTGGGATCTTCTTCTGGATCTGTTCTTGCTTCCGTTGTCAGTTTTTAATTAATGAACACAAAAATTGTTGATGTTTTTTCAGAGCTCATTTTTCCCTTTAACCCAAGTAAAGAGCCCCGAAAATGTCAGAGCCACAACTTGCGTCTGACACCTTCGAACGCCTCAGCAAGACTCCGCTCGTCCGTCTCCTCCAAAAACTTAGACAAGCCTCACCACTTTTTCCCTATATCTCTTTCAGTATCAATCTCGTTCTCGCCTTGTTCTGTCCAATCAGAAACCAAGGTCAGTTATTCGCACGACATGCAAATTCTGGGGGGGGGTCCATAATTACACTTTTAAAGTTTTCCACATTCGTATTACGTCAAACCACCGCTGACGTCGCACACTGACTTCCCAATACATAGCATTTTACTAGACGTTTTCAATTTCGCAGTTTTATAAATGATCAACTGCCAGGCTTTCTATACTACTCAGCTTTCTTGCTTACGACTATACTTTTTTAAGTAGGAACATTAGAAAAACGTCGATCACCCAACAAGACAGAAATAAAACACTTGTATGCTAACGGAATGGAATTCGACACAGTTTGGTTAATTAATAATAACCTAATAATATCTATTTTAATTGTATTATGTTACACGAGAAATTGTTAAGTGTTTTAAAGAAGATGGAGACATCTGCACACTGGACGGTAATCCTCTCAAATTAGTAGACCAGTTCACATAACTAGATATTAATATATCTACAGAAAGCGATATCAATATAGTTAGGGTAGCGGAGACACATATATATATATATATATATATATATATATATATATATATGTTCGAGATACGCCTAATCAGCGCAGGGCGGCGTCGTCAGTTATGTTATTAACTGGCTTCATAGGGGGGTTTCGGGTCTTCCAACATAATACCCCCCCTCAGCCAGTCAGACCCCGTTAGAGGTGATCAAACTCCAACTCGCTGCCCCTCTGTTCAACGTCAACAGAATAATGGCTTTATATAGAGTACGCCAACGCAATCCTCGACCTCTTTACTTCTACAGCCAATCATCGTTTAGAGTAGTTTTTATAATCAGGATCACCTGGCTCAGACAGTTTTTTTTTAAATAATACATTGACATAGCTGGGATGATACTCTTGGTGTAAATCTCATATATACATATATATATGTGTGTGTGTGTGTGTGTGTGTGTGGTAACTGACAGTTTATCGCCTATGTGATTTTAAAACCAACTTCTTTTTATTACCGACCATCGCTGACTTCATATCCAGGCAACCCTAATTTATATATACAGGGTGTCCATAAAGTCTCTTTACAACTTTAAAAAAATATTACAAAAGCAAATGAACCGACAAATACGTGGAAATTATTACACAATGAAGAGTGCATATTGAAGTTTATTTGCCTCGTTTAATACGCTTCTACCTGGGCACCATTAGTTGCACGAAGCATATCAAGACGGTACTCGATTTCTTTCCATGTTCGCTGTAGCATAGAGTCATCAATGATCACGGTGGAACTAATGATATTTTGCTTTAGGTCAGTGATGTGCTGTATCTTTGTTCGACACACGATATATTTAGCATAACCCCACAGAAAGAAGTCCAAGGGACTGATATCTGGAGAACGAGTTAAAGAGACTTCATGGACAACCTGTAAATGCGCTATCAACGATACTGAGCACTATTTGCTTATAAATATAGCACACGATATTATCAATATTAATATATATGTATGTATACATATGAATGATTGTCGAATCCCCAAACATCTATTTTACGGGGAAATCTCAACTGGCAAACGTCGTCAGTACAAACCCAAATTGAAGTTTAAGGACTGCCTCAAGGACACTCTAAAGAACACTTCTATTGCTGTGGAGGACAGGGAGAGGCTAGCTTGTTAATGGACCTGGCAGCATTCAAAGTGGAGAAGTTCCAACATGTAGTTTATGTGGAAGAGTATGTCTCTCCAGAGCTGGCCTGGTGAGTCATCTGAGAAAACACAAGGATAGAGCGTCAAATGCTACTGTCACCCAACTATGATGATAAAAAAATACGAGTTGACAGCCATTATTATATATATATATATTGTGTGTGTGTGTGTGTGTGTGTGTGTGTGTGTGGTGAGGTAAAAGGAAAAGTGGACAAAAAATAATGACTCAATCAAGTAGAAGTAGGAGAGAAATATTTCGTTCTTCTTTACGCGAGGAACTTCATCAATCTAACTTTATTAAAAAAACAAACTTCTTTTCTTTTTTTTGGAATAAAGTTAGACTAATGTAGTTCTTCGCGTAAAGAAGAACGAAATATTTCTCTCCTACTTCTACTTGTTTGAGTCATTATTTTTTGTCCACTTTTCCTTTTACCTCACCTCATACTGTCGGATTTTACTCCAACCCTCCTATCTTCATATATATATATATATATATATATAATCTGATTGTTGTATTAATATTAATATATATGTATGCATATATATATATATGTGTGTGTGTGTGTAATCTGATGGTTGTAAGTGCTTTTGCTATCAAATAGAAAGATTATAGGGAACATTAAAGGGTAAATACTTCTGGTTGATCAACCCGTGTTTCTTGAAAAAATATCAGAAAGAAAAAGAACACACCCGAAATCGAAACGTATTCTTCTTTTTTTTTCTTCTTTTTTTCTTTTTCTGATTCATTTTATTAAAAGTAAATTCAAATGGCAAATAAATGGAAAAGACTTCATTTAAGTTTTTGACTTTAAAAAATATACCTAATTTTTTTCTATATAAATTGACATTATAAAAACTCCTCTTAATGTAAAACTTTATATTTGATAGCATTTTGAGGTGAAATTTTAACATTACATCTTTTCGTTCATGTATTTTTGTTAGTTTTTTATGTGTATTTTAATGTTTATTTTTGGGGGGAGGGGGTCTTTTTTTACAATGCAATCAGAATTTTAAAAGCTCGGAAATATAAAAATGAAATTAATGTTTAAAAATTTACTTTACCTAAAAGCTTTTAAATACATTTTTCTTTTATGCAAGGTCATATACATTTAAGTAATGCTTATTTTTTGGTGAATTCTTTTTCTAATACCCAAAGACGTTTAAGAAATTAAAAAATATCCGATCTTACAATGGTAAATGATATATCTTTTTTCTCAAGTTATAATGCTGTCTCTTTAAAAAAAATATTCCAATACCAAATTTAGCAAAAAAATCGCCTAAGTTTTTTTTATAAATTTCATTAAATAAACTTACAAAAATCATCGATGAAGAAATTTGAAAAGAAAGTTTTAAACTATAGTTTCAGCAGTCTAAGGGTTCAATTTAACTCACTCTGTAAAGCATTCGTCTAGAAATCGCAAAGTTCTGGATTCGATACGAGCCCTCACCAACTCAGCGTATGAGTAGCACAGCTTGGGTATTTTGATATGTGCGGTAAAGCTTCTGAGACCAGATGGTAGGTGTGGTGCTCCAACTCACCAAAACTATCTCCTAGGTCTAGCACCAGCAAAAAGGGGATAGACTGCCTCGCTGTTCGGCTGGTACTGACAATAGGGGACACGGACTACTACTACTATTTGGAAACCCTTAGCAGAGAAAATGTTTCTCATATATTGAATCAAAGTAGCCATGAAATAGATAAATAATATTTATTATTAATATTTATTATTATTTGTAATGCAGCCCACGGCATTTTGGAATGGTCTTCAATTTCTTTACTAAAGAGTAAAAAAACAACTTTTCTGAGGTTGATGATTATACATGGTCTTCTGTAGTGAAAATTGTTGAGGTACGTTCAAGGCAAAATTTCCTTGGATTCTTTAGGTCTTGTTACACCTTGCCTATCGGACGATGTTTTGAACTTTGCAAACTCGTCTCTCTTCCAGTCGCTGGCTTTTGTTTTATAGCGTATCTATTCGAACCTATCAGTACTTACCCGGCCCTCATGGGCCTGTTCCAGTGGCTTCGGCCTTTGCACCGGTAAAGTAGTATTTACGGCGTGATCCCAGCCCCCCCCAGGCAACACCTTCCTCCTTGATTTAAAGGGACAGGTCAGCGTTTATTGCCCAGTGACTAAGGCGCCCCCTTGAGGAGGAATGCCGACGGGGCCCACACATTTTGTGCCTGCTATCCCATGAGCTTCGGTTCGTGTTTGGTCCCACATTAAACGACCTTGTATCCTACCCGCATGTGGGGTGCGATAATACCCGTGACCACTCGCTTACAATTTTACATACTTTGTCCACTTTTTAATTCAAACTCATTCGATAATTTCAAATCTTAAGGGTTTAGATCTATCCCAGCGGCAGGTATCGATCTATAACCTAACCATGTTATAAAATAAAGCTTTGTTGGCCAACGATCAAGGGTCAACCGACAAGCAAATTATATTGTAATGATCAATGTCAAAAATCAATGGTCGACTTATGTCCAGTACATATGAGAAATGACTCTTTGGTCAAAGGTCAAATAACATTGTATACTCGGGGCATACAAATTAATGATTTATTGGCTAACAACCAGCCTTTGTGACTCACGGTCAAGTCAAGCCAATCCTGAACGAGTCCGTCGACATTTCTCATAGTGATAGTACCATTGGGAAAGGTGTGAATTCAACTACACCTCTAAGCTATAAATAAATAGTTGGACAGACTGGGGTCTTTAGTCTTTTATCAACAAGACTCAAATGTGACTCACGGTCAGTTCATGCCAATTCGGGGTTGTATTTCACATAGTGCTAATAAACATGGGAAAGGTTCAACAACAACCCTGAGCTATAATTAATCAATAGAACATACTGGGGTCTTTAGCCTTTTATCAACTAGCTGTTGGGATTCACGTTCAAGTCACACCAACCCTGGACGAAGCTGCTTGCATTTCACATAGTGCTAATACCGTTGGGAAAGGTGTGAATTCAACTACACCTCCAAGCTATTAGTAAATAGTAGGACAGACTGGGTTATTTAGCCTTTTAGGAACCAGACTTTGCCACTTATGGTCAGTCACACCAATTTTGAACGAGGCTATTTGCATTTCACATAATATTAATACCTTTGAGAAGGGTGTAAATTAAACTGCAAGCTCTAAGCAAATGGTAGGAACCCTGGTTTTTTTTAGCCTTTTAACAACCAAGTTTGTGACTTACGGTCAAGTCACTATGTGCAATGCAAACAGCCTCGCCAAGTTTAGTGTTGTGACCAGCTCTCTCTCTCTCTCTCTCTCTCTCTATCTCTCTCTCTCTCTTCTCTTCTCTCTCTCTCTCTCTCTCTCTCTCTCATAGTTTTATAGAGTGTTTAGTTTATCAAAAGCAGTCCAACACTGCATGCTTATTCATAACTGAATATGTGACACACACGAACGTTGTATAGGTATGTAGGTACGTTTAATAATATAGAATGTTTGTTCTTATTTTCTTTCTCTCTCCAACGAATCAAACAGTTGATGCAAGGTGAAAGAATGCATGTTTAGAGTGAGCCAAGTGACATGTTATTAGAGTTGCGTCGGAGTCTCGCTTTGACTTGTAGGGATTTGGCACGGATGCTAAAGAAGTCAGGCGTTTCATTAGATTAGCCATTTTAATATCAGGAATCGACAGCGGCGCTCAGTCCAGTTGGCCTTGAGGGTCTCTGACCAAATCAGTTTATGACAAGCAATAATCTTAAGCAAACTGTCTGACCCTTAAATTTGATGTGTGTGCACGGACCCACGCACGCACGCACGGCCACACACAAACACAGATAGATAGATAGATAGATAGATACGAAGAGCCACATAGATTGATAGATAGATAGATAGATAAAGGAATAAAAGGAAATAATTATAATAATATAATAATAAGGAAATAATCACAGACAGATAGATAGATAGATAGATAAAGGAATAAAAGGAAATAATAATAATAATATAATAATAAGGAAATAATCACAGATAGATAGATAGATAGATAGATAGATAGACAAAGATATAAAAGGAAATAATAGAACATAGATAGATAGATAGATAGATAGATAGATACGAATAGTCACATAGATAGATAGATAGATAGATAAAAAATAAAAGGAAATAATTATAATAATATAATAATAAGGAAATAATCACAGACAGACAGACAGATAGATAGATAGATAAAGGAATAAAGGGAAATAATTGGGGGGAATATAGATAGATAGATACAAAGAGCCACATAGATAGATAGATAGATAGATAGATGTGATGTTAGTAGATATATCGTATATAGAAGGAAATAGATAAAGATGTTAAAGCAAAGACTTGGGTGACACACTGATAGATAGATAAGAAATGACGTAAGTAGATATATCTTATAGAAGAGAATAGATAGGAAAGGAATAAAAGTAAAGAATTGGGAAACATAGATAGATAGATAGATAGATAGATAGATAAAAAACAAAAAACGGTGTGGATAGATACAAGGAAAGAATTAGGAGACACACTGATAATAGATAGATAGATAATAGATGTGAACAGAATAGATAGATATATGTGACAAGCCTAGATAGATAGATAGATAGATAGATAGATAGATAGTAGATCACACCAGAATAAATTATGCGGATAGGCAGTTCGTCATCTCGAAGAAAATAGATAAAGAAAGTAGTAAAAAGAAAGAATTGGGAGACACGCTGATAGATAGATAGATAGATAGATAGATAGATACATTTGAAACAGAAAGAAAGAAATGGTTGAAATATATTAAACATACTAGCAAACTTAATGTAACTAACATAAGCCTAATGGAAACGCTTATTGATGCAAATGTGATAATTGCCAACAATTGTAGTATTCATTAGTAGATGTAAGCACGTATATATTAAAATATCATTTTGTCTTAAACTTTTTCCTCGCAAAGCTTTAGTGATCGCTATACCATTGTAGTTTCAAATTCCTTCATCTTCTAAGATTAGTTACTCGCCAAGGAAAGTCCAGTTTGAATTCAAAGTCATCTTTCTCCTAGACTGGTTAACTACCAAGATTAGAGACAGCTATTTTATCCTTAGCTGGGTAACCAACGGATTGTTTCATCCCTTTTTAAGGGCATGGGTATGAAGTAGACGCAACAACTCCGACCGGAACTTGAACTCGGCTCGCCGGTTTCATTTTTGGCACCGGAAAACATTTCTCTGTCGTACTAGAAATTATCACGTTAATATCCCAGACGGTTGTAGCGTACGCTCGTACTCGAGTCGCCTTGTGTCAGGCTCAGCACAACCTAGTCAATATTCCTACCTACTGTACTCTATATATCAAGCTAATATCACAGACATTACTGTTGTAGGTCACGCTCCTACTCGAGTGACCTTGTGCCTGGATTAGATAGGCCTAGTAAATACTGTATCTACCTGTACACTATATAAAAGCTAATATCCTAGACGATAACGTTAGTAGGGTGCGCTCCTACTCGAGTAGCCTTGTACCAGTCTCAGCTCGACCTAAGTGAATATCTGTATTTGTACCTATCCGTACTCTATATATCAAGCTCCTATCCCAGACGATTACAGTTGTAGGGTGCGCTCCTTCTCGAGTAGCCTTGTACCAGTCTCAGCTCGACCTAGTGAATATCTGTATTTGTACGTATCCGTACTCTATATATCAAGCTCCTGTCCTAGATTATTACAGTTGTAGGTGCGCTCCTTCTCGAGTAGCCTTGTACCAGTCTCAGCTCGACCTAGTGAATATCTGTATTTGTACGTATCCGTACTCTATATATCAAGCTCCTGTCCTAGATTATTACAGTTGTAGGGTGCGCTCCTTCTCGAGTAGCCTTGTACCAGTCTCAGCTCGACCTAGTGAATATCTCTACTAACCCGTACTCTATATTTGCATCCAATCTAACGACACATTTCTCTTTTTATTAATCACTTGGGCAAATCACCTAGTCATTGATTGATCCTCGCTATCCAAGATTTGCAGTCTGTCCCTTATACTTCTCTCTTTTTAGTTAGTTTCCAACCTCCTCCCCCTTCTCCTCCTACTCTTCTTCTTCTTCTTCCTCCTCCACCTCCCCCTCTATCAATGTACAGCCAACTCGACCAATGTGCCCATCTGTCAAGCCAATACGTAATTCAGCTGTGGCTAGTCCGTGTAGGGCAAACTGTGAATGATTAATTGTAACACAAACCAATTTTGCCAGTGAGTCTCTACTTTAAACTGGAGACCATGATAAGATCTAATTGCATGTATAGCACAAGGGTTAGAGGCTTTGACCAAGCACTAAGTTTTATTTTATATGATTGTGTCTTTTTGGGGTGTTTTGAGGGAGTAGTTTTTTGCGGGGGGGGGTCTTTTAATAAATGGTTGAAACTGATAGAAACAAATAAGAAGACAGGTGAGATAATAATTTTTGTATATATATATATATATATATATATGTGTGTGTGTGTGTGTGTGTGTGTGTCTGTCTGTCTGTCTGTCTGTCTGTATGTATTTGGAGAGAGAATGGTGGAGAAGACAAAAAATCGAACGAGTGCCAACTTTGACCGTCGATAAAAAGAAATAACCGAATGTCGGAATTATGAATGAATATAAAAGTGCTCAATACGTTTGTAGATCGTTCAGAAAAAAAGAAATATATATATTATATTATATATATATATATATATATACTTGTGCCAAAAAAGTATCGAGATTTTTTGGTACAAGTATATATATTATATATATATATTATATATATATATATATATGTGTGTGTGTGTGTGTGTGTGTGTGTGTGTGTATATAAATATATATATATTAAATAATGATAATCTAATCTTTTTTAACTCATCTGTTTCTATCAGTTTCATGCAGTTTTTAGACACAAAAAACTGTCATCAGACAGGAGTTTTGAAAAAAGCAAAAAAATATACTATTTCTTCTAAAAAATTCTTATCAGATGAGGATTTTTTTTGGGGGGTGCTTGATTATTTTTCCTATTTCGTTTTTTCTTTGGCGGGGATGAAAAAAAATGAGAGATGAGAGATTAGATAATAATTATTTTATATTTTTTATACTGCTCCGCAGGTCGGCATCTGAGCATTTTATTTTATCCAAAGTTCTTAAACGACTATTTTGTTTGTTTTCTATTTTTGTCGCATATACGAAGGTGAGACAAAAAGTAATGCCATTTTGTTTAGGACATGTAAGATTACCAACACAGGAACATGTATCATACATCAAAATTAAGCCGGTCCTCTGTGGATCACATCCCTACTTCTTCACATAGTCACCGTTTCTCTCAATAGCAATGTTCCACCTTCAAATGAGAGCATGTATCCCTGCCCGTAAAATTCTGTTGAATGTTCTTTGAGCCACTTCTTCACTTACATTTCATTTCACTGGAATAACGTTTTCCTCTCTTCGGCCCCATAAAAGAGGGTTTGAGAGGTAAACATTATTGTTAAGCATTTTATCATCTTCATGCGACACGAGGTTTCTGGGGCGCAAAGACCTCTGTTCGTTGATAGGAATGCAACTGAGTCTTGACTTTGCCGCTTCTTCCCTTATAATTCAGCACACTACACAACCTAGCGTCCACTGAGAGACACGAGAGGTAATTACCTCTCATGTCCTCTATTATTCGAGATATGTAATCTCAACACGTGTGTTTTATGGTTTTAGGACAGGATGTTTTTTGCCGAGTAATTTTAAACTAGGGTAGGTCGATTTTTCACCCTTTTAAAAATATCAAATTGTCAATCTATGCGAAAGTTGTGTGTTATTATACTGAATACTGATACCAAAAATTAGATCTTTTACTTGCACCATTCTGGACTACATATTAGGGTAGGTCGATTTTTCACTTATAAAATATCAAATTGTCCATCTATGCAAAAGTTGTGTGTTAGTATACTGAATACTGATACCAAAAATTAGATCTTTTACTTGCACCATTGAGGAAATAACATCAAAGATCGTCTACTAAAAATCCTCGTTTTCGCAAAATTTAGCCTTTAGAAAACGAGAATTTTTAGTGTACACGATTTTTGATGCTATTTCCCCAAACAATGGTGCAAGTAAAATATCTATGGCCATCACGAAAAGACCTGCGTCTGCCAAAACATGTCTTTTTTTACTTAGGTTCTAACTTTTCATTGTTTAAATCGCTTGTCGTCACGCTTACCACGTGACCCAGCTTTCCAGGCTTCCAACCACAACTTTTTAGCTCAACTTGAAAAAGTTGATCTTCAATTTTATTTTTTTTAAAAAAAGGAAAAGAAATTGGACTTCAATTTAGAAAAAAAAAGGAATGCCAAAGTAAAACTCAGTTGGCGATGATATCGTAGGCAGTAGCATATAATGCAAAAACCATAGAAAAAATACACATAGCACGCCCCTATTTGCTATACGACTAATTAAAAGCCACAAAACGTCACGATTTCCTATGTGGAACGTCACAGCCAGATTCAAATTTTGAACACAACTTATATTGTGAGATACACAGATAATTATTCCAGACTTTTGGTTTGAGAGTCACGAAGCGATCATTGCGATTGCCCTACAGTTGTGCAGGAAAAACAGAATGGCAAAATGGTGTACAAAAGCATTTTGCACAAACTTTGACACTACAAAATCTCCAAATGGACAACAATGCATTAACTGGTTTTATTGATTGATTTATTTATTGATTTTAACTGCATGTTATTGTGGTTATCTTATACCAATAAGTTAGGGAATCGCGTTCATTATACGTTTATATTTACATTTTTGATGTTTTTTTAGAAGGTTGCACAGGGTCCTATTGAATACAACTAATTTTTAAACAAATCTATTTGAATTATTTTGATTTTTTGGACTGTTGTCCTCATCTTTATTGTAGTAGGTAAAAATAACGTTTCAACCGCTGTATCCTCTTCTCACCCTGTGTATTTATAAACCCCTCCGCAGGACGTTGGTCAAGGTCAATTTCTTAATCGGAGTTTAACGGGTTTGAATTCAGAGTTTTCCCTCTCCTAGATTGGTTGCCTAATCAAGATTAAAGAGCCCAGTCCACCTCATTATTCACTCATAGCTGGAGGGAGTATAGTTGAATGCATACCTTTCGCAAGGGTATTAGCGCTATTTGAAATGCAAACAGCCTCGTTCAAGATTTGAAATCTGGTTACCGAGGTAACAACTAACTACGATGTTTAATGTTTAAACGCTTTTTCTTTCCCAGTGAATGGCATTTCTATGCCCCAGAGGAAAATATATTAAACATACAAGTACAAAATAAAAAACACCCTCCGGGCGATGTAAAAATAGATTTTTGAAACATATTGCTTGAGGGCTGGGAGTAAACAATTCAATGTCAGCTAGTTTGTACTCTTAGTAAGTAAAATCATCAAATTCATTAAAGGATTAAAAAATAAATCAATATGTATTAAAATGTATTTAAAAAAATAAATCAATATGTATTAAAAAATAAATCAATATGTATTAAAATAAAACAAATTATATATAGATATATAATACCAGTCATGTATTTATTAAAACTTGTTTTAAAAAACAATGAGGACTGTCTAATGTTGCATGTTCAAATTTTGTGTGTATTTATTCTGTTATGACGATTTTGGGTAATATGACGTAAGCAGTGACGTAATTTTTGTTACAGACAAAAACCGGAAAGCGAATCTCTATATTAATGATTTGGGTAATGTGACGAAGCAGTGACGTAATTTTTGTTACAGACAAAAATCGGAAGCGAATCTCCATTATTAATAGAAATAGAAGATAATGTTGAGTTGTATCTACACACGCTATTAAAATTTGAGATAATTTGAATTAAAAATGTTCAATCTTTTAGATTACGAAATCATATCAACTTTTCCGAAACGCCCTGGACATTTCAAATGATATCCAATTTTCTGAAACACCTAATACATCTCAAATTACATCAATTTTTTAAACATCCTGCAAATCTCAACTGACATCAACTTTTCTGAAACACCCTGTAAATCTCAAATTATATCAACTTTTCTGAAACACCCTGTAAATCTCAAATTATATCAACCTTTCTGAAACACCCTGTAAATCTCAAATTATATCAACTTTTCTGAAATACCCTGTAAATCTCAAATTATATCAACTTTTCTGAAACACCCTGTAAATATCAAATTATATCAACTTTCTGAAATACCCTGTAAATCTCAAATTATATCAACTTTTCTGAAACACCCTGTGAATCTCAAATTATATCAACTTTTCTGAAACACCTTTTACAACCTTTTTGAAACTGAAGCTAAACAATATCGAAATAAAGATCACTAGAATTTTAACACTACTTGTTTATTAAGAAATTCACTTAGCTCAAACTTATATCACAAAATTAAACATTAATGCTTTCAACTCCTCAAAGAGAATCATATGTTCATAAGATTTATTCTTTATAGGAAAATGGCCGAAAGTCTGTCGCAACAAGTTTTATCTGTATAATTTGTATGTACACTTATGTATCTTTATTTCATTGTTCCCTAATCAGAGCAAAAGATCTTGTATCCCAGGGGAAATAACTTTATGTAAACAAATGTTATTATTTCTTTTTAATAAGAACCCACAGTGTTCTTTCTGTATATTTCCTAGGTCCTTGCTCTTTGGGATTGGATGGGATGATAAAATATATATGAATGTCTGTATGCAAATATAATTGTCTGAACTTGTATGCTTCTCTTTTATGTATATTTTTCATAAATGTATATACATATATTTAAATGTAGGATTGCTGGCAGACACTTATTGTTTCTATATATTTATTTAGCTAGCCACGATCTGACCATAAGTTGTTTGCATTCAGTTTGTGCTATTGTCTTTGGTAATGACTTTTATACACACACACACACACACACACACACACAAACACACACACATATATATATATATATATATATATATATATATATATATATATATAATTAAAAAATGGACTCTGCCGTCGATTTTCGACGTATGAGGGTTCATACACACAATGAACATCCACACAGGGATTTGTTTATAGTGGTGAAGGCTTGTGTTGGACCATCCACACTTTTTGGCACCGTCGATAGGAAAGAATTGGTGCATCAAGGGTTGCCACAAATCCAATCAACGACCGACCTCAGGAATTTTGAATTCAGATATCCCTCTCCTAGACTGGTTACCTACCCAAGGCTGAAGGGCCCAGACTGCCCTACTATTTAACCCATAGCTGGAAGGAGAATAAATGGATTCATACCTTTCATATATATATATATATATATATATATATATATATAATCTCATCACTGATGAGACTTAATAAAATTGAAACAGCTGTAAGATGTTCTACGTGTGGTGCAATATTTGCCGAGTTCACTTGTCATGATTATTTTCAATAATTATTGAATTTTATACGATATACTGTAATTTTACTGTAATATTGTAATTGCCTTGAAGCAAAATAAAATATAAAATGATGATATACTTTACTCAACAATGCTTCTAAAGCAAATTATCAAATCTCATTATATATATATATATATATATATATATATATATATATATATATATATATATATATATATATATATATATATATATATATATATATATATATATATATATATATATATATATATATATATATATATATATATATATATATATATACGCGTGGGCTAGTGGTTAGAGTCGTGGGAAATCGACTCGTCGATCCGAGTTCAATTCCTAGACGAAGCTGTTAGCATTTCACATAGCGCTAATACCCTTGGGAAAGGTATGAATCCATATATTCTCCCCCAGCTATGGGTTACATAGTAGGGCAGACTGGGCCCTTGGGTTCTTGAACTTAGGGACCTTCTCTTTGAATTAGGGAACCTTCTTGTCGAACTTGGGAACTTTCATGTCGCAATTGGGAGCCTTCACGGAACCCTTTATTCAATTTCCTGGGGTAGACTCTTCTCATTCCATTCACTAAGAATGTTGCGCATGCTGTTATACATAGATGAATTCGCTGGTTTTCACAATTATTAACCTCTTGCAAAAAGGAGTTAACACCAAAACCAATCAGAGTACAAGTAAGAAGGCCGGGATCTCATCGGCCGAAACGTTGTTTATATAATAATGAAGATGAAAGCAGCATTCCCAAAAATCAAAATAATACAAATTATCTAGCCTCAAAAATTCAGACAAATAGTAAACGTTACTTTGCTCGTTAAAATTAGGCTGGTCATTCAGAAAGCACAAGCTGTAGATAACTCATGACATGATAAAGAAAATAGCATCGAGGACCTCAAAGTTTATATCTGGATGTGCTAACAACTGAGCTGTGTCTTGAGGAGTTCAAAATTGATAAAATGAATTTGCTGTGACGAAATAAAATAAAAATGTCCCAATAGAGAAAATGCAGTAGCTCTCACCATAAGAATTCTGTAATAGTAAAATCTCATCACGTTCTGCCACAAACGATTATATTGTCAGCGAATTTTAGTCAAATCGCCCGACAATCTCTCGGCTTTGGAGGCTATCAGAATTGAGATATTAAATTATCGCCTAATAGAATTACTTTAAACTGAAAAATTCGAATCGTTTTATTTTTCAAAAACCTGCAAATTCTGTAGGACGTTTAATTTTCATTTTGGTTTTTCTTATTCATAGCTATATTTATTTATATTTTCATATCATTTGGGGTTTGTTTTGTTGGGTTTTTCCTTCGTTTTTATGATTTTTCTTTTTTTATTCTTTCTTTTTTACTTTTTTCATTCTTTTCTTTTTTTCTTTTACTTTCTTTTATTCATTCTCTCTTTGTTTTTTCTTCTTTTTTGCCACTTTTCTTTTATCTTTCTTTTCTTTTCTTTTTGCTTTCTTTGTTTCTCTTTTTCTTTTTTTTTCTTTCTTTCTATTCTCTCTTTGTTTTTTTCTTCTTTTTTGCCACTTTTCTTTTATCTTTCTTTTCTTTTTTTTTCCTTTTTTTCTTTTCCTTTCTTTGTTTCTCTTTTTCTTTTTCTTTATCTTTTTCATTCTCTCTTTGTGTTTTCTTTCTTTTTTTTTGTTTCTTGCCACTTTTCTTTTATCTTTTCGTTTTTTTTCCCCCTTTTCTTTTTACTTTCTTTCTTTCATACCCTCTCTTTTTTTGTGGGGGGGGCACTTTTCTCTTTTTTTCCTTTTCAATTTTTCAATTTTTTCCCTTTCTTTTTCTTCCCGTTAGAGTTGAAAATAAGAAAGTCAGATTGAGGCTTACTCAGCTTACTCATTTATTATTCATTTTTCAATAACATTTTCTGCCTAATTGTTTTATATCTTTATTTTCATACATTTTTTTCTTTTCTTTTTTTCTTTTAACTTCATATATCATAATTTTGACTGGCGGAAAAAACGAAAAAGAAACCGAGTTAGAATAACAACGAATATTGAAATATTGAAAAGTGCTCAATATGTTACGTAGATATGGTTTAGCGAACCGAATCAGTAACGCTATAAAGAGACGCTGAATGTTGTATTGAATTTGAAATTTGAAAGCGTTCGGCAGCGTTCAGCTATTTATTTTTTTTTTACATAGGGCTGTAAATGGGGCATACCACGAGTATTCAACTCACGATTCAGTAATAATGGTTCTGCGGGACTAACTTTTAAAAAATTCCCCCTCTACCCATGTGACACCGGGCAGCCGCTGCTAGTATATATATATATATATATATATATATATATATATATATATCCTTAGACAATTGTAAAGAACAAATTGGGGAAATACTGAAAAGTTATCATCCCAAAGAAATGAACGAGAGCCACTAGTTCCACAGTTCAACACAATTGGCACATCGTTTTCAACTTTCTATAATCAACCAAGGAAGCGCGTGATGTAATGGTTAAAGTCATGGGAAATGGACTCGTCGCCCAGAGTTCAAATCCTGGATATGGTAATTGCATTTCACTTAGCGCTTGAGGAAAGGTATGAATCCTACTCTCCCCCCAGCTATGGATAAAATAGTAGGACAGACTGGGCTCTTTAACCTTGGTTAGGCAACCAGTCTAGGAGAAGGAAGACTCTGAATTCAAACCTGTTGAACGTCGCTTCAGAAAATGACCTTGTGTCACATCCTGCTCGTGCGGAGGGGCTGGTAAATATATATAATCAACCAATTGTGGTGTTTATATATCATGCTACGTTCAGCACCACACCGGCATGAGAGCACTCGGTGCAGTTTCTATGTGACTGTACGCAGTTGGATAATTTATTGAGGGAACGAATGAGAAAAACAAAGAAAATAATTAAATAGTCTGGATCTTTCGAAAAGATTGATAACGTTCTGTAATGGGCATTTGGATAATCGATGTAAACAGAATGATATAAGTACGTCCATTCACACCGATGAACTGAATAGATTTCATTACAATAAGTAGACAGACACACACACACATATATATATATATATATATATATATATATATATATATATATATATATATAAGTCATCCACAGACACGTGTTTCGGCGTTTCACGCCTCTTCAGTGTGGCCAGACACAACACCTATCCCTGGCTAGAATCGAACTCCATCTGACTGTTTGCCAGCCTGATTTCTTAACCTCTCGGCCACTGACAGCTGCGGTAACGGGGCTGGTGTTTAAACTATTAAATAGGTTTGTTTATATATTTTACGATCAAGAGAGATCTAGATTGCAAGCAAACGATCATTGCTTCTATGCTTAGTAGTGAAAGTTAATTCAAATCACCCCTTAGAGAGCTCATACTAAATTTATGGGAGCATATATATATATATATATAGAGAGAGAGAGAGAGATAGATAGATAGATAGATAGATTGATAGATAGATATGAACCGACTGGGATAGATAGACAGATAGATATAGATAGATATGAACAGACTGAGATAGATAGATAGATAGATAGATAGATATGAACAGACTGAGATAGATAGATAGATAGATATGAACAGACTGAGATAGATAGATAAATAGATAGATAGATAGATAGATAGATACTGAACATGCTGATAAAGATGATAGGTAGATAAGATAAAATAGATGAACAGATTGTGTTTTGGTTTGATTTGGTTGTTTTACGGCATATCAACCTTTTTCGGGTCATTTAATGCCGAAACAAGTTATTTTGATAAATGTTGGTTGGTTGTTATTATTTAACGGCATATATACACCTTTTCGAATCATTTAATGCCGAATCGGGCCATTTTTATATCAGGATGCTTACAGTGCCTGTCGTTGCTTAAATGGTCACCCATCTAAGAATTAAACAAGCTTATAACTTCGGTGATCAAGCGGGAACCGGTGCTTTCCACGTGACTTGATCGTACGCACGGATTGTGTGGGGAGTCTCTGTGGCGTAGTGGTTAACATGCTAGACTGCAATATCGTAGTGAGCAAGTTCAAACTTCAGTCGCATTATCACGTTCACTTTCGGATTAATACCTCTGGCAAAGGTAGGAACCCCACCAGTCATTGGTTAAATATTTCTACTACTGTTATTCTGCAAGGATGGATTTGGCATTAAATAACCCACAAAGGTTGATAGGCCATTAAACAAAGAAAACAAACCAGATTGTTTTGCCGATCATCACAAGATAGAGAGATAAGTTATAACATACATTATTCATACTAGCAAATATATGCACCCTCCGGGTGCAAGTATTTAAGTTTTAATATAATAAAATATCATATTAAATTAGAAAGGCTAATAAAACTGACGAAGAATGCAGATAAAATGATTTGGAACAGAGGGGGTATAATCGAATAATAGAACAACTTTGAAACTAACTATTCCATCAATTTCAATTACTCCCCTGTTTCATTGGTAAATTTTCCTAATTTAACTATTTAGTTAAAATAGGAAGTAAAGGATAATATTACAGTTATTTCTTCTTGTAAATAAATTTCTTTTAAGATTTATCTACGAGATTTTTGTTTATATTTCTTAAGATAAAACCAAACAATTAGAAATCAATAATACCAAGCACATATTTATTAAAATAAAATTTTAAATATCAATATGCAAATTAGCCTTCTCGTTCAAACTGTAAATCGCTATTTGTTATATAAATACAATTGCATGTTATTAGTACGTAGATATGATCAACAGTATTAATAATGTAAAACAATTTTTATTAATAACTGAAGGTTTAAAAGAATGAAATCATGGAGAATTTGACGTAAATAATTAAAGGAATTGTGACTTGAGTAGTAATATAGTTTCGGCTTCAGACAAAAATGCAGTCTATCTCCATTATATATAGATTTCAGAATATGTTAAATAGCTAACGTAGTTTGCTGGCGCTTGTTCCCGGACAGGATTTGTTTGTTTGTTTGTTTGTTTCTCTTTTTAATCTTATTATAATGGAGATTATATCATTTTCTGTCTGTAACCGAAACTATATTACTACTCAAGTCACAATTTCTTTAGTTATTTACGTCACATTCTCCATGATTTTATTTATATTTAAATCTCAATTATTAATAAAATTGTTTCACATTATTAATACTGAAAATTGAAAATAACACTTCTGGGCAAGAATCAGCAAAAATATTTAGAAGAGTCCAGGAGAGCCCCGGAGAACCCGGGAAATTTACTGTACTGAGGACTTTAGGGAGGAAAACACCCGTTATTACTGGTGTAAAAAACCGTAAAGAGCGAAATAATGATATAGAAAAATGGGGTCATTTTATTATAATAGAAATTGTGTGTTTTCTCTCTGTAACCGAAACTATATTACTACTCAAGTCACAATTCTCTTAGTTATTTACGACACATTCTCCATGATTTTTTTTATTTAAATCTCAATTATTAATAAAATTGTTTCACATTATTAATACTGTTGACCTTATCTACATACTAATAACAGGCAATTGTATTTATATATACAACAAAATAGCGGTTTACAGTGTGAACGGGAATGTTAATTTGATATCGATATTAAAGATTTGATTTTAATAAATATGTACTTGGTATTATTGATTTTCTAATTGTTTGATTTTATCTTAATGAATATGAGCAAAGATATCGGGGATAAATCTTAAAAGAAATCCATTAGCAAAAATAAATAATTGTAATTTTATTCTTTATTTCCCATTTTAACTAAATATCTAAATTTGGTAATTTTACCAATAAAAGATGGGGATTAATTGGATAGTAAGTTTCAGTGCAAAACAAAAATGTCTTCGTAGTTATTTGGACTATTCAAACTATTGTCCTCATCTTTATTATTATCTGTACAGATAACAATAAAGATGAGGTCAATAGACCGAATAATCCAAATACAGGATGACTTATAAAACAGAATTTGGGTTCTGCTATTCTACATCCGTAATAGTATATATACAGGGTGACCAAATACAAATTATCAAGCCTCATCTCAAAAATTATGAGAAACAAAAAGGACTTCAGCATAAAATAACCCAAGGGTTGACATGCCGTAAAATCCAACCAACCATACAACAATAATTAATCTATTCTATTGTATTTTTTTACTTTGCAGGGTACACCATTAGCGATTGAACCAACTATAGAAGCTCATGATCCGGACTATACATTTAACGAGACGATCAAGTTATCATTTGATGGTAAGTAAAATATTACATATCTCCCATTGCTGTGCAACGGTATTTAATCTTCAGCTTTTTATTAATGCATCACTGCGTTGAACATCCTTTAATTTCAGTAGAACCAGACATAAATTGCCACGTAAAAGGCGCCGTAGAAAATCCAAAGCGGCCATTTTGGTTTTGTTTAAAAAAGACATGGCGGAAGAAAATGTCTGATCATATAATTCATACAATGAATATGCAATAATCTGTTTAATTGTTTGAAAGTTTGTTTCATTTGTTTCTTTTCCTGCTTGGTATGTTTGGATGATTTCGAAATCCGGTTCAATCGAATGGATTCGATATATTAATAATATATGCGTCTGTGAATACACATATGGAAAGATAAATAGGGAGGGTTAGGAAGAGAGACAGAGAGATGTTTAGAATTAGAATTTAAAAAGAACAACTACTTTTCGTTACATCAAGAGATCGAGGCACGAAATATGCGTTGGAATATGAAAATCCCATTAAAAACGTCAATAAAAACGAATTAAAAAAAGGATTTATTCGAGTTCCTGCCAGTTTAATCTGATGTTTTGTGTATGAAAACCTCATTCTATTCGTTTTTATCGACGATTTTATCGGATCTAAAGATTTTAAGTCCGGGCAGAGGAGAAAAAACATGGTTTAATAATCGTTTGCAGATCTATTACTACTGAATAGCGAGTTCGATCCTCGCAAGATGACCCATAAAAATCACCATGTAAAAAAGATCTTATTTTAATCCGGCCTGATGGGAGGTCAGGGAATTTTTCGTCAGATTAAGGGAATGACATCTCATAATGATATAGTAAGACATTTTAATTCAGTGATTATATTTTATAAATAAGATATAAATGGCGCGATTTGTTAAATTTCAAATTAATATTTCAAAGCAAAAACAAACAAAAAAATGAATAAAGTAATCAAATTAATGTAAAACGATAAGATAATCTTTAGAAAATATCATTATTAATTCAAAGCGTAGCCGATCAAATATCAAATTATTATAGTATACTATACTATAAATTTGATAACAATTTGATAAGAATAATATACTATACTAAGTATAGTATATTATTTTTTAAATCGAAAACTGCACTGATTTGAAAACATTACGAAAAGAAAAGAAAACTAAATGCAAAAAAAAAAACACTTTTTTAAATAGAATTTTGAATGTGCTTAAAAGTTAAATATCAAATTACAGTTTGGATTTTGGTACAGAAAAACGCACAATAGATAGATAACCGTAACGGAAAATCCCGAAGTACCGTCTCAACAACTTCGGTTATTTCCGCGAAATACGTAATCTTGTAAAAAAATTTACTTTAGATTGTCGAACGGCACAGGGCACACGGCAAACTTTTTAAAGTGGAATTTATTCAATAAATATCATTTTTCAAAGTGAAAAATAACGTTCAACATATATATATATATAATATATATATATATATATATATTATATATATATATATATATATATTGAAAGAATGAAACGACCTTATTTATTACTATTTTATATTTGTATTATGTAGAAATTAGTACAGAGACGATCAAAATAATTATATGTATATTATTGTTTAAATTAAAAAGTGGTCAGAAGATTCTGAAAAGAAAATTAATCTGTCTTATTTAAAATATTAAATGCAAAAAAAAATCTAAACCAATCTTTAACATGAAAAAAAAAATGAAAAGAAAAGCTTCCGTTATCCCTTTGTTTACTTTTTAGCAAGAAATGCCGAAAAGTGGCAGAGTATAATTTTAACGTTAATTTATAATACTGTTTAATCTTTAGATGTATTCGAAAATATAAATCTAATCTTCATTATTTTTGCTCAAAAACCGAGCCCTGGTGATATTTAATGTGTATAATATTTACTTTGTCGTCAATTGTTTTATTTTCGAAGTTTCCTCCGGACATACAGATTCACACTACTGCACTTTATATATGTATAGATGAATTAATGAATTAACTCAGAACTGGGTGTTACGAAGCATAATAAATATCGATGTAGACGCAAAAGAAAAGGCAATTTCTATTTGGCCTTCCGATGTTTTTTTTCTCTGGTGAATATATATATATATATATATATATATATATATATATATATATATATATATATATATATAGTATGAACAAAAAGTGATAAGACAAACAGGAATATTTCTTATATACCTTAGGTCATCGTCAGGAAAAGACTTTTTGTTTGAAGAAATTGTTTTTACATTTTTTTAAGGGAGCATTATAAAATAATTATAGAAATTGAAATATTTTTTGAGGGTTTGACATGCTATTATAATCCGGGTAGAGGAGTGTGTTAGTAGTAGCAAGTCCATCTGTTCCGTGAAAAAAACTCTTTTTTTACTCAGACATACTATATATATATATATATATATATATATATATATATAATCCAAAAGTCAGAGAAGAAATCTTCCTTACGACATAGGTTTTTTTAAAACAACTTGTCGCAGTTTGAGAGCTCAATCACAGAGCAAATTTATATTTAAATAAATAACAAAAGACTTATAGATCTTGCATTATAGACTATTTCAGGGAGCTTAGACAAAATGTCTAATTCTCCCGACTCATCAGATGCGAATCTGATGAGTCGGGAGAATTAGACATTTTTGTCTAAAAATAGTCTATAATGCAAGATCTATAAGTCATCTGATTAATTATTTGATAGTTTGGGAAGTACGAGTGACTTAACTTAAAAAACTTAAACCATCTAGGCATTAATATCGTCACTCGTACTTTCCATATATATATATATATATATATATATATATATATATATTGTGTTTCTAATCCTTTCTGTTCCGTCTTTCTACCAATGCAGTCATGTATGTTGAACCCTAAAAGCAGTTGTGCCATATCCGTCGACTACTTTTTGTTCGACTTCCTTTTTTTTTGCTTTCTTTCAATAGATATGATAAGCTGATCATAAAAAGTGTAGCGTTCAATAAAACTAGATGAGTGAGAAAGATGCGCCTTGCCAATCGGAACATAGCCGCAGAGACTCGACTAATATATCCGTTATTGAATAAACTGCACCATGTCCCCAAACTTTGCATTCCCACTCATTAGCCGTCTTTTTCAACGCCCCTCCCCTTACACACCCCTACAAAAACTGAAAGGCTCCTTTAGGCGTGTTTTATAATAAATCACTCTATATGCTAATATGATGGTCCTAATAAGAGTATTGGTATTCAAATGAAATCGGACTTAGAAATCAAAAGACTTAGAAAGTCATTTTGATATACACATATAAATTCTAATCGGTTTATTCATATGTACATCTGTGTGCATGTGTGTCTTGCAAATTTACATAAGCCATTTAGTATGAACTTGCAATACAAATAAATGGTGAAAAACTGATCTTGATGTAATGGGGAACAAGCTAGTTGTGTAGATAGAGAGAGGGTGAGCGCGCGGTAGCGATAACACTAATCTGTTTCAATTGAACATAAGGAAAAGATGAAAAGAAGGAAAGAAAGAAAGAAAAAAGTTAAATCAAGATTATTATAATTTTTACATATTCAAGTATTTGCAATAGCTCAAGTAAACATATCAAACGTTATGATAATTAAATTATCATACTGTGGTATCTCTACGGGTTTCGCTAGTTATAATTATAGTGCGTTCGATCAGATTATCGATCATATTGAAATCTGATCTCTCTGATAATAGCGCAAATATGACAATGAATTACACACGCTTATATTGTTTCACGTATTCCTATCTAATACAAATAATTTTCAAATAGATCTATCTGATCCTTAGATTGGACACTAGCCGGTACTACCACTCCTAGTCAGAGTATATTTGTGAATCAAGGCGATGAAGGGGTATTTGACACTTCCCAGAGCTCCAGAACTGGAGCCTCGCCATCGCAAGCACTGTGTCCTGGGTATGACGTTAAACTGCATGTAGTGGTGACGTTCCAAGTCTGGAATTCTGGGGAGTATGGAGTACCCCTTCATCGACATTACTCCCAGGTTCTCTGACTCGGAGTGGTAGTACCTGTTAGGGTCCCATTTATTGGTTAAATAGATTAAACATGAGTAAAAAAAAATTTTTTTGAATAAAAAATAATAAAAATTGAATATCTCACAAGAATGAATAAAGATATTCAGCGTAAAATAACCCAACAAGGGTTGACATGCCGTAAATTCCAACCAACCACTCAACCGGATGCAGATCAGTGATATACCCAGAAAACTCCTGTTTTGTGATTGGAAGATCTTAACACTCTGCAGAAGATACAGGTAGCATATTCTAAGCCCCGATACTGAAAAGGTATTCCACAAATCCCAGGGCTTTAGAACTGGATCCTCACCACCATTATGAATGTAGGATCTTAACCTTTTACAGAGGATGCAGCCTACGTATTTTCAGTTTGACCAACATGGCGTATCGGTAATCACAAATGTGTGTGTGTGCGTTCGTGTGTGCAAGTGTGTGCGGGGATGTGTATGTGTGTTTGTGTGAATGTATATGTGTGGGGGTTGTATGCCCGTATACATAATATATGTACTTATCTTACAAACACACACACGTACACGTATAAAACAGACGTACGTGTATATATACGGTTATAAATGAGTATATACTGATATAAAATAGATATACATTAAATATATATACATACACACATACACACACACACACACATATATATATGTATGTATACATATGGTCATATACTTATATATCATTGATAGATACTGCTTTTCCTGATATATATACATATATACATGTGTGTTTTTGTGTTTGTATATATATGTATATATATATATATATATATATATATATATATATATATATATATATATATATATATATAAGTAGACAATTCTCCATATTTTAGTTATATACGTACGTATACGTGTGCTTACTTGTATCAATAAATTAATATATATGTTTTTAAAGTATATATATATATATATATTAATGCATTTGTAAGAAAAGTAAAAATCATTGATTTATTCGCATTAATGTATATTTGTGTGGTTGTTCAAACTATTCATATTTCAGTTCACCATGCATTGTCAAAATCGGCGACACAGTTCTTCAAGAATATTATATAAGGTTTTCATTATTTCTTTCACCTTCCCTCTTTGCCAGTTCATGTAATGCCAAAAAAGAAAAATGTATCGTTTCCATGAAGAGCTTTTCTCAATGCAAACATATTTATTCAAGAAAAAAATACTCGTTTTCTGGAAACATTTTAGGAAGGAACCTATTAATATTTTTGCACAAATGGTATCGTGTGACTGTATTGGAAATTTCAGCTTTTTTAAAAATGCATTGCGAGTTAGGGTGTGTGTGGAGGGAGGGCTTTTAATAATTCATATTTATAAAGAAATGTAAGTTTACCAAACCGGAGTAATGGAAGCGATAGATATGAAGAGGCGACATCGATGGAGAAAAAAAAGAAAGGACAAAAAAATCGAAAGTTGGTCAGGTATATAGGTAGATTTTACATGTAAATGAACGCATTAATTCAGATCGAAGAAAAATCACATTTTTTTAATGTTTCGAGGTTACTCATTTTATGATCTACACTTTCATGGGTCTGTATATAGAAAGCTAAGTTGGTTGGGAGATGCAAAATTCATCCTAGCCCTTAGGAAGTCCGTATGTAATGGTTAAGGTCATGGAAAAATGGACTCATCAACCCGAGTTCAAATCCTGGATGTGGTAATTGCATTTCACTTAGCGCTAATACCTTTGGGAAAGGTATGAATCCTACTCTCCCTCCAGCTATGGATAAAACAGTAGGGCAGATTGGGCTCTTTAACCTTGGTTAGGCGACCGGTCTAGGAGAAGGAAAACTCTGAACTCAAACCTATTGAACCCCGCTTAAGAAATTGACCTTGTGTCACATCCTGCTCGTGCGGAGGGGTTGGTAAATATATATACCTTTAGGAAGTGTTGGAATCGTCAGGTCATATACCCAGATCATTAATTCTTGTTTCGATAATGATAGACGCTTCCTGGATGGACGGGATGACCCTCCGAAAGTGGACAACACTAAATCTGTACTTAACAACCAAAAAAACGGCCCGGATAGATAGATAGATAGATAGATAGATAGATAGATAGTCTATGTAGCTAGTCCAACGACTGACAACTTCAATTGAAGTGTAGGGCCCACATACGTCGAAATCGATGACAGAGTCGCCCTCCTGTCTGTCTGTCTGTCTGTCTGTCTGTCTCTCTCTCTTCTCTCTCTCTCTCTCTCTCTCTCTCTCTCTCTCTCTCTCTCTCTCTCTCTCTCTCACGCGCGCGCGCACACATACATATACATATATACTGATTATCAATTACAATTTTATAGAAAAATTCCTACTACTATGAATAATAATAATAATAATAATAATAATAATAATAATAATAATAATAATAATAAATACTTGGACCTTGCCAGAGAACTGAGACAACTATGGAACATGAAGGTGAAGGTTGTACTAATTAAAATTGGTGCCCTTGGAACGGTCCCCAAAGGTCTGGAAAAGAATTTGGGTGAATTGAAAATCAGAGGTAGAATCGGGACTATCAAACTACAGCACTGTTAAGATTGGCTAGAATAGTCAGACGCGTCCGGGAGACCTGAGGAGACTTGTTGTCACTCAAATAATAATAATAATAATAATAATAATAATAATAATAATAATAATAAATTTTTTTTATTTAATAGTCCATGGCAGATGTTTAATATTCAATGAAATTATTCAAATGGACATTCAATATTCACTCAATTATTCAATATATATATATATATATATATATATATATGTGTGTGTGTGTGTGTGTGTGTGTGTGCGTGTGTGTCTGTCTGTCTGTCTGTCTGTGTGTGTGTGTGTGTGCGCGCGCACGTTAAATAAGAATTTCAGTAATATTCCAATGATGATCAAACTAATTTGAGTATTTAGTAATTGTCATGGACCAGTGGTTAGTACGATAGATTTGCTGGACTGTAGTGAATTTGCTCCTCTCCGGATTTTCACATCTGTAGACGGAAATAGCATTGATGAGGATGATGATGAGGATGATGAGGATGATGATGATGATAGTTGAAGTTACCGGAGAAATAGCATTCACTAAATAAGTAAAGTTTCTTCTTCTTCTTCATTTTCTCTACCCTCAAGCGATTCAAATCAACGACATATCTTACATCAGTACTTACCTAATTAACGTCGCATACCAAACGATGCCAGCGGCAAATTTTGTGGGACAAAAATATATCTTTGCAATCCAAAAACATCTCCCACCCGCTTATCTAATAGACGCAAATACACATTCCACTTCTGTGGAAGTATCTTCTTATTTGTTGAAAGGAAGGAAGAATAATTTAGCTTTTCGTTCTCCTTGATTGACTCTATGGTTATACTTCACAATTCTCGATTAGTTTTTTGTTTTGTTTCCAAACATCCTTGAGACGACTAGAAAACGGTTTCGCCTTATGTCGTAATTGTAGTAGATTGCTCACAGAATAGGAATTATGAATGCACTTACCCAACTTCTCTCTGGTCCTTTGGCGAGGCTTATAATACGCTGACTGTATATTTACAGTGGCATAAGACCCCCTCCTCAAAAAAAGGGGGTGTCCTTGGTATGACATTAAACTGCATCCGGTGGTCGTAAAATTCAAACACATACATTTATGTTTTGTTCTATTATTATCATAGATTATTTTACCAAAGGTTTTGTTCCCACATTTTGTATATCAGGAAATTATATATATATATATATATATATATATTATTAAATAATGCAGCCATTTTTTGTCTGCAGGTTTTGTCCTTTGTTTTTTCGTATTGCCGGATTATTTTTGTAATATCTGGCGAAAATTGGCTGATGTATTTGCCATATGCCATATGTTATTTAACAATATATGCCTACAAGAAAAAAATGCTGCCTAAATACACACACACACACACACACACACACATATATATATATATATATATATATATATATATCGAGGGTGAATCAAAAAGTAATGCCATTTTGTTTAGGACAGGTATAATTACCAACATAGGAACATGTATCATACATCAAAATGAAGCTGGTCCTCTGTGAACCACATCCCTACTTCTCTACATAGTCACCGTTTCTCTCAATATCAATGTTCCGCCTTCGAATGAGAGCATGTATCGTTGCCCCGTAAAAGTCTGTTGACTGTTCTTTGAGCCGCTTGTCACTAGAGATTTCACTTCCTTGTCACTGGAATAATATTTGACTCTCTTCGGCCCCATGAAAGAAGGTTTGAAAGGCAAACATTATTCCAGTGACGAGGAAGTGAAATCTGTTGTGAAGAAGTGGCTCTAAGAAAAAAATCCCCATATTATGAAGATCATAAAGGAGAAATATTCCGTGGTCTTTAACAATACCTGACTAAATATATACAAGTGTGTGTGTGGGGGGGGGGTGTGAGCGAGTGTATGTGTGCGAGTGCATGTGTGTTTGCCTTAGAAAAAATGAGTTTAAAATGTTTCATTTTTTTATTGAGTTTGAAAAAAAAATTGAATACTATCAAGAACGAATAAAACAAAATGCCATCGGCAAAAAAACCCAACAAGTGTTGACATGCTGTAAAAATCAACCAGCCAGCTAGTAGGTAGAAATATGAACTTATTGTTCTTATTGCTATTCGGATAATATACTTTTCTAGGCACCCTTAAGGCATCTGCAAATCCTTGTCATGGAGGTTGCTGAGCCCCTATGGTCCCCAGGCCACATTTTGAAAACTACTGACCTAAGGAGATCCATGAAGTTCCCTTTTCTACAGCCGAGATGTAGGATATACAAAAGTGATAATAAAAACAGTGAAATATGTTAACATATAACAATATCTGTTTTATTTATTCTAGCTGACATGGAATACAGTCGGATGGTTTTGGATAGAGTTCAGCTATGTGTTTCATGCGTGTGGTCACACATGGGGGCAGTCCTTGTTATATCCCGAGATGTAGGAATAACAAAATGATAATAAAAACAGTGAAATATGTTTAACATATAACAATATCTGTTTTATTTATTCTCACTGACAGGGAATACAATCGGATGGTTTTGGATATAGTTCAGCTATGTGTTTCATGCGTGTGGTCACACATGGGGGCAGTCTTGTCTGCCTAACTGTCCGTATTTTGTCTCCCTCCTTGTTGGATAATATATCCGGATTGAATCTTTAGGGGGAGATAACTCTCCCTAACAACAGCCTACATAAAAAGCGAGCAGCTCAATAAAGATTCCGTGAACGTTAAAATGCCAAGGACTGTCCTAGTTCTTTTCACGATCTTCTCCGGATTTTTTTCATTCTCCAAATCTATTCACCATGATTAATGACTTCCTTGCCCATTTTTTTCTTTTCGTGTGTTGAGCAAGAACAGACAGACAAGTATCTTTGCGATGATTGATGTTTGTTTTCGTAAGTTCATCGGGTGTCTCTTTACTTAGGAAACATTTAAGACTGCTTAACCTTTATCCTACCAAACATGCAAACAGTAAAGTGATTATCCTTTGTAGCACAGGGGGTGTTATTAGAGTTTAGACAACTTATTCTAGAGAATGTTCTAACGATATCATACCCTTTTCAAGGTATCAAATAAATACTCAGAAATTAAGATTCTCCAATCTCGGTAATTATTTCTTTTACCCTGAACTTGCTACGACAAAATTGGGGCGAGGGCAATCTTTTTAATGATTTAAACATCAAGTTTTAAATTATCAATATTAGCAGGTTTTGTTCTCAAAGTACCTAAATAATGAGAATGGAATCGTCTGTTTTTTTTTCCTATGAATAATATCCAACGAAACTTCAGAAGAGAGAAACAACGATATCTTACGGGACTTGTTAATTAAATCTTGTATTTTTACTGAGTAAACCTTTTCCCCTAACTTTAATACTCTATTAATGTTTCTTCCTATTATTTCTCTGTTAACTCTGATACTCGAGTTATAATAGTTCTGGAATTGAATAAAACTTAAATTTGTAAATACTTAATATAATTAGAGATAAATCTATAAAAATGTTGTAGCTTTGGAAAATCGTGTTTCAATCGAGGTAGGAAAAAAGATTAAATCACTTTTTAAATACTTTTAAGCGGATGATTGGAAACACACTGATAAACTAGCCAGACATCAAAGGTGAAAATGTGGTTTGCGCAACAATCATGGGCGCTGCAAACGAAATTGATGAGCTGGGTTCCAGTTGCAGTTGGGTCGATTTGTCGTTAGGAAATGAATGAACGTAATCGCCTTTCTAACCAATAGTAGTGGGCAACCAGTCTAGGAAAAGCTCAACCAATAAAAAACCGAAGTTTTCATTTTCCTAGACTGGTTGCTTTACCAAGGCTAAAGATTCCATAAGCCCTACTATTTACACGTAGCTGGAGAAGGAGTGGATTCATACCTTTCCCAAAAGTCTGTTCTGCGTACACACCCAAGCCACCAACAGAGAGCGAATCATCAAATACTATGATATATATATATATATATATATATATCATGTCGCGCTGTTGGCACGGATATCCATGACAATCTCTCTCCATCCGTCCCTATTGCTCATCATTCTCGGGAGGTCCTCTGTGTAACATCCTGTATCCGCACAGATTTGATCAATGTACGTCTTTGCTGGTCGGCCCACACTGGCGTGCCCATGTGCTGACTTCCACAGGAGGACGTCGCTTATGAGTTCGTCCTTGCTTCCCGCGTGTCCCGCGTGTCTTGTCCCGCGTGTCTTGTCCGTCTTACTCGGGTGGTTTGGTGATATGTGGCAGGTGGCCGTACAGCTGCTTTCTCGTTGGGTGCTGTTTCCACGTCTTGTTCAGGATCACCCGCAGCATTCTTGCGCAGCCCCCATCTAGTTTATTTTCTAGTCGCTTAAACCCCTCCGAATCATCAAATACTATGATATATATATATATATATATATATATATATATATATATATATATATAACCCCTCCGCACGTGTAGGATGTGACACATGGTCGATTTCTTAAGCTGAGTTTAACAGATTTGAATTCCCATTTTAACCTTTCCTAGATTGGTTGCTAACTAAGGAATCCAGTCCGTCCTACTATTTACCCATAGCTGTAGGGAGAATAGTTGGATGCATACCTTTCCCAAGGGTATTAGTGCTATGTGAAATGCACGTAGTCTGTAGTTCACAGAACATCCCACCACCACTTATACCTCGAGTGGGTCAAATCTCCGGTCCCCGTCCCAACTTGATGACCTGGTCCCCGAAGTGCAAGATCAGGGGTATTATGTTAGCGCTTGAAGAAGTATTGAACTTAGTCAATTGGTCTTTTCTCCGATTGGTGGCTTTTTCTTTTTGGTAACCATTGGTACCATTTGCTTATAATGCGCCATTCGTGTTTATATGTGACTAATCTTGATTCAGTTTGTGCCAAGTTTCTCTTTATTTGATCAGAGGTAAGAGTTCTAAAAGGTACCCTTTCCTAGGTTTCTGTCCCGGCTATAGGTCTACAAACATTCGGATACTGTCCATCACCCACTTCCCAAACGCTCGAGTTACTTCTAAAACTTATTCAGACCAAATTTGGTTCTGCTTCTTTTTCATTTCAAATTAGGTTGATGGTCAAGGGTCTGATCTTGGCCGGAGTTTCTATACACTCTACCCGTTCTCTCTCTCTCTCTCTCTCTCTCTCTCTCTCTCTCTCTCTCTCTCTCTCTCTCTCTCTCTCTCTCTCTCTCTCTCTCTCACACACACACACACACACAGTATTATTTTGTTTCCGAGAAGAAGCCGTAATTCTTCTTTGGTCTTGAAGTGCCAAATTGGAAGCAGAGTCTTAAAAGTAGGAGAGGCGTGGGCCACCGTCAAAGGAAAAGTTAGTCCCGTGGGGGTGGGGAGGTGTTGGCTGTGCTCCGGACGTTTGCATTGTCGACTCTCTGTCCAAATTTAGTCAGTGGTGACCAGAGTTAGAAAGAAAAGAAATGCTCCTTACACACACACTCTGATGCCGACCAACTCCACATACACACACACACACACAAAATAAAAATATAAAAATAAAGCACAACACGACTAGACTCTTCACTTTTTATTTTTTTAAATTTAAATTAAATAAATATAAATTTTGTTTTTTAATTGAAATAGATCGCTAAGTAGGACTGAGCCTATAATATTAGTGACTACCCCAAGCAGAGATTTAAGAGGTTTGAATTTAAAGTTTTCCATCTCCTAGACTGGTTAAAGAGACCCGTCTGCCCCACTATTTACCCATAGCTGTAAGGAGAATAGTTGGATTCATACCTTTCCCAAGGGTATTAACGCTATGTTAACTGTGGCTTCGTCCAGGAACTGAACTATTTACCATAGCTGTAGGGAGAATAGTTGGATTCATACCTTTCCCAGTGGTATTAGCGCTATGTTAACTGCGGCTTCGTCCAGGAACTGAACTATTTACCATAGCTGTAGGGAGAATAGTTGGATTCATACCTTTCCCAATGGTATTAGCGCTATGTTAACTGTGGCTTTGTCCAGGAACTGAACTCATGTCGGCGAGTCCATTTCCTACGACTCTAACCAGTACACCACTGCGCTTACACATTTCTCACCAAAACTGACCCAAACTAAAAGTGAAACAGTTCTGATTTTGGAAAAAGATTTTAGCAACTTTCCCCTCGTCGTTTTCCGAAAGGCTATTTCGAAAATTTTATCGCCAAGTTTTTGCCCAGCTTTCGTTGTTTTTCCCTCTCAGCAACGTAAACAAGTTAGCCTGGTCGCGCTGCAAACACACGAATTGTTGTCACCCATTATTGGGCGATAATCGTTCAACTTCCTCCAATCAGTGAACAGGATGATTTAGTCTACAACGATAAAGAGTTTGAAAACAAATGTTGTTACCATATTTTATTCTTACTTATCTTCTTCTTCTTCTTCTTCTTCTTCTTCTTCTTCTTCTTATACATTTTCTTCTTCGTTGTTAATACTTCTGATGATTACTCTTCTTCTTCTTCTTCTTCTTCTTCTTCTTCTTCTTGTTGTTATACTTCTGATGATTACTCTTCTTCTTCTTCTTCTTCTTCTTCTTCTTCTTCTTCTTCTTACTCGGCATACATTTTCTTCGTTGTTAATACTTCTGATGATTACTCTTCTTCTTCTTCTTTTCTTCTTACTCGGCATACATTTTTCTTCGTTGTTAATACTTCTGATGATTACTCTTCTTCTTCTTCTTCTTCTTCTTCTTCTTCTTCTTCTTCTTCTTCTTCTTCATACATTTTCTTCTTCGTTGTTAATACTTCTGATGATTACTCTTCTTCTTCTTCTTCTTACTCATTTTCTTCGTTGTTAATACTTCTGATGATTACTTCTTCTTCTTCTTCTTCTTCTTCTTCTTCTTCTTCTCGGCATACATTTCTTCTTCGTTGTTAATACTTCTGATGATTACTCTTCTTCTTCTTCTTCTTCTTCTTACTCTTTTCTTCTTCTTCTTCGGCATACATTTTCTTCTTCGTTGTTAATACTTCTTATGATTACTCTTCTTCTTCTTCTTCTTCTTCTTCTTTCTTCTTCTTCTTCTTCGTTGTTAATACTTCTGATGATTACTCTTCTTCTTCTTCTTCTTCTTCTTCTTCTTCTTCTTACTCGGCATACATTTTCTTCTTCGTTGTTAATACTTCTGATGATTACTCTTCTTCTTCTTTTTCTTCTTCTTCTATACATTTCTTCTTCGTTGTTAATACTTCTGATTACTCTTACTTCTTCTTCTTCTTCTTCTTCTTCTTCTTCTTCTTCTACATTTTCTTCTTCTTAATATTCTTATGATTACTCTTCTTCTTCTACTTTTCTTCTTCGTTGTTAATACTTCTGATGATACTCTCTCTTCTTCTTCTTCTTCTTCTTCTTCTTCTTCTTCTTCTTTAAGCATGAGAAGTTTTCATTGTCATCATCACGCATTTTCTTCTTTTGTTAAACTTCTAAGGTTCTTCGACGTCGTGCTTTTCTTCTACTTTTTAATATTTCTAATGTTTACAACACATATCATTACTTTGGAATAGTTCATTGAAACCATATAATTGTGTACAAATTAGTAGCATTAAATAGGAATATTTGATACCATTTTTGCAAAGAAATAATCATTATTATAAACAATTAAAAAAGTACGATTCGATGATGGATGTTAGTGTTGGTTTATATTATTGTCAAAAAATCAACTACTAATATGGTCGGATATTTTCACTCAGAAGTTTGAGAAATTCTTATTTCGGGTTTTGAGGATTTTTTTTTTTTTTTCAAAATAGAAATAAAACAAGATTTGAACTTTAATCTGATCAGTAACAAAGAATATTTGAGCTCCAAGGCTTCGTTTATATAAACGTCTCCTGCTTCATCGGTTTTTACTTTTTTTGCTTTTTGTTTGTTCATTGTGCTTTTTATTGTTTTTGTTTTGTTTCATCAATAAACGGGTAGATTGTTGACGCTGTATGTTAATCTATACATATATAAAGTGCAGTTGTGTGAATCTGTATGTCGGGAGAAAACTTCAAAAATAAAACAATTAACGACAAAGTAAATATATATATACACATTAAATATCACCAGGGCTTGGTTTTTGAGCAAAAATAATGAAGGTTTTATTTATATTCGTGAAGATAATTAAAAGATAAAATTTAAATATAAAACATGGAATTTTTTTGCGTTTAATATTTTAAATAGTAGACATTACCGTTTCTTTGCAGAGTCACTGGATCAATGCAAGGTCTTTTTTTTACGTAGGGATTTTAATTGGGCATTCTACGAGGATCCAACTCACGATTCAGTAATAATGGATCTGCAGGACTAACTTAAAAAAAACTCTACCCAGGCGAGGCTGGGTAGCCACTTCTAGTCAATTCTAAGGCAAACAGGCAAAAACTAGAAACTATCAAACGAAAGCAAACTAAAAGGCCGGGCAAAGACTTAACGATGACATTTTTGAAATAGCGTTTCAAAAAAACGACGCTGGTAAAGTTGCTAAACGGTCATCATCTCTCTCTCTCTCTCTCTCTCTCTCTCTCTCTCTCTCTCTCTCTCTCTCTCTCTCTCTCTCTCTCTCTCTCTCTCTCTCTCGGTGTGTTTTTCTCTCGTTATGGATAGGTATAAACAGACCTAAATAGATAGATCTTTGTCTCATGGTATTTCAACCTTCGTGGGTTATTTAATGGGGAAGCCATCCATGTAAAAGAACGGCATGGGTACTAGTTAACCTATAGCTGGATGAATGAGAGGGTCCATAAGTTTGCCAAGGGTATTTCTCCAAAATTGAACTGGAGCACGAACTCGCTTACTACGATGTCGCATTCTTTTACACCACGATAGATGATAGATATTAACAGACTAATATAGATAGACCGATGGGTAGATTTGAATAGATTGATAGTTAGATAGATATTAAGAGACTGACACACACAAAAAAAACATACACAACACACACCACACACACACACACACACACACACATATATATATATATATATATATATATATATATATATAGGATATGAAAACAACACAATATCCTGTTAAAGTGAAAACGTTTTATAACATATTCATAGCTAATATGGAATAACATTTCGATTTTATAAAAATCATCTTCAGAGCTTGTTTATACTCCGTACTATCAAGAGCAGAGACGAAAGTCATATGAAGTCACTTTAACAGCATATTGTGTTGTTTTCATATCCTTTTATCTATACTCATACCGTCGGATTCATTTCCTTTCTTTTAACTTATATATATATATATATATATATATATATATATATATATATATATATTGAGAAAATAACTTTAGCTAAATTTCTGTATCTATTTATCGCTTCAATCAGTCCTACAAAGATGCGTATCAAATTATATATATATATATATATATAATATATATATATATATATATATATAAATGTACTAGCAAATATATGCACCCTCCGGGTGCAAGTATTTAAGTTTTAATATATAAAATATCATGTTGAATTAGAAAGGCTAATGAAACTGAATAAGAATTCAGATAAAAATATTTGGAACAGGGGGTGTATAATCGGAAAATAGAACAACTTTGAAATTAAACTGTTCCACCATTTTCCCTTACTCCCGTCTTTCAGTGGTAAATTTCCCTAATTTAACTATTTAGTTAAAATAGGAAGAAAGAATAAAATTACAGTTATTTCTTTATGTTAATAGATTTCTGTTAAGATTTATCCCCGAGATTTTGCTCATATTTATTAAGATAAAACCAAACAATTAGAAATCAATAATACTAAGCATATATTTATTAAAATCAATTTTTTAAAGATCAATATGCAAATTAGCCTTCCATTAACACTGTAAACCGCTATTTCGTTGAATATATATATAATTGCATGTTATTAGTATGTGATATTGTTAACAGTCTTAATGATGTAAAACAATTTTACTAATAATTGAGGTTTAAATAAAAAATAAAATCATGGAGAATGTGATGTAAATAACAAAGGGAATTGTGATTTGAATAGTAATATAGTTTCGGTTACAGACATAAAAACCCACAATCTCCATTATAATAAGATGTAGGAGACACAGAGAGAGTAAGAACTTTTGAATGAGTGTCAGTGCCCACGTATGTACGTGCGTGTGTGCGTGCGATATAGACAATATGAATTTCTCAACAGATGGCTCTAATAATGTATATCAATAATGAGCGTCTCGTGCGGCAGTGGGCGTTTCTTAGCAAACCGAAGAGAAGGCGCAAATGATTGGCTGACTGAAGAAAAATGACAACAACAAAAAAAACTCCGCCTTTTTATTGTTACTAAAACAAATCCTGAACATAGCTCGAAAGAACTCTCTTTGCGTAAGGGCGTGGCTTAAATAAAATAACTACTTCTTTTTGAGTAGCTGTACAAAAACTGCTTTTTCGCAATCACAGGAAACAGTCGAGCGAAATGAACATGCTCTCTTTAATACAAAAAGAAGGAAAGAAAGAAAAAATTAAAGATGAGAGAAAGAAAAAAAAGCCAAAGTTCGTCTCTTCTTGGAGAGATCTGAGTGTTTGCGTTACAATGTTATGTCCACCAGCAAAGGAAGCTTAAACAGGATACTAGATTATCTCCCTTTGTTGAATGACCCGCGCTGCTCAAAAGTGGCGCGAAAATTATAGTAATGGTGGTGGGCAACAGACAAAATGGCGCCGTGCGACTAGCCACAAACAGACATATATATGCATGGACGGAGGAAATGAGTTCAAATGCAGTGTCTAGATACAAAAAAAAAGATACAATTGTATTTATACACGACTACACACAAAAGCATTCCCACGAATAGAGTGGGGCATAAATGATAGAACAGGCATTAACATAATATTATCAACTGCCTTATTACTTTGTATGAGGCAACAACTTTTTAAAAATTTAACTTCGGACTATGTTTTTTTTTATAAAGACTATATATATATATATATATATATATATATATATATACGTGTGTGTGTGTGAGAGAGAGAGAGAGAGAGAGAAAGAGAGAGAGAGAGAGTCATTAACATAAGGTTATCAACTGCCTTATTACTTTGGTCGAAACAACGACTAAAATTTTACATTTGACTATATATATATATATATATATATATATATATATATATATATATATATATACACTCGAATAGGAAAGGCATGGTTGGCCACCAACAAACTATCAGTCATATGGAAATCCGATCTCCTCAACAAGCTAAAGAGGCGATTCTTCCAGGCTGTGGTTGTGTCGTACTTCTGTATGGCTGTACACTTGGACCCTAACGAAGCGTCTTGAGAATAAGCTAGATGGGAGCTGTACGAGAATGCTATCCTGGATAGGTCGTGGAAGCAGCACCCCACAAGAGCAATATATGGCCACCCGCCCCCCATCTCACAAACCATACGAGTGAGACGGACTAGACATGCAGGTCACTGCTGGAGAAACAAGGATGAGATCGTAAGCGACGTACTACTGTGGAAGCCAGCGCATGGGCGCGCTAATGTGGGCCGCCCAGCCAGGACCTACATTGACCAACTATGTAGGGATACTGGCTGCAGCGCAGAGGAGCTGCCGGAGTCAATGACTGGTAGAGATCATCATGGATATCCGTGCAACTGCGCGACATGATGATGATGATGATATATATATATATATATATATAATATATATATATATGTTTGGTTTGTTGTTTGTTTTACGGCATTTCAACCTCAGTGGGTCATTTAATGCCGATAAAGTTTTAAAATAAATCAATTCTTAATGGATAATACAATATTTTTATAAATACATTTTTCTATTTAACCCATAGATGGGACCCTAACAGGTACTACCACTCTGAGTCAGAGTGGACCAGGGAGCAATGGTGATGAATGGGGTGCTCCACATTCCCCAAACCTCCAAAACTGGAACCTCACTATCAGATAGAGTTTAACGTCATTCCCAGAACATGTAGACCCGCAGCCACCGCCTTCTAGCACCCATATGATAAAACGGGGCTGAGGCTTGCCATTAGGGCAATAGGGTTGGGAAAATCATATAGGTGCTAGGGCTTGACGTGACCAGCGGATTGATCCGAGGGGGCCTCTCCGACCGCCCGTCTAGCCCAAGATAGGGCCAAAGTGGAGTATTGCATGTCATGAACTGCTCATCCACCTGTGCTCTATCCTTAAGTATCACGGGTCGCCACCCAGGGCCAACAGGTGGCCCCATTGGGGGAGTATTACCCCTCTGCAGAGGTGCAGTCGGTGCATTCTAACGCCCCAGCCGACAGGGCGGATATATATATATATAGGTGTGTGTGTGTATTTGTATGTGTGTATGTGAGTGTATATATATATATATATATATATATATATATATATACGTGTGTGGGGTGGAGGCTACCGATGTGTAATGATTATCGTCGCTGGAAATGGATTAAGTGACACGAGTTCAAATCCTGATCGACACTGGTTGTTTTTTTTTTTTTTTTTTTTTTTGCATAGTGCTAACACCCTTGGTAAATGTATATATCCAACTATTCTCCCTTCAGCTATGGGTAAATAATGGGCCACATCGAGCTCTTTAAGCTTGCTATGGCAATTGGTTTAGCAGAAAGAAAACTCTGAATTCAAACTTTTTAAACCCCGCTTAAAGTTGACCTTGTGTCACATTCTACTCATGCGGAGTTGGTAAATACATACCACCCTGTGCCCCTGGAAGGAATGCTAACAAAGGGATACTCTACACTCCCAAATATCTAGGACTGGATTCTCACAATCAGATTCAATATATTGTCATACACTGGGCAGCCCAGGGTCTGGAGCGGGTAGCGGGTACAGAGCGGGTAGCGGGTACAGTCAATCTATTCTAAGCTCCCGCCGTTCTTTTCAAGATGTGTGCAGTGGAATCAAACTACCTCATGATTGTTTTCTTTTCAACTATAACCTTGAACTTTTTTAAAGTTCAGGGTTAATGAGAATCTTACCCTGTCCTTATAGAAATCAACTACTCTCTTAGGCGTATGAAGATGACTGCACTTCACTTCAGTCAGCTCCTCAGCCGACTTGAGGCTCGTTAACCGCATTTTTATAAAATCGGGGTAGAAAAACGTTACGGGTAGAATCCGGGTAAAAAAGTTGTTTTTTTTTTTTGGGTTTTTTTTCTAATTCAAAAAAAAAAAGAGACAATTGGAGAATTACTAATGTTGCTCTTAGTATTTCAAGAACATGAAAATAAAAATGGGTTAATTTGTTCATCGATGCCAGGCACACCTTAGATGAACGACATCATTATCGATAAATGATGTCAGGCTCTTAAAAAAGAAATAACGAAAAAGGTTATTTTCTTCAAGATTATTTGACTTTGGGAAATTTATTGACGTTTTGGGGGTGAGGACAAAATCTGAAAAAGGCGGGAGATTTCGTGACAATTTCTATAAAATTTATAGAAAAAATTTTTTAAACCTTTTTTTCGGTTCATTTTTTCAGATTTCATAAAATGAAATAGGGAAGGAGAGACCTCGTAAAAAACATTCCCCCCTCCCCAATATATTTTACGAAAAACCTATTTTTAAACATAATTTCATCAAAACGGGAATAATTACCGAAATTTTCGCGAAAATGTAACTGTTAGTTGATTTTTCATAGAATTTTTTTTAAAAAACAGTCACAATTTGTTTTTGAATACGTTAAATTTCAATATATTTAATGATGCGAAAATATAAACATTGTTTTTTTTTTTTTTTTTTTTTTTTTTTTGACAACTTCAATAAAATGGACTACACTGTTAGCAAGTCTTAGCAGATCTAAAATGATTTTATATACACCCCTGTGCACATTAATTGAATCATCCGCTTTAGTTTCCTTTCATTCCCCATGCGGTCAGTTTTAGACCCACTTGATGGTTGGTTGGTTGGATTTTACGGCATGTTAACCCTTTTCGGGTTATTTTACACCGAAGGCGTTTTATTTTATTCATTCTTGATGGGTATTCAATTATTTAACTCTTATTATTTAAACCATAGATGGGATCCTAACAGGTAATACCACTGCGGATCAGAATGGACCTGAGAGTAATGGTGATGAAGGGGTACTCCACAGTCCCCGGAACTTCAAAACTGTAATTTCACCATTAGATGCAGTTTAACGTCATACCCAGGACACTTGAATGACACGTTGTAATCGATTTCTATTTTTTCCTCACATTAGGTCATTTTCAGTGGTGTGCAGTAATATAAATCTATTTTCGGGGTGTATGATGAAAAAGGTTTGGCCTTGAAAAATATTGCATCATCCGAGATTACATCAGATTTTTATCATGCCCCAGACACTATTGTCTCGACTGTCGATTAGTTGTCCTACGGCCATTGTTCTCCAAGAAAGCGTATGAAAATTGTAACGCTGCGCTGCACGAAGCCTTACAGAGAGATCATGGATATCATAATAATAACAGAATTATTCGTTTTGTTTCAATTAATTTTCACAATAGTATATAATACATTGGAAATGGTTTTACTATGAAAATTCAGTGGAAATTGTTTTATTACAAAAATGCATAGGAAATGGTTTTACTATAAAAATCCATTGGAAATGATGTTACAAATAAAATGCCTTGGGAATTACTATAAAAATGTATTTTAAATAATTTTACTATAAAAATACACTGGAAATCATTTTACTAAAAAAAAGCATTGAAAATGAAAATGTAACAACACCATGAATCAATGGGAGTGGATGGAATATTTCTCATGCTTCTGAGGGGAGAGGAGCCTCGTTTTATGGTTCTGTAGCATACCGGGATTTTGGCTTTCATTGTGTGGAAGTTTATTGGGGACTATCTGCTGTTTCGTTTTTTTTTTTTGGGGGGGGGTCTATTTTATTATTTCTTTTTGTTGGTTTGCTGATTTACTGTTTACGTTGTTGCTCTATCAACGAAATTGAACATTATTTAGTTAAAATAAGCCACACTGTATTACCAATATATATATATATATATATATATATATGTGTGTGTGTGTGTGTGTGTGTGTGTGTGAAAGAGAGAGAGTGAGAGAGCGGGTGCGTATCACGTGACTATATGATAAAATGTTGGGTTAGTTGTTCTTCAGTTTGAGAGATGGAAAACGGCGCCAAAATAAGGTGGTACTAGTGCAGCGATTATGATTGCGAGAGCGGCGCATGCGTCGACCCATCTGAGGCGCGCAACGAAAGCAATGAACAACATGCACCAGCAGATACGAACTAGAGGCAGCCATGTTGGCTTCCTCGGGTGGCTCCACCACACTCGAGAGACGATATCTTTCATTTACCCTTTACAGTCGAACGAGCGGAACACGATACAGTTAACTGCAAGTGCTCTCCTCAGAAATCTTCTCTCTCTCTCTCTCTCTCTCTCTCTCTCTCTCTCTCTCTCTCTCTCTCTCTCTCTCACACACACACACATTATTTTTTCTCTAACTATAATCTCTTTCCCCCTCACTCTCGCTCTCACCTACCCACACACACAATCATTATTTCTCTCTCTCTCTCTCTCTCTATCTATCTATCTATCTATCTATCTATCTATCGATCTCCATCTATCTCTTTCACACACACACACACAATCATTTTCTCTATATATACTCTCTCTCTCTCTCTCTCTCTCTCTCTCTCTCTCTCTCTCTCTCTCTCTCTCTCTCTCTCTCTCTCACCCATCAATCATTAACACAAATACCCACACGCATTGACACAAAATAATTCCTTCTCTATCTATAATCTCCCCACTCTCTCTCTTCTCTCTCTCTCTCTCTCTCTCTCTCTCTCTCTCTTCTACCCCTCTCTCTCTTATCTATCTGTCTATCTTTTTCTTTCTCTCTCTCTCTCTCTCTCACTCTCTCACACACACGCATACATATGTGACTTTCACACATACTCTTCGAATAGTTACATACCAAACGACATCGTAAATGAATATGGATTGTTATAAATATTGTTTAGCGCCAAATTTTCAAGTTTCCGTACTCTGTCAGGGGGTTTAAAATGCGCTGATTGTATCCCCTGCGATAGAATAAGGCTACCCCCCCACACACACACACACAAAATTATTCCTTACTTTTAGGAATGAGTTATGTTTGAAAAAAAATCCATTTTAATTGGTTTTAATTAGTCTTAATTAGCAATTAAGTCAAAAACTGACCCCTCTCTTACTTTACATTCTCCCTATCACTTCCCACTTTCTACGTTTTCTACGGGTCACGTTTTGTCTTATATATATATATATATATATATATATATATATATACATACATATATATGAGATTTGATAATTTGCTTTATAAGCATATTTGAGTAAAGTATATTATTATTTATATTTTTTTTGCTTGAAGGCAATTACAATGCGTATATCGTATAAAATTCGATAATTATTGAAAATAATCATGACAAGCAAACTCGGCAAATATCGCGCCCCACGTAGGACATCGTACAGCTGTTTCAACTTTATTAAGTCTCATCAGGGATGTATACTTACGATTTCCCTCCGACAGAAATCGAAATCGCGTGAACTCTGCGTGCTGGATTCCCGGTTTCGATTTCTGTCGGAGGGAAATCGTAAGTATACATCGCTGATGAGACTTAATAAAGTTGAAACAGCTGTACGATGTTCTACGTGGGGTGCAATATTTGCTGAGTTCGCTTTTCATAATTATTTTCAATAATTATCGAATTTCATACGGTATACACATTGTAATTGCCTTCAAGCAGAAAAAATATATAAATATATATATATATATATATATATATATATATATATATATATATATGGATCGATTGGGTGATCGATGACTCTATCAAAAGGATAAATCTACTTTCTTTTCATTCCTTCTTCCTTATAAAGCGACCCTTTGTTTAGCTATGCTTGGCACTTGCTGGAGATACGAGTTTCAGTCTTTTTCCATTCTGTCTTTGTTTTAATAAGAATCTTACGCCTGATTTCTTTTCGCACATTTTCCCTCCCAGTCGTATTTTTTTTTTTTCTTACAATTTTCTAAGGACGTTGTCCATCAGCCGGCGTTCCTCTTCTATGGACATGTTCAAATTAACAATATTTGTCCAGCCATTTAGTGATCGATCGGACGACCTCACTATTTATCGATTTTAGGCTTTATCTAGTGTCCTTCCCTTATCTCTTAATCAATAACTCCACGTATCTACGTTGACGATTTATGCATAAACAAGAAAAGTATGTGGCTTATATATATAAATATATATATATATATGTGTGTGTGTGTGTGTTTGTATGCGTATGTGATTATATATATACATATATATGTGTATATATATATGTAGATGTATATGCGTGTATGTAGATATATATAAGTACATATATATATCGTGTGTACGTATGCATAAGTTGTTGTTACAAGTTGTTGTTACATATATATATATATATATATATATATATATATATATATATGAAACGCACACAGACACATACATCCACAATTAACGCTGGTTCCCATTGAATTGGGAAATTCCTTTCTAAAATATCACTTTCTTTTCTCTTTAAACTAATGTAAGTTTACAAAAGGATTTCATAAGTCATATATATATATATATATATATATATATATATATATATGTGTGTGTGTGTGTGTGTGTGTGTGTGTTTGTGTTGAGAGAGAGAGAGGAGAGAGAGAATTTAGGCTAGCATGGACATGGAATCAACGGCGCTTTCTGAGAGTTTATCGCCTATGCAATTTTTCAAACCAAATGAAGGAGTTGGAGCAGTAAGCCTTCTTATCTAGGACGAGTATTCCCTTATATATATATATATATATATATATATATATATATATATATATATGCGTGAAGAAATACTGATGCATAGCGTAGAGAAGGTAACAAGAGGCATTGGCTGCTATGAGTTCTCTGATAAAACTGAGTGCATGTGTTTCAAACAAGATAAAGACATTTTCACACTGGATGGCTAGCTTCAGAAATTAGAAGAGTACCTAGGTAGTAATATCCCATCCACAGAAAATGATGTCAATATACGCACAAGAAAAGCATGGACTGATATAGACAAATTATCGATCATATGGAAATCTGATCTCTCTAATAAGGTAAAGCAAACATTCTTCCAAGCCGTAGCTGTATTAGCGGAACTCTACAGCTGCATTACTTAGACTAACGTAATACTTAGAGAAAAAAATAGATGGGAGCTACGCAATGAAGCTGCGTACTGTCTTGAACAATATTTTGAAGGTGTTCTACCTAGTCTCTTTCCACTTATTATTATTATTATTATTATTATTATTATTATTATTCACTCCTTTTGAGTTTTCCACATCAGCGTTAGCTGATGGCCTTTCACTGGAGTCTGAGTGACAACAAGTCGCCTCAGGTCTCCAGGACTCTTCTGAGTATTCTGTCAGATTGCAGCAGTGCGGTATTATGGATGGTCTCGATTCTCCCTCTGATTTCCAGATTTTCCAAACTTTTTTCCAATCTTTTTTGGGACCGTTCCAAGTGCACCAACTACAATTGGTATCACTTTGACTTTCATATTCCATAACTTTTTCAGTTCTCTAGCAAGGTCCAGGTATTTGTCCATTTTTCATTTTCCTTCAGCTTCACCCTGTGATCTGCTGGAACTGCGAAATCCACCAGTTGACAAGTTCTTTCTTTTTTGTTAATCAGCACTAGGTCTGGTCTTTTGCTGGGATAAGGTGATCAGTTTTTATTTCAAAGTCCCAGAGAATTTTATGCGTTTCGTTCTCAAGAACAGATTTTGGTTTATGCATATACCATTTTGTTGTATGGTCAAATTTTAATTTTTTGCATAATTCCCAGTGGATCACCTTCCCAACCCAGTATTATTATTATTTTATTATTATTATTATTATTATTATTATTGAAATATTTTGATATAGAATATTTCATGTATCCCTCTGCACAGAATAAATAGAAAAGTAAAATATATGCGTATGTGTGAATGTGTTTTAACAGATGCATATATATATATATATATATATATATATATATATATATATATATATATATATATATACACGTTGTTAAGGTGTTAAGATGAACTTTGGTCCTTTATGTCATCTTAGACGCCGAGTAGAAGTACTTGGTGTTAGCCATTACTAGTAACACGTGAGCGAATGTGATGGGTTGCCATGGTTGCAACGGCAGAAAAGAATTTTCTATTTGCTGTTTATGAAGAAAAAAGTATATGAAGTGGATTAAGTACAGAAATTCCAGACAAATGTACGTAGATATGAATCAGATAATATCTGTAATGGCTATGATAATTACAAAAGTAGAAAAACACAAAAATCATATATATATATATATATATATATATATATATATATATATATATCAGGAAAATGGGAATAAATCTGACGGTATGTAAGAATAGAAATATGATCAAAAATAAACATTCAGCGGATGTGTTTATTTATGAATGAATAAAAAGTCCTTATTCGCATATATTTTTTTCTTCTTTGTTATTTTATATATATATATATATATATATATATATATATATATATGTGTGTGTGTGTGTGTGTGTGTGTGGTGTGTGTGTGTGTGTGGAACTATATGAAAAAAACAAATATTCAGAGTTTATATTTATTTATGAATGAATAAATAGTTTTGCCTTTATTCGGGATTTTTGGTTTTTATACGTATTGGATATATTGACCATCATTGGGAACCTCGGCTTGTATAATGTTTAGCAAAGTAGACTGTCAAACCATGACTAGCGAGTTCGAGCCTCACTGGCATCCCTTTATATTCGGCCTTGTGTCACATCTAAGCGAAGCTTAGTAAATAACTATATTGACCATCATTATGGCATTATTAAGGAGCGATGTCATAAACCTCATTGCCCTGATGATGGTTAATATATCCAATATATATGGATTTATACATTCATACTTCCTGTGAATAGTTGTCTCTATTTTTGGTTTTGTATTGGATATATTAACCATCATCAAGGCATTTATCAAGAAGCGATTTCAAGAAGCTCATTGACCTAATGATGATTAATATATCCGATATAAATGAATTTTTTCATTTATAAATGAACACATCCACCGAATATTTTTTACCATATCTTTCATACAATCGGATTTTATTCGCATGCCAAGGGGTTGACTACTGAGACCTAAGATGTTGTAGTCAAAGTCAGAATTACAGGTAAAAGGTAATTCACCCTCATGTTCATCAGTTTATTCAGTTCCTGGTAATTAACACTAGGTGTTGAGTAAGGACAACGCAGACACCCAACTTATGTATATATATTTACCAACCCTCCGCATGAGCAGGATGTGACACATGGTCAATTTCTTAAGCGGAGTTCAACAGGTTTGAATTTAGAGTTTTCCTTCTCCTAGACCGGTTGCCTAACCAAGGTTAAAGAGCTCAGTCTGTCCTACTATTTATCCATAGCTGGAGGGAGAGTAGGATTCATACCTTTCCCAAGGATATTAGCGCTAAGTGAAATGCAATTACCACATCCAGGATTTGAACTCGTGGCGACGAGCCCATTTCCCATGACTTTAACCATTACACCACGCGCTTACCAAACTTATGTATAAATATTTTTTTATTCGACGACATTTTCATTTCATCGACTGGACAGGAACCTGTGATCAGTGATGTTGGAAGATGTCTGGTCGGGCCGAGTTACGATATTTCGTCTCTAGTGTCACTAGATCACGTGACATTCGTCCAATGAGAGGCCTTGTCTTAAATGATCCCGAGGTCATTGCCAATCAATCAAACCAAGTGACCTATTGTTGCGACCAATTTAAATTACTACTCTACCCGTCAGTAATAGATTACACCAATCTATTATGCTACTGTTCTACACCCTACCTATGAATATTAATGGGTATGCCACAATCCTCATAATGCGGGTTATTATACTGTCTGAGTAGTCTGATACCACTAGCAGTGGTTTACCTTTCTTCGCGCCACTGGCAAGTATTGTATTTTGTTAATGTTATAAAGATTCCATTTCATTTCCAAGTTCCGTTTTGGTTCTTCCTCATTTAGTAACATTTGTTAGGTTACAATTTTTACAATACACAGGACGTCCATCTTATTCCTCTGCAATGAACACAGTCGGTGTATCTTAACTCCTACTATATGAGCTTTAGATACAAACTAAATATTTGTACCCGCACTTTCATACTAAGTTCTTTCAAGATGTATGTATTGTATACCAACCCATCCACACGGGCAGGATGCAACACATGGTCAATTACTCAAGCAGAGTTGAACAGGTTTGAATTCAGAGTTATCTTTCTCCTAGACTGGTTGCTTAACCCAAATCAAAGAACCCTACTGTTTACCCATAGCTGGGAACCACTGCTCTAAATCACAGAATTTCTTTTAAAAGACAGACTTGCCCACCAAGTCCTTTATAGATAGATGTGCCCCAAAAACGAACAAACGGTATATCTTTACCCGGCACTTTAAAATCTGAGCTGCAGTCAAAAGAACATTTCTGCCCCCCCTCTCTCTCTCTCTCTCTCTCTCTCTCTCTCTCTCTCTCTCTCTCTCTCTCTCTTACCCTGAATTATTTTCTTGCAATAGAGTCAATCGACTAACATTCTATCTCATCCCCAGGCTTGCGCCCCAGCGATCACAGAGGGGAAAAATGGATTAATACAACATATCCCATTCAGTATATTACTTACACATAGATAGATAGATAGATAGATATATAATAACTTGGATAGATAGATAGATAGATAGATAAAAACCGGTCAAAATCACCCATTGATGATTGAAATAACTACTTTAACAAATGGACAGCATGTGCCAAAATACACATATATATATGCGCATGTGTGCGTGTATATATATATATATATATATATATATATATATATATGTGTGTGTGTGTGTGTGTGTGTGTGTGTGTGTGTGTACAATATATATATGTATATATATGCATGCATGCGCGCGTGTTTATATATATGTGTGTGTGTGTGTGTATGTACATTATATATATATATATATATATATAATTACACGTACTCAGATATTCTTTTTGTACATTGATAAACACATATATACATATGCATATGCATGCATATAAGTAAAGTTGGCAGAGTAGCCTAATGTCGGTATCAGCCGGTCTGCGAGAGAATCTATCCCATTGTCACTAGCGCAAAACCAGAGATATTGTTTTTGCATCTGAGGTGGTGCACCACACCTACTATCGTCTCCCGATATTTCTGCACAGATCCAAGTTGTGCTATTCATGTGCGGTGTTGGCGAGGACCACTATCGAAACCAAAACCTTGTGGTTCCAAGGCGGACTCTCTATCGATCGAGCTAGACCAGACTCAAATAGAAATAGATAATGTTATATATATATATATATATATATATACATGTATATATAGATATCATATATATATACGTACATGCATATATACATATATATACTGAGATAATATATATATATATATATTATATATATATATAATATATATTATATTATTATATATATATATATATATATATATAAGATTTGCATGATCTATATGTATTTATATGTATGCATATATGTATGTACGTACATACATAGAAAATGATATCAGCGATATATATATATATATATATATATATATATGTGTGTGTATATATATATATATATGTGTGTGTGTGTGTGTGTGTGTTTGTGTGTCGTAACATTGAGGGACCGGAGAGTATATCGATTATGATGGAAATAAGTTAGGGGTGGTCTAATTTCCTCGTCTGCATATAAAGTTTGGCTGACTCCGGTGCCCGACAGAAGGGAAAACTCAACACAAAATTGCTTCTAAACCTTGGGCGTTCATCTTGCCTCTCTATTCATTCTCCAATTCCCGCGAAATTTCGCAAATTCTTGCCCCGCCCTCTCCTGTCTTCTCTCCGTTACTCCACCCTTATCCCCACCCTTTTCTGTGTTCTATGTCCGCCTGTGTTGGTTATTCGGCGGTAACTCTTGTGTCCGTTTTGTTTTGAAGACTTCAACGCTGTTGACTTCGGGCCAGCGCCCGGATATAGCTTATCGATCGGAGTTAATCAGAAGATATATTGGCGCACGGAAACCTATAATCCGATAAAACCGTCTTCGTGCCTTTGTGCGGGCAGATAGATTATTTATTTCGACATTCTTCGGCAATTTTTGATTCTTGAACATTTCTAGCTGGGTGTGCGTCTCCGCCTTCATTCACGCTAAAAAGAAAGGCTTCCCAACTAATCTAAAGAAATGGCGAGGCGTGTTTATGTATTGAAAAACATGGCGAATGGATTATTTGAAAAAGCCGTTTTGTTTCTTTTAAACATGGTGAAAAATGTCTTCACACGTTTTCCTTCCACTTATATCATGTGTAGCTCAGTCGGTAGAGCGTTCAATTAGGAACCGCAAGGTTATCTAGTTCGATACCGGTCCACGCCAACTCAGCGTAAGAGTAACACAGAAATCTGTGCGGTAAAGTGAGGAGCTGATGGTGGGTGTAGCGCTTCACCTCAGGCGCCAAAAATATTCTCCTTTGTCTAGCACAAGTGAAAAGGGGATAAACTCCCTCGATGTTTGGCTGATACCGATTTTAGCCATATATATATATATATATATATATATATATATATATGCTGCCGATTACGCTTAACTTGCAAGGATCTCCTTATAAAACGGATTGAATTCTATCCAGCAGCCATTACATATGTACACACACACACACACACAAGGTTGGTTGTATTTCACTTGGCGCTTACACTTTTGGGCAAGGCATAAAATTCTCACTCCTAATATGGTAAATAGTACGGTAGACTGTTTTAGTTTTGTTTTTTGTGATTTTTGTTTTGTTTTTTTTTGCACAAATAAACTCTGTCCATCATTTCGAACACAGTAGGTTTTTCTCTCACATAAATCGTATTGTGCTTATGTTCAGTAAATAGTATGCCAAAGTGGGGTTTTTAGCCTTGGTTAGGCAACCAGTCACTGAGAAGGAAAACAATTCAAACCAACTTTACCCGCTTAAAAGTTGGCCCAGTGTGGCATCCTTCTCGTTGCGGAGGGGTTGGGTCAATACATTTTTATCGTTTTTATAGAAACCGTTGTCGTTCAGCCACCTGTGTCACTCGGGCTGCGGCACAAATAAACTCTGGTCCACATCTCTAATACTGTAGTTTTGTCTCGTACATAAATCGAGTTGTGTTAATGTTGGGTAACCACACTTTGAGAAGGAAAACAGGATGAAATAAGTGTGAAAAACAGTGTCTGTGTCACTCGGTCGCTGCGAAAATCAACTCCGGTTCACATCTCTAACACTGCAGCTTAGTCTTGCACATAAATCGTGTTGTGTTTATGCTGGGTAACACCGACGATACTTGAGTCTCTCTTGCTTGAGGCCGGAGCGATGAGTATAGGTCAGCAGATAAGTCACGTATCGTAACTAAATTCCTTAAAATTAAATCAGAAAGTTCACTTTCAGTCTTGGAAAGGTCAGTTTTGGGACAATTAACACCAACTGTTGTTGCTCGGAGACATATTTCGGCAGCGTTCGGTATTTAACGTGTTTATAAATGCCTCATAGTCTCTCTCTTAAATTTGATCAAGTTTAAGACGTACTTTCAAAAAAAGGTCAGAGGTTTGAACTAATGTCTGTCAATACACTGATCAACTGCACACACTTATACACACATACGTACACACACACACATACACACACACACGCACACACGCACGCACACACACACATATATATATATCGTATAAAATTCGATAATTATTGAAAATAATCATGAAAAGCGATCTCTGTCGGATGGAGATCGTAGGTATACACCGCTGATGAGACTTAATAAAGTTGAAGCAGCTGTACGGTGTTCCACGTCGCGCGCGTTATTCGCCGAGTTTGCTTGTCATGATTATTTTCAATAATTATCGAATTTCATACGATATACGCATTGTAATTGCCTTCAAAAAAACAATATATATATATATATATATATATATATATATATAATAAAAATAATAATAGTAGAGATTATCCTCATGTATGGCTATCTGAATATACTGACTTCTTTTATAATATATTCACATAGGCGAGTTGTTTCTTGTTACTGTTGTAATAAACTATATAGAGAGAGTTATCCACAGACACGTGTTTCGACTTATCAAGTCTCTTCAGTGTGGCTAGACATTTGATTGAAATCCGATCGGTTGGATGTCAGTCCGTCACCTTAACCATCAGGCTGTCATCACCTACAGAATGCGAAGGGGATTTTAACTGTTTTAATACACACATCGCTTTGTATGTAAAGGCCGTCATAGAGTGCTCTATCCCTTATATATAGGAGAGCGTCACGTTGGTGGCGGCCCACAGCGGAATCAGACTTGGATAGATAGAACCCGGAAGAAATGTAGGAATAGAGTGAGAGTATAGAATATAGGGTGTATATACATATAGATACATTTATATTTCCTATAAACTTGCTCCTCTAACAATTACGTTACCAAGTGACCCCATCTTTTATTTTTTTGTTTCGTTTTTTTTTCATTTTCTATCTTGTAATATCTTTTATTAAGTGCAAATATATAAACATAATTTTCAACTGCTCACCCCCTCCACCCCGAAATCTACTTTACTGTACCAATTTATAAGATACTCAACACGGTACATCGCCCCTCTTCATGAATGAATGAATTCGTTTTTCGTTAGTTTTGTTTTTTGTTCTGTTTTCTTTTATTGTTCTATTGAATATGAACTCTTCTCTTTGCCAGTATCTACTATGATTGGGTCATTATTGTATCGCTATTTCAAAATTCCCTTTTGCATAAATCTTTGAAAAGTACTCCAAATAGAATATAATAAAATTTTGGTATGGTATTTTTTATTTGCAATTTTATTTATCTCATTGCTGCCTTGTTTCAAAATGAGAAGACGCAGTTGAGAATCTTTATAAGCATCGGGTTTGCAGTTCGGTGTTAATTCTTTTGGCCTTTTGAACCTTTCACTTGCTTTTTAATGAATTCCTATTGATTTCTTGGACACAAACATACCATCTTTCAGTGGGTAACCAGTTTTTAAATGGATTGATCTTATTTACCCACAGTTTGTGCAAGTGCATTAAGTTGTGCATACATGTGTGTGTAATCTTTGTGGAGAGAGCTATGGGGTGGGATGAAGCTCTGTTTTATTTTCCTCATTATTTTTTTTTTTTTTTTTATTTTTTAATTATTTACGGATGCGTGAAACTCTACACTGATAGTGTCGCATATCCATAGTACATTCGGTTCATGATACTGTTCAAAGTCCCAAAACTCTTTACCACCCTCATTATTATTACTATTAACCAATCCAATAACCGCTGTCACTGTATGTATTTTAACTAACCCTTCCACACGAGCAGGATGTGACACAGAGTCAATATTTAAGCGTAAATTAACAAGTTTTAATTTAGTGTTTTCCTTCTCCTAGATCGGTTGCCATACCGAGGTTAAAGATCCCAGTCTGTTCTACTATTTAACCGTAGCTGGTGGAGGTATAGTTGGATTCATACATTTCTCAATGGTATTAGCGCTATCTGAAATGCAAATGCCTCGTCGCGAATTTGAACTTGGGTCACCGAGTCCATTTTTCTGCCGCAATAATCTTTACACAACCAGTGGAGTCTCTATATGACAATCTGTGTGGCATGTATATGATCTGATATATACGGTTGGTTTCCTGGACCAAGCTGTTTGCATTTCACATGGCGCTAATACTCTTGGGAAAGGTATGAATCTAATTCTCCCTCCAGCTAGGAGTAAATAGCTGGGCAGACTGGGCTTTTAACCATGGCTAGGTAACCAGTCTAGGAGAAGGAAAAGCTGTTAAGCTCCGCTTAGAAATTGACCTTGTGTCGCATCTGCTCGTGCGAAGGGGTTGATATATAATAATATATATATATATATAATATATATATATATATAATATGGTTTGGTGTTCAAATCCAGTCGCAAACCGGAAATTTTGATATTAGATTTTCTTTTAAACTAATGAAAATTCTTTCCTCACTAACTGTTTACGGTTGTCCTGTCAGCGTTACGACGGTGCTAATTACCCCTTTGGGAAAATAGGTGTTTACTCATATGCGTACTATATACTAATGCACTTGATCCCCTCTGAAAAGCTGACTTGACTCCAGAGGGTCCTTTACGCTTTTGGGTAAATCCTATGTAGAAGCCAGACTGAGGTTCTTTAGTCTCCGTTACAGGGCCTGAACGCAGATTCAATGGAAGAGAAACTTCTGAAGTGTTCATAGTCTCAGCTTTCATACCTATTTTTAACACATCATTATGTTCCGCACTCAGCTAGCTACGCGGGTATGGGAAGGCATGAAGCATATACTCGATTAGCCAACCATCGTTCCTAATCGATTCTCCATTGCTATTCTCTCGAGGTATTCATCGCTTGAGTTGTAGCAAACGTAACACATGTATGCTGACGCACAGAAACTCCGTATATATAAATTGAACTCTTGAGGTACTAAGATTACAACAATATAGATACTGAGATCCCTAAAATTACCTGTAAGAAGATAATTTGTTGCCCACTGTTTTGGCCAGTTGAAAGAATAATTTAGAAACTATCTGAAATGGCTGTGAAAACACTCGACCAATAGCGTAAAATATTATAAATTATTAATATAATAATAGATAATGTGTGGGGTCAATAAAGAGACGAAACTGTCTAACTCCACATACTATAATGAGAAATAGTACAGATATAAATATATACTTCAGCACCATAAGAGGAGTACAAGACTACGAAACAGACGTGGTACGTTCACTGCTGAGAACTGGGGCACTCAAGACTGCAAATATTCATGGTCCTACAAGCTAATACATGGTAATAGTGGCGAAGCTGTCCTGATTCAGTGCTTCTCTGCACGAATATGCGAGCACATCAAAAAAAGTCTGGTCTGGTACTTTAGCCGGTTACAGACAGTATCATAACTACAGCCTCCCAGCTCCGAAGACCAGCTACGCCCTGACGTTGTGTACTCTGACTAATGCAAGAGTGAAGACTTGCATGGCATACGATTAGATTTTTGCCGATACTCGCAGTCCGATCACAGTAGTTTCGCACAAAGAGAATTAAATATGAGAGCGAAGAAGATCGACAAGAGCCATATGTGTATGGAAACTCGGCAACACATGTGTCCATGGGATCACTAGAAAAAAGGAAACCTCAGATGCGTAACATGTAGAGGTGAAGGCTCTAAATCCAAGTGTTAATTGGGGCATCTCATATGGACACAATGTCTCCCACACGGGGTAGGAAAAGAGTCTTGGATTGAAAATTTGGAAATTGAGCAGCAAGTAACGGATAGCAGTTCATGCCAGGCCTTAACTAAAGATATGACATTTTTCGGAGAACAGAAGAGTCTGGAGACCTGGTGAGGAGAGACTTGCAAGTCATATGCAGTCTCGCAGTAGAAACCTTCACCGGCTACAGGACCCAACACAATGGGGTGAAAGAACTCGGGAAGTGTTGAGCAATATTAGACAGACGACGTAGAATGACAGTTAACTGCAAATATATAGTAATCAGATATTTTTCGCCATGAAAGATTCATAGCATAGACAAGAAGATCGCAAATACAGATCCCTATGCAATTGTATATACACATATAAAAGTTGAAAAATTGCGATTGAATGAATTTGTCATTTCATTTATTCGACAAGCAACTTATAAAATCCCTATCTCGATGCTACATAGGTCTTCTACTTGTGATTGTAATAGTTATGTCATTTTATGATAACAGTACCACTAGCGGAGATTGGATCCTTATCGATGTTCTGAACTCATTGGGTAGCCGTAGCCAGCTGGGCCTGTATGTATGTAGACAATTGCTGGTCGTGATGATCTACGGAGTGCACTTAGTCTTATCCGATATGTCATATCACGTACTAGCCGTGCGTAGAAGTGCTAATAGTCTGTACCTGTGAGTGGTTTCTAGATTGCACGTGTGTGGTCTGTGTTGTGTAGTGAGTCTGTGTTTTTCAATCTTGCCTTAGAATTATTGTCCTTGACCTCTCTTGTACGTCGGCGTGCGTGCGCATGTGTGAGTCTATCAGTCGCTGTCTGTGTAGTATATACTATCTGTATATTTAGTATATATAGGTATCAGTATTAATAATAGGTGTTTAGTTATTAATAGATGTGTGTTGATGCTCGTTATCGATGGTGTGGTACAGCGTTTGTTTCTTATTTATATAGGTGTATTTGACGACTTTATTAGATAGTATGATGAGTGTCTGTCAGTCTAAGTAATGTATAGATGTGTTATGTTGAGGGGGTGGTTATCTATAAGTCTATTTATGGTGAAATCATTGAATTGCGATATATGAACTCTGTACAGATGCTCTATTTCTTCTCAACCTTGGAATTTATTGCGTATCTAGACAACAACTATGCAGTGTTCGAAGAGTTTCACGCATTCGCATGGCTCGACACGAGCATAATACTAATAAATCAAGGAATAAAAATTATACTATGTCATGGACTACGAAGCCACTCTCGACCGGGTAAGGAGCCAATTGAACTCATCAATGCCATAAATAATAAACTAGAGGCACGTTTGGTTAAATTACCTGTTCTAAGATGCGCCCAGTTTATCTGCATGTGGGATCTGCTGAGTTTACATTTCCTGGCCAACTGGGCAATCGGTAACACTAGAATCAATATATCAACAGCTTAAAGACCTAGTTTCCTAGCAATGGTTAGCGCGAAATGAGACACGGATACTACCACAGTGGATTGAAACTAGCAAGAGCGTATGTGGTTTCAAGTATCCCGGTTTACTCGGATTCATATCCGATTAAGAACAAGGTTTACCGCTCGATCTCGTTTAGACGACAAGCTCCCGGTCGCCGTACGCAAGAATACCTGGAAGAAATAGCCGAAGGGCAATAAGCATCGGCCCGATACTTTGAGTTAACGCATACACAATAAAAATAACTGAAGTTACAATAGTCCGAATTTATCCAATATTAAAAACTTAGCTGAATTATTTACCCCATCTTAGAGACCATCAGTCTCATGGTAAATGTTCAGTAGGATATGAGTGGTTTCTGCAATAGTAGACTACAATTTGAGTGGAAATATACATGTGTTCATCCGTGTGTGTAATTGATGCTAATCTGTGAAAAGTGTAGAACTGAGGGTGTGGAATTCTGCCTCGGAAGGTAATTTTTATTTTGATAGGGTGCATGTGGGCGTGTACAGTTTAACTGTGTGTGTGTTGTGTTCTGTAAATATGTCCCTCAATATAATGCGTGGTACACCTCTGCGTGTATGCTGCACGTATGTTTATTGGCTACTATAAATAGACACGTTATCAGTTATTACTTGTTGTGGGTTCTGTGTGTGTCGATATGCCTGTGTCGTGTGTCTCTCGGTTCTGTATCTGTGTCTTTCTGTTTTTGTTAGCTCGTTATGTTGTTTTTTCTGACTCAGAATGCTAGTAGGCTCAGTCTATAGATTTTCTCTGTGCAAGATAAATAGTGTGCTATGTGATAAATACTGTTTTTTTTAGTTTATGCATGTCTGTGGCTACTAATGTATAGTCATGAAATAAGTACGATGTGTCGCTCATTAGTGCGCTAACCAAATGCCTTATAATTTGTGGCGAGTGTTTGATGTCTGTAACTGGGTATCACACCTGAAGTACCTGAGTGTCGTCACTTCGTGGTAGTAGCTGTGTGTGTGTGCTGTAGAGTGTAAGTAGAGTGAGGTGTGTTGTGTAGTGCATGATAGCAGGAGAAATTATTATTTGAAACATTATACGCCTGATAATATAATTGACTCATTTTAATCTTGGGTAGATTTATCTGTCATTGCCAGCGAGTTAATTGAAGTTTAATGTTAGTCAATTGACGTATGCTGCGCGAACGTTAAAGATTCCATCGGTAATTCTTATATTTAAAGATAAAAATATAACAAGAAAGTAATATGAATTAAAAGAACCAGAGCTAGACGTGGATAAAAATGTATATCTTTCTAGACCTTTTAATTAATTGACTAGGAATCATAGAGAAGAGGACATATATAAGCGAGCCCACGACATAGATAACGAAGATGACACTTTCTAATTGGATCTAACAACAATGAGAAGTATATAAATCAGTCCGAATTGGTGTGCACCGTCGAGCGGTGTGCAGTGTTGTGTAGAGATTGGTGGAAGGTGTCGTAAGTGTTGTGAAGTAGATATGTATGTGTTATCTTTGATCTGATTATTGTTGGTGGATGCTGTGTGCATGTGTCGAATCCTTCTTGCATAGTATGTGATGTGTGATCTGTGTTCTAGATGATTAGCTATAGAGTAATCGAAAAAAAAAACGTATAAATGATAGATATGCAATCACAAATAGTGTGGTCTTGGCGCTAAACTGTTTAAAATTGTGTTAGGTGTGATAGGTGCGTAGTGTTGTGAATTGGTTGTTGTTCTGTTTAGTGTGATGATATCGATAGTTTAGTTCTTATTATTGTAGTATACGGCTACATCCCTATTATTTAGTGTGCTATCTACTCAAAGTGTGCATGCGTTAATATCGTTCTGCTCGAATGTGCTTATGTCGCTCCATTGATCAATGGTGTATGTTGTGCTGCATCGCTCGTGCTGTGGGTGTGTCGCGATCCTAGTTCACGTGTGCTTGATGTGCGGCGGCTTGTGTGTCCGCCTACCTATGCTGACCTGAGCTTCGCTGTTGCCCTAAATGCTGTGCTATATGCTATAAATACGGGATGGTTTTAGGCATGTCGCTCTGTTGATGGTGCTGTTGTTGTAGCTAGTATGTCTCGATGATGGCGTGTGTGTGTGTGTGTTGGTCATTAAAACAGGTTGTATGTGCGCCGGTTCGCTAGTTTCTCTAGTAGTAGGCCTTATGTGGTGGGTAAATGTATTACTTAGTCTTTTGATGCGTTTAATGGCAGGATGCTTCGTGCCTTTGTTGAAGAGCCTAAACCGGCTCTACGTGGTGATATTAGAGTCACATCATAGCTCTGCGGATATCCAAGTCTATCTGCTGAGTTAGCAGGGATACCAGGCCCTCGTCCAACTTCAGGAGTTAATGAAGTATACATGGGATACGAAACATCGCGTTGTGCCTCAATGAGTGTAGTGGATAGTGTACTGTTCTCAATTAGTATAGTTGTTACTGTACGCTACAAGCAACAAGAACAACAATCCGCCTATGTGAATTTCATTACTTTGACAAAGAAAAGAACAATCTTCTTATCGTACCTTACAGAGCGAGCTACGATTGAAAAAGGGGTTAGAACTGCCCTCGATCTGTCTGGATGCTACTATAACTGACTATTTTATATCTTTTGACTCTAATATACTCTATCGACTATTAATTATATTTAATATTTATATATATTATATATTTATTTCTAATAGGATATTGTTTGTATTTTATATTTGATGATAGAGCAATATCTAGCTATTACTTTCCGCACCCGATTATATTGCGGTACAAATGCCTAGAAGGTCCTATGAAGTATATTTAATATGGTGGTGTGGAAGATTAAAACGCATGACAAGTCTTAAATCACTGGCTTTCGATAGTAAGATATATCGGCTGACTGCACGATGGAACGATTCAGGGTGAGACAGCTGGAACTTCGAACTTGTTATAAGAAATCGATACGACATACGCAGAGCAGAGAAGGTAAGATTAGATAGAAAGAAGAAGACACATATAAGGCAGCTGCGATCTCTGATCACGACGAAGTAGAGGTGGCGATCGAAAAGAACGATTTCATATGCGGGAGTATGAAATTATGAGGGAATGATATGAATTTGAAAAATCAAATACATTATACGGAAGGAATATTTATACGATCAATCAATAGCGTAAGATAATGACTAGCTAAGTGGAAAATGGAAATTGCGGCATCAGTCAAAGGCAAGTAAAGAAAAGCAGGCGTGTTATTGAAGGGATAGTGAGGGACGAGAAGTTTAGTAGGATGTTGATGTTAAATGGAAGAACGGTTATGAAGTTATGGGGATTGTTGCGTTGGATCTAAGTGATGAAGGGATAGAAGGACAAGATGGAGTTGAGGGAGACATTAGAAAGAAGCAATGGTTGACTTGAAACCCAGGACATATGTTAACCTCTGGACCTTATTATCTGGGCAGTAACTGCTTTTCGGAAGAAACGACCCAGAAGGTGAGAAGAGAAGAGAAAATATTGATAACATGAGGGCTATGTGAGAAGAAGAGAGAAGAAGAAGAAGAAGATAGAAGAAGAAGGGATAGGAGTATGAAAAGGGAAGAAAGAAGCCCGGAAAGAGGAGAATGAAGAAGAGTATAGACAACATGCGTTTGGAAGATTTGCCAGAAGAAGAAGGAGAGGATATTGCCGGACTGCAAGCCAAGTTGAGTGGGGAGGTGGATAAGGAGGATGATATAGGGAACGAAGAAGCGGAGAGGGCGATAGAGAGAGTATATTGAACAAACACTAGTTTGGATAGAGAAGAAGAAAAGATGACGCAAGATATGTAGGATTGGAGGGGTATTTGGGATTACGGGTAGGAGTGTAGGAGGTTTAGCCGGAAAGAAGGAGGGAGAGTGGAAGAATAGATAGAACAACATGCTTTATAAAAGAGAAGAAGAACAACAACAAAACAACAACAACAAAATAACATAATAATATAATAATAATAATAAATGAACGAAAAACAAAAAGAAAAATATTACAAATGAAAATAGAAAAAGAAGAAACCTGCCCATTTTTATTTTTTAAGAGGAGACGAACGTTTAAAATGAAGAGGAAAGAAAATATTAAATAAAGCTATTGCGATAACGAAGATGGCAGACGTGAAGATAATTCTATTGCTTTCACAAAAAAAAACTTCTCTTTATCTCTAAGAAGCAGACACGCTAAAGAAATCGTCACTTGCAGCCAAGAAAATAAAAGCAGAATGACAAATATAAAAACATTCAAAGAAGAGAAATGTGTTTGTAGCGAACGAAACGTCAAAGTGAAAATTATACTTCATTACTCCAACTGAACAAGATGTCTTCTTCATGTAATTTTGACTTTTCTTCTCTTTTATTATTTACCTCAACATTTCTCATCTTTATCACCTCCCCCAACTCATCTTCCTACGCGATTGTTTTTTTTTATCTTATTCTCCTCCTTCGTTTAATTCTCTTTCTCTGCCTTCTCTCTTCTAATTCTTTTGTGTCTACTCCTCCTTCTTTCTTTATCCCATATTTGTATTCTACCCTCCCACCTTTGTCATCATTATATCTTCCTCCTACACCTCCACGATTTCTTTTTTCTTTTTTCCTCCTCCTTCGTTTAATTCTCTTTATCCACCTTCTTTCTTCTAATTATTTTGTGTCTTCTTTCTTTATCCCACATTTTTCTAAACTGCATTTAATGGTGAAGTTCCCATTCTGGAGCTCTGGCGTGTGTGGAGTACCCCTGTATCACCATTGCTCCCAGATTCCTCCTGATCCGCAGTGGTAGTACTTGTTAGGGTCCCATCTATGGGTTAAATAAAAAAAATGAATTTAAAAAATTGAATTCAAGAATGAATAAAACGAAACGTTGTTGGCATAAAATAACCCAACAAGAGTTAACATGCCATAAAATCCAACAAATCAACCATCCTCCCCTTTATCTCCTATTTTCCTTCTTCTACTGTCTTGTCATCTTCATCCTCCAATTTTTTCTATTTTCTTTCTTTTTTTTTTAGATGAGGCTTGATAATTTGGATTTTTCGGATTATTCGGATTATTGTCCTCATCTTTAGTGTTATCTGTACAACATTGCGGCCGATGTGCCCTCCGAAGGCTCCCAAGTCCGACAAGAAATACCTGAAGAAGGCCGGTGGGAACATCGGCCGAAACGTTGTACAGATAACAATAAAGATGGAGACAATAATCTTAATAATACAAATAATAAAAAAATGTCATCTTTGTCATATGTCCACTTTTTTTTTTTTCTTTCTTTCTTTCTTTCTTTCTTTCTTTTTCTTTCTTATTCTTACCTTTCTTTCTACCTTATTTTCTTCGTTTGCGTTTCCTACTCCTGTTTTCTCCTACCCCTTTTTTCTTTATCTCCCGTTTCTTCTTCATCTGCTGTTGTTCCTAATCCTACGTCATCTTTTTCATCTTACATGTTTTCTTTCTTTCTTTCTCTCTCTCTCTCTCTCTCTCTCTCTCTCTCTCTCTCTCTCTCTCTCCTCTTCTCTCTTTCCTGTTTTTCTTAATTTCTAATTTCTCTCTATATCTGTACTTTCTTTTCTCTTTCTTATACTCATATCATTTCCTTTCCACACTGCTTCTTCAAAATTTCTAAAAACAAACAAACAACAACCGTTTTTCCCGCAAAATTCGATAGCAGATTAAGTCGCCATTTTCCCTTCAACAATTTGAGCCGCCATTTTCAGCCAAGAAACCAAACACCTCTCTACACTCCACGAGACTCTTTTGCCAGAACCCTGAAATGCCGTCTTCGAGATATAATCTTGATATCGACCTTACTCGCAAATTATTTCAGTTGCCATTGGCTACACCAGAGCAAACATGGAAGTCGCGGGTGAATTACAATCTTCTAATTTGGCCAGCGTTAGTTTTTGCAGTGGAAAAACTAAAAGCGTAGAGTATCAATTTCGTCGAAATTTCTACGCTAAAATAAAGTTCTAAAATATGTAGACGTCTACCTGTTCATATGCATGCATGTATGTATGCCCATGTAGAGCTACACACACAGACAAACATATATAGGGCTGGTTTAGCTCAGTCGGCAGAGCGTTTGACAAGGAACCACAAGGTTCCCAGTTCGATACTGACCCTCGTCAACTCAACGTATGAGTAACACTGGGGATCTGTGCGGTAAAGTTAGGAGTTGATGGTAGATGTGTCGCTCCAACTCAGACGCCAAAACAATCTCCTTGGTCTAGCGCTATTGAAAAGGGGATAGACTCCTTCGCTATCCCGACGACTTTACTACTTACTTTATATTATATATATATATATATATATATATTATATATTATATATAAGTATTGATTGGTTGGTTGGTACGTTTATTTATTTTATACATGTGTTTGTCACGTTGCGTTTTTTTTTTTAAGTTTTTTTTTGTTTTTCACCCAACAGCTCATTTTTTATAGCTTTAACCCTTCATCAACGTTTTCATTCCCTTAGTCTGGTTGCTTTATGAACGCTATAGGACCCACTGCCCTACTATTTACCCATAGCTGGGGATAACAGATGGTTTTATAGTTTTTTCCAAGATTATTAGCGTGAAGTGAAACGAGTATAATCTTTGACTATGATTTGAACTCAGACCGCTGATTCCATTTTCTATGACGATAACAGTTACGCTAGGCGCGCCTCACATAACTTCAAGTAATTCTTTTTTATACAAATAATTTGTACGGAGCTTCAAGATCGCTTATCCAATACTAACAATTTGGGCATAATTGCTTGTAAGCATGTATTTATCGAACCCCTCCGCCTTGTACGGTGCCCTGTCGGCTGGGGCAAAAGAATACACCGACTGCACCACTGCAGATGGGTAAAATCCCCACAATAGGGCCACCGGTTGGTCATCGGTGGCGACCCGTGATGCTTAAAGGCGGAATACTGGTGGCTGAGCAGTCCATGACATGCAACCCTACATTTTTGGAGAGGCCCCCTTCAATCATTCAGCTGGTCACTCTAAGCCTTAGCACCTATATGATTGTCCCGAACCTACTACCCTTGTGGCAAGCTCCCAACCCTTTTTATTAAATATGTGCTAAAAGACGGTGGCTGGGGATCTTAGTATCATAGGCATGACGTTAAACTACATCAAATCGTGAAGTTCCAATACTGGAGCTCTGGAGAAGGTGCAGTACCCTGTCATCACCATTACTACCAGAATGCAGCCTGCACCCGGAGTGGTAGTACCTTTTAGGGTCCCATCTATGTGTTAAATAGAGAAAAAAAACATGTTTAAAAAACGTGTTTAAAATTAGTATTATCTGCGTTATTCGGACTATTGTCCCCATCTTCATTGTTACTTGTACAACGTTTCGGCCGATATGCCCTCCGGCCTTCTTCAGGTATTTCTCGTCGGACTCGGGGACCTTCTCGGACTTGGGAACTTTCTTTTCGAACTCGGGAACTTTCTTGTCGTATTCGGGAGCCATCACGGAACTTTGAACCTAACCGTTGTACAAATAACAATGAAGATGGGGACAATAGTCCGAATAACGCAGATAATACTAATCTTCAAGCCTCATCTCAACCATTCAGAGAAATAGTGTTTAGAATTAATTGAGTTTTTTTTATTGAATACCCATCAAGAATGAATAAAACAAAATGTCTTCGGCATAAGATAACCCAATAAAGGTTGATATGCCGTAAAATTTAACCAATCAAACCCCTGAATGGCGCATCTAAAACTGCAATCGTCTGAAACAAAATATACGCGTCAGTATGTTATCATTCATACTTTGAAGCCATTGGGAATTGTGCCTTGGGTCAATTCAGAAATATTTCTTAAATCTAATATCATTTTCTCTGTTTCTTTAGCCAGGGGAGGTATTTACCCAACCTATTCGCTAAGGGACACAAGGTCGCGAGAAGGTCGAACTCACTATTCAATAGTAATGCATCTGCGATATCAACTTCCTAACCATTATACCACGGTAGAACGCACCTCTATAACCAAAGTAGGTATTTACCCAACCCGTTTACCACGGTTGGGACATGACACATGATCACAAGAGTGGGGTATCCAGCTAGGATCAACTCGCTATTCAGTCGTAATGAATCTGTGAGACTAGCTTGCTATGACAATACGATGGGACGCATTTGGGTAGTGTGAAGTAGCCCTTCATTGACATTGCCCCCATTCATGTTTTTCTTCTCCTAGACCGGTTGCCATGACAAACTTAAAAGCCCAGTCTGCCCTATTATTTGCTGATAGCTGAAGTGAGTATAGCTGATTTTATACCTTTCTCAAGGGCATTAGTGCTATGCGAAATGCCAACAGCCTCATCCAAGATTCGAACTCTAGTCTTCGTGTCGATTTCCTCCGACGATAACCGTTACACACAAGCTCCTCCAAATCAATATTCAGTTTTCTGCCTCTAACTCTTCGAAGTTTTATCCAGAATTAGGTGACATAGATACACTCGCCTGTGATGTGTAGATGTGGGTAATCAGTTCGGTATCCTCGCATAGTTTTTTCTCGTCAAAGTAAGAAGAAAACACAGTGAAAAGAGTTGTAAATAACAAAGAGAGAAAGTGAAGAAAGTACGAATTGAAGAAAGAAGAAAGAAAAAAAAAAAAAAAAAAGAAAGGAAAGTACGATTTGAAGAAAGAAAGAAAGAAAGACGATTTGAAGAAAGAAAGAAAAAGAAAGAAAGTACGATTTGAAAAGAAAGAAAAAAGAAAGAAAGTACGATTTGAAGTAAGAAAGAAAGAAAGACGATTTGAAGAAAGAAAGAGAAAGTACGATTTGAAGAAAGAAAGAAAGAGAAAGAAAGAAAGAAAAGAAAGTACTATTTGAAGTAAGAAAGAAAGTACGATTTGAAGAAAGAATGAAAGTACGATTTGAAGAAAGAAAGAAAGAAAGAAAGAAAGAACGATTTGAACAAAGAAAGAAAGAAAGAACGATTTGAACAAAGAAAGAAAAAGAAAGAAAGAAAGAAAGTACGATTTGAACAAAGAAGAAAGAAAGAAAGAAAGAATTGAACAAAGAAAGAAAGGAAGTACAATTTGAACAAAGAAAGAAAGAAAGAAAGTACGATTTGAAGAAAGAAAGAACGAAAGAATACGATTTGAAAAAGAAAGAAGAAGAAAGAAAGAACGATTTGAAGAAAGAAAGAAAAAACGATTTGAAGAAAGAAAGAAAGAAGAAGAAAAGAAAGAACGATTTGAAGTAAGAAAGAAAGAACGATTTGAAGTAAGAAAGAAAGAACGATTTGAAAAGAAAGAAAGAAAGAAGAACGATTTGAAGAAAGAAAGAAAGAAAGAAAGTACGATTTGAACAAAGAAAGAAAGAAAGAAAGAACGATTTGAAGAAAGAAAGAAAGAAAGAAAGTACGATTTGAACAAAGAAAGAAAGAAAGAAAGAAAGAAAGAAAGAAAGAAGATTTGAAGAAAGAAAGTACGATTTGAAGAAAGAAAGAAAGAAAGAAGAAAGAAAGAAACGATTTGAAGAAAGAAAGAAAGGACGTACAATTTGATGAAAGACAGAAAGAAAGAAAGAAAGTACGATTTAAAGAAACAGGTTGATAATTATTTCTAGTTTCAAGAAACGAGAACAGTTTTTGCGAATTACCTCCTTTGAGAAATCCACTTAAAAAATACTTACATCGATAAACTTCATAGTGTGCTTATATATTGATATGTATAATAGAATATATTAGAAATAAGTAAAAAAAAAAAAGAATTTTAAAAATAGTTCATGAAAAGACGTGATAAGTAAAAGTAACCAAGATATACGCAATATACATTTATCCTACTGACGTTTCTTCCGAACAATATAGATTTGGCGTTATGTACTTAGAAACGTATACTTACATGTTAATTGCATTTAGCACCGAGATAATTTGCTAGGCTGAACAAACGCCAAGACAAAATAGGTATTTAACGACGAAAAAAGAAAAGAAAAAAGACTCGTGATTTATATAACCTATTTGGCTTCGAAAGACAAAAAAATTAATGTATTTATATATTTATTTTTGCGTAAATAATTCTCGTTCTGTAAGACGAAAAATAAACTTTGCGAAAAAAAACGCGCATTATTTTTAAAGTGTTCAGATGAAGAGTTTGTTCTACTTTATATATATATATATATATATATATATATATATATATATATATAATGTGTGTGTGTGTGTGTGTTCATCCTGTTATCACTTGTATTTTTTAAACCGGAGCTTGCAAACAAGATTGCTTGATTCGATGATTGATTATTACGGTATGTCAACCTGCCTGGGGTATTTTATGCATAGACATTAGGAAATTGGAAATCTTGTGAATCGCAGCCAGTGTTGTAAATATAGTATATGTATTTGCACAACCCCTGCGCTACAGGCACGACATGGTTCATATTTACGCGGAGTGGGTTATCTCAGTCGGTAGAGCGTTCGGCTAGAAACCACAAGGTTCCTAGTCGATGCCGGTCCCCGCCAACTCAGCGTATGAGTAGCACAGGGATCTGTGCGGTAAAGTAAGGAGCTGATGGTAGGTGTGGCGCTCCACCTCAGATGCTAAAACAATCTCCTTGGTCTAGCGCTATTGAAAAAGGGGACTTCCTCACTGACTGGCTGATACCGACTTTAGGCCGCCCCGTCGACTTTACAGTACTTACTTACTGCTGGTTTGGATTAATATTTTCCTTCTACTAGAGCGGTTACCATGTATGTATGTTATATAACCGTTCATCTCGGGTATATAAATGGCAAGAGAGACAGGATTAGGGGATGATGGGTTAGGTTCTTCTACTTTTCTGCTTATCTAATTTGTCGACCGCCATCTTTTTCAGGGCTGATTCCTAATCTTGTGAGCTCTGGTCTTGGGCTTTCTTGGGGGTTAATTTCTTCTTTCTGAGCTGGGCAGTCTGGCATTTTTGTTTATTAATTAATACGCAAGACTTCTTTTTCTATAGCATTTATTAAAAACAACCCCAGCTCAAGAGTTCTCGAAACCGCGCGGATGAGAAGCGGCATCTTGAAAGAACGCCTTCTCTCAGTTACTGACTACCGACAACTTAACTAAACTGATTTCTGTTCACACATTTCTTTGGCGCGTTTTTGGAGGTGTTAAGTAAAGGTTATTACCTGTCAATAACGGTCGACGGTAATTTTCCATTCACCCTTCCGATAACTTCAATTCAACATTTCTAACTACACTACTTACGCAATTTATATGCTACCCTTGAATTATTTAACATATCATTTTGAAACAATCCCATGATCTAGAGTAATATATGAAGCTATGAAGCTCTTTATCGTAAGTAATGACAATACGGTAAGCCATCAATCCCATTTAGTAAGCATAAGCTATATATAATTGCTGATATAAGACTGACTTCGGCACTAAATGACTCTAGGGTTGACATGCTGTAAGTAAAGTTAATGTTGTTAGAGTGGTCTATTGTCGGTATTAGCCGAACAAGGGAGTCTATCTTCTTTTCGCTAGTGCTAGAGAGATTGTTTAAGCTGAGATGGAGCGCCACATTTACCATCAGCTCTCCGCTTTACCACACAGATAAGATTACCCAATCTGTTCTACTCATGCGGTGAGTTGACGAGGACCAGTATAGAACCCAGAACCATGCAATTCCTAGGTGAGTGCTCTCCCGACTAAGTTAAACAGGCACCTTTAAACCAACTAACCAACTGTAACTATTTTGCTCGACTAGACGTTAGCAGCAAGAAGCTGTTACCCCTGTAGTCAACCTTGACATGGGCTTCTTGAATGGAGATTTCTTTCTTTTTTTTTTTAATAATGACTTTTAAGACATGGCTTTTCATATGAAGAAAATCGGCTTAACACTAAAGTGTTCACCGGCTGAATGTTTATTTCTATTTTTCATTTATATATTTATTTACCTACTTTTTTTTTTTACATGAGCGAGACAATATTAATGGTATCATCTCCTTAAAGAGTTCTCTCTACTCAATACTTATCATATAAAAAGAACAGAAAAAACAATAAAACGTGTTTTACGACGTGCCAGACATGAATAAAAAATAGTTATAATGTAAAAGCAAATTATTAGTATAGCTGAATTCAGTATTAGACATTTTTTTTCTTCTTGTTCGAAACACACTTTAGAGGCAATAAATACTTTGGCACACTTTATACGTAAATTCAAAAATGTATTTATACTTTTTATCTTATGAAAAAAATATCTAAACTGTATAGCATTATATCTACAATGTTCGTCGATCGGCATTGATAACGGCCATTAAACTCGGCCAACTTTAGTAAAAAAAAAAATTTAAAAAAAAAAAAAACTTGATTTGTTTATAGCGGTGAAGGTTTATGTAGAACCAGCTAAACATTTTGTGTAAGCTCGGATCAGAAGAATAGAGCACCAGTCCGCGTCCCATGGTTGTATGATAGCTTGCAAGTTAGCGTCGCTGATCCATTACCACTGAGTTAGATCCTCGTTGGATGCTCTATACTTACAACTTTGTGACACATCCTACCCACACCGACTGGGTTGGATAAATACAATAGCATTGTAGTGATATGGGTAGTAAGCAGATCTATCACTACTGAATAACGAGTTTGATACTCGCTGGAGGCTCCATACTTGCGACCCAGTGTCACATACTACCCGTGGCAAATGGGTTGAGTAAATACAATAGGTGATAAAATGGTTAGCAGACTAGTCTCGCAGATCCATTACTACTGAATAACATGTTCTATCTACCTTGGGGGTCCCATACTTTCGATCTTGTGCTACATCCTAGTAGGATGTGACACAAGATCGTAAGTATGGGACCCCCGGGTAGAACGGGGAAAACGGATTGGGCAAATAAATAGTTCCTGCATACCAATCTGTTAGATTCTTCGTACAACATTGCTCAAGTTTTGAATTCAGTCTTTTCTTTTAGACGGGTTGGCCTAGGAGGCTAGAGAGTCTAATCTGCCTGCCGAAGAGATGGATTAATGCATTAGCTCCAATTGAAACCCAGACAACGGACATACTGAGATAGATAGATGGATAGATAGATAATGGACAGACTGAGATAGATAGAGATAGATAGATAGACAGATAGATAGATAGATAGACTGAGATAGATAGATAGATAGATAGATAGATAGATAATGGACAGACTGAGATAAGATAGACAGATGAGATAGATAGATAGATAGATAATGGACAGACTGAGATAGATAGATAGATAGATAGATAGATAGATAGATAGATACAGACTGAGATAGATAGATAGATAGATAGATAGATAGATAGATAGATAGATAGATAGATGAGACAGATGAGATAGATAGATAGATAGATAGATAGATAGATACAGACTGAGATAGATAGTAGATAGAAACCTAGACCTGGCATGCCGAGTTCATTTTCTTTGTCGATAACTATTACACCACCTATGCCTACATTCTGACACCCGGGCCTCCATTGTGCAATTCGCCCCCACTATACCACCCGGCCTCGGATACACCACTCACGCCTCCATCATATCAACCACGCCTCCATTATTCCACCCGGCGATCCGTGCCTTCATTAAACTACCCACGACTCCACTACACCACCCGTGCCTCAAATAAGTCACGCGCGTTCCAATTACACCCCATCGCCCCCCCCCCAACCATAACTATTACTAATAACATTTTTGTTCAATAAGCTAAGTTATCAATGAAAAACATGGTATTTTTTCTATGCTGAAACGTATATTAGACACGCAGACTCTCATTTTCTATTCAATATAGAAAAAGCAATCCTCTTTGTTTTTGCATTTAATGTCCGTGTCCTGAGTATAACGTTAAACTGCAACTATTTCTAGTCCAATTCTGGAACCTTGGCGATTGTGGGGTACCCCTTTATCGCCATTACTCCCAGGTCCACCTTGACGCGGAGTGGTAGCACCTGTTAGGGTCCCATCTATGGGTTAAATAGGGAAAATGAGTTTAATAAATGTGTTTTTAAAAATTAAGTTTGAAAAAAATTGATTACCATTAAGAATGAATTAAACAAAATGTCTTCAGTATAAAATAACCCAACAAGAGTTGACATGCCGTAAAATCCAACCAAACAACCAACTTGATGTTAGACAGAGAGAAATATCCTAAGAAACAAACATGCGCGCACACATACATACACGCACGTACACGCGCGTGTTTGTTTGTTATTGTAGAAGCACAGTAGCCGGGAGATTAGTAGGGTTCACACCTTTCCCAAGAGTATTAGTTCGAAAGTGAATGTAATAGTGTGACTGGAATTAGAACTAGCTTACTACGATGTTGCAGTCCAGCACGTTAACCCCTACACCACGGGGATCCCCTTTGTACGAGCAGGATACAACACAAGTCAATATATATGCACATGCATATATATCTCTCTCGTCGATTTTCGACGCAGGAGGGTTCATACAATGAACATCCACACAGTGATTTGTTTATAGTGGTGAAGGCTTGTTTTGGACCATGTCGATAGGAAAGAATTGGTACATCAAGGGTTGGGAATTTGAATTCAGAGTTATCCCTCTCCTAGACTGGTTACCTACCCAAGGCTGAAGAGCCCAGTCTGCCCTACTATATGTGTGTGTGTGTGTGTGTGTGTGTGCGTGTGTTCTTTCTACATCTGACATTTATTCTCTTCTTCTTTGTCTTTTCTCTCCCTTTCCCTCTCTCATCCTCATTTAACTACTTCCCCTCAGATTTCCAGTGAAGTTTCGTCAGATATCAGGATCTCCCAGACGCTTACAGATCACGATACACTGCCATTTTCCACAAGTCAAGACTTACCTTAATTTCCAAGACATTCGTAGATTACGACTTGCCCCTATCAGTCACAAAGTCACAAATCCTGAGTCGACCCAATCTCCTGGACTCACAAATCCAGACGCGTCCTCATCACGCGCTGATCACGGTGATACACGGCAACATTTATTGAAATTTGGTCTTCCTGTCTCTTGGCATCTCTTCCAACACAAAAAATAGAAAATAGAAAGCAGATTTATTTACTGGGATATCACAAATCATAGTATAACTCCATCTTCCGGACACTCGCAAATCATGCAATATATGTATCTTCATTGTTGAATAATACTATATATGGTATTTATATGACATTTTATATACTTATACTGTATTTCCTGATGAATTCATTTATATGAATGAAATCATAATATAAAATCTTATAAAACATGATTATATAATAATATTAATCGTATAATAATATAAATAATAATTTAGTTTATTAATATAATTCATAGATAGATACATAGATAATGAACAGACTGGGATAGATAGATAGATAGATAGATAGATAGATAGTGAACAGACTGAGATAGATAGATAGATAGATAGATAGATAGATAGATAGATAGATAATGAACAGACTGAGATAGATAGATAGATAGATAGATAGATAGATAATGAACAGACTGAGATAGATAGATAGATAGATAGATAGATATGAACAGACTAGAGATAGATAGATAGATAGATAGATAGATAGATAGATAGACAGACTGAGATAGATAGATAGATAGATAGATAGATAGATAGATAGATAGATAGATAATGAACAGACTGAGATAGATAGATAGATAGATAGATAATGAGACTGAGATAGATAGATAGATAGATAGATAGATAGATAGATAGATAGATAGATAGAGATAGATAGATGATAGATAGATAGATAGATAATGAACAGACTGAGATAGATAGATAGATAGATAGATAGATGAGATAGATAGATGAGATAGATAGATAGATAGATAATGAACAGACTGAGATAGATAGATAGATAGATAGATGAACAGACTGAGATAGATAATAGATAGATAGATAGAGATATAGATAGATAGATAGATGAGAAGATAGATAGATAGAGAGATAGATAGATAGATAGATAGATAGATCTCCGTGGAGATAAGGAGAGGAAGATAACGTTTGATTATGTAGGAGCAATGAAATAAGTCTATAACACTAAGCATCGTCGTTTTTTATGCATTCACCAATAATGTCTGAACACGCCAAAACAACAAATCAGAAACGCAGTAACAACAGCAACAATAAAAACAACAATTTTAATAAAAACAAAAACAATAAAAAAAACAACTACATTGCAGTCAACAACAACAGCAAAAAGTGCCGCTCCTCAAACAAATCACCTCCTATAAACGTCCTTTCTTTTCATTTCTTTTCTTTTTCTTTCTTTTCTTTCTTTTCTTTCTTTTCTTTTTTCTTTTTTTAGGGTGGTGAGGTTTACTTTATACCCGCCCATTTTTTTTTAATAGCAGGCTTCGCAAATTTGGAAAGCATCGTTTGTTTGTTTTTTGTTTTGTTTTGTTTTTGCTTTTAGTTTTTTTTTTTTTTTTTCGATCTTTCATTTTAGTGTAAAGGAAAATGTATGAAGTCTTATCACAATAAAAATAAATAGACCGTTGGTTTTTTGCGGCAAGCTATGGTAATAAACAGTAATTCGAGATATCCACGTTGGCTGAGGGAGAAACGAAGCGGAGACAATGAAGATACGTGCTCATAGGAAAGTAGGAAAGAATGATTTCTTGGTTTACACACACATACACACACACACACACATATATATACATACACACACACACACACACACACACACATTTTTTTTTCGAATACTTAAATATTCTCTGTATTTTGACCGTTTTAACTTCAAATATCAAACATTTTACTCCGATGAAGGCCGTTGTTAAATATTTTATAATTTTCAATTTTTATTATTTTATTTTATATTTAAAATAATAATAAATAGAATACATGTGTACGTGAACACACTCCTGGCCGAAACACGTGTTAGTAAACTCATAATTAAATCAATTTTATCCATTCAACATTTTCTTTCCTTTATTTATCATTAACATATATATATATATATATATATATATATATATATATATATATGTGCGTGTGTGTGTGTGTGTATCATCCACAAAGACCGTGTTTTGACGTTTCACGTCTCATCATTGTGGCTAGACACAGCAACTACCTCCGACCAGGAGCGAACCCGACTGACTTTTCATCAGTCTGGTTCGTTAACCTTTCGGCCATCGACTGCTGTCATTAAGAAGCAGTGTTTTAACTCTTAAATACATACATCTATTTTACGATCATCAGAGAGATCAAATCTGTAAACAACAGACGATCATTGCTTTATGATGACAGTGAAAGTCAATTAAAATCGCTCCAAGAGAGCTCTACCGGGTTTCGGAAGCATATAATATTGACGGTCGATATAATTATTAACCGAATAAGACAGGGTTATTAAGAATATAATGTGCCCAATGTTAGTAGGGAGGATTTAGTATAAAGGTGTATATAAAAATAACCCTCTTAAGTTTCACCAAAAAGGATCATGAGGGTTAATTGTAATGAATTAATCACTTCCGCAATTGCCTGTAATTAATCAATACCTTGATTAATTTATCAAAATTAACCCTGATGATCCTTTTTGGTGAAACATAAGTAGGTCATTTCTATATACACCTTTATACAATATATATATGTGTGTGTGTGTGTGTTTGTGTGTGTACATGTGTGCATGTGTGTGTATGTATGTATGTATATATCAGATTAAAATGGCATGGCCTATATATTTAACTATTGCTAATAACTAAAATAACATAATGAAAAAATTGCTAGTACAGTGGTACCTTAACTTACGATCTTTATTCGTTTAACTAGTCTCAATTTCCTCGAAGATCAAATCATTTTTCTCATTGAAACACACTGTAATGTCATTAATCCGTCTCACACACACACATTCAAAAGAAACAGCCAATTTTTTATTTGAATTTTTGAGATGAAGGTTGATAATTTGTATCATTTAGTGTTTTAAACGTTGTGTATAAAACAACAAAGATGAGGACAACAATACGAAAAATGTAAATAATACCCTAATTTTGGTTACGTTTTTTTAAAAAGAAAAAGCACTGTATTGTAAAGAATATAAAAAATAGAATGTAATGAATTATGTGCTGTAATATGTTTTAATGTTTATTTTCAGAAAGGATATATATATATATATATATGTGTGTTTATATATGTACACACACACACACATATATATATATATATAAATATATATATATATGTGTGTGTGTGTGTGTGCGCGTGCGTGTGTGTGTGTACATATATAAACACGTGGGAGGCGCTTAGTTGAATGGTTAGAGTCGTAGGAAATGAACTCGTCGACCCGAGTTCAATTCCTGGACGCAGCTGTTTGCATTTCACATAGCGCTAATACCCTTGTGAAAGGTATGAATCCAATTCTCCCTCCAGTTTTGGGTAAATAGCAGGGCAGACTGGGTTCTTGTTAGGATGCTATCTGTGGGTTAAATAGATCAAAAATGAGTTTTTAAAAGAATTGGAATACCTAACAAGAATGATTACAGCCAAACATCTTGGGCATAAAATAACCCTAGAGTCGACATGCCGTAAAATATCAACCAACCAACCAGAAAGAGAATTTCATATATCATCATCATAATCAGATCGCACTAGCAGCACGGGTGTCCATGGCAATCTCTCTCCAACCGTCCCTTGTTGTAACGCGCTTAGCGAAATAATAAGATGGTAGTCCAGTTGACGTTAACTACGAGAAGTGATTACTTCCGCCTTTTATTTGCAACTCAACAAGATGGCTGAAACAATACTTCCGTTTCATAACAAAAACAATGGTAGAAACGGTGCTTCCGTTTCTTAGTATACCACACCCTATAGTTCATCGCTATCGGGAGGTCGTCTGTGCGGCATCTAGAATCCGCGCGGAGCTGATTAATGTAGGTTTTTGCTGGCGAGCCCATTGATTGAATAAATGTAAATAAATATGGCAAATGACTCTAAGATTAATAGTAAGTAAAGTAAGACGTTTTAATGATAGAGGTGATCGCGAAATCTGATTGTACGTTATTAAGTTGAAATTGAGACAACCTGGTGACGCACAACAAAACACCAGCCACGAGAAGTCTTTTACTTCTTAGAATCTGCAAATTAAAGAAGATGTTTAAGTTCTGAGAGGGATGCAGC